>OZ014522.1:134141836-134588107 GCA_963966055.1 Lathyrus aphaca | reverse complement strand
GCCTAAGAACGAGTTCACCAGGCAACCTTGGAACTCTAGAGATGGACACTACCCAGGGCAGATGCATCAAAGGAAACCTCACAACAAGCACAAATGGTCCAAGCAGGTTGTTGCCTCTATAGCACACACATCTCTCAGAGTATCTGCTAAGGAAGACTGGTATTTTGACAGTGGCTGCTCAAGGCACATGACTGGACTGAAGAATCTGCTGGCAGACTTAAAGTCACACTCATCCAGCTATGTAACCTTTGGAGATGGAGCAAAGGGGGAAATCAAGGGATTTGGGACTCTGAACTGCTTAGGTGTACCAAATCTAGATGGTGTGTTGTTGGTAAAAGGATTAACTGCTAACTTGATCAGCATAAGTCAGTTATGTGACCAAGGTTACAGTGTCAACTTCACCAAAGCTGAATGCATAGTTTCTGATAAAGAACAGAAAGTGGTCATGAGAGGAGCCAGATCAAAAGATAACTGCTATATGTGGGAACCCCAAGATTTCAGCCTCACATCTACTTGTTTCATAGCCAAAGAAGAAGAAGCGAAGCTGTGGCATCAAAGACTGGGTCATCTCCATCTCAGAGGAATAAAGAAGATCATATCTATGGAGGCTGTAAGAGGGATCCCAAGACTTAAGATTGATGAAAGTAAAGTTTGTGGTGAATGTCAAATAGGGAAGCAAACCAAGATGTCACACCCAAAGCTTCAACATCTGACAACTTCCAAAGTCTTGGAATTATTGCACATGGATCTTATGGGACCAATGCAGGTAGAGAGTCTTGGTGGAAAAGATATGCCTATGTGGTTGTTGATGACTTTTCAAGATATACCTGGATAAGCTTCATCAAAGAAAAGTCTGATGTGTTTGAGGTATTTAAAGATCTGTGCCATAGGATCCAAAGAGAAAAAGCAAGTTGTGTGGTCAGAATAAGAAGTGATCATGGAAAGGAGTTTGAGAATAAAAAATTCTCAGATTTCTGTTCTTCAGAAGGGATCAACCATGAGTATTCTTCTCCCATCACCCCTCAACAGAATGGGATTGTTGAAAGGAAAAACAGAACTATTCAGGAGTCAGCTAGAGCCATGATTCATGCCAAGAAGTTACCCCTGTATTTTTGGGCTGAAGCTATGAACACAACATGCTACATCCACAATAGAGTCACACTAAGAAAGGGAACTTTATCCATCATCTATGAAGTCTGGAAGGGTAGAAAACCTACAGTTAAGTACTTTCATGTATTTGGAAGTAAGTGTTACATCCTGGCTGATAGGGATCAAAGAAGGAAGATGGACCCTAAGAGTGATGAAGGGATATTTCTTGGATACTCCATAAATAGCAGAGCTTACAGAGTATTTAACTCCAGAACCAAGGTTATAATGGAGTCAATAAATTTGATTATTGATGATGCCTTTGCAAAGACAAATGTTGCTGATGATGTTGGAACATCTGCTGACAATCAAACTGAAGTTGAAATAGAAAGTGATAATCTTAACTTCACTTTAACCGAGGTAAGGTCAGAGCAATCCAACAAACCTCCCTCCATCAGAATCCAGAAAGATCATCCTAAAGAACTGATAATTGGTGATCCCAACAGAGGTGTCATCACTAGATCAAGAGAGGTGATCTCAGGCTCCTGCTTTGTTTCAAAGATAGAACCTAAGAACATCAAGGAAGCTCTGAATGATGAGTACTGGATCTCTGCTATGCAGGAAGAATTAGGCCAGTTTACAAGGAATGAAGTATGGGATCTTGTTCCTAGGCCTGATGACATTAATGTGATTGGCACTAAGTGGGTGTACAAAAACAAGTCTAATGAGCAGGGAGTAGTTACAAAAAACAAGGCTAGGCTTGTGGCTCAAGGATATACACAAATTGAAGGGGTAGATTTTGATGAAACTTTTGCACCAGTAGCAAGACTTGAATCCATCAGACTACTTCTAGGAATTGCTTGCATCTTAAAGTTCAAACTATTTCAGATGGATGGGTACCTTAATGAGGAAGTATATGTAGAGCAACCAAAGGGATTTGTAGATCCAAGCTGTCCAGACCATGTATATAAGCTGAGGAAGGCTCTGTATGGTCTAAAGCAAGCCCCCAGAGCATGGTATGAAAGACTAACCACCTTTCTCATTAAACATGGATACAGGAAAGGTGGAATAGACAAAACCCTATTTGTAAAGGATGAAGAGGGAAAGGTTATGATTGCTCAGATATATGTCGATGACATAGTGTTTGGTGGGATGTCAGATAGGATGGTTAAACATTTTGTTACTCAAACGGAGTCTGAGTTTGAAATGAGCCTAGTGGGAGAACTAACCTACTTCCTTGGACTGCAAATCAAGCAGATGGAGGACTCCATGTTCATATCCCAAAGCAAGTATGCAAAGAACACTGTCAAGAAGTTTGGGATGGACAATGCAAGTCACAAGAGAACACCTGCCCCCACTCATTTAAAACTGACAAAGGATGACAAAGGTGAGAGTGTGGACCAAAGCTTGTACAGAAGCATGATTGGAAGTCTACTATATCTTACAGCTAGCAGACCAGATATAGCTTTTGTAGTAGGTGTGTGTAAGGTATCAAGCTGAACCAAAAGTGAGCCATCTAAACCAGGTTAAGAGGATCTTGAAATATGTAAATGGTACATGTGACTATGGCATAATGTACTCTCATGGTTGTGAACCAATTCTCACTGGATTTTGTGATGCTGACTGGGATGAAAGTGCTGATGATAGAAAGAGTACATCAGGAAAATGCTTCTTTCTAGGAAACAATTTAATTTTTTGGTTCAGTAAGAAACAAAATTGTGTGTCCTTATCCACTGCTGAAGCTGAATATATTGCAGCTGGTAGCAGTTGTTCACGGCTGGTATGGATGAAACAAATGCTCACAGAATAAAATGTCCCACAAGATGTCATGACATTGTACTGTGACAATTTAAGTGCTATTAATATCTCCAAAAATCCTATCTAACACAGCAGGACTAAGCACATAGATATCAGACATCACTTCATCAGAGACCTTGTGGAAGAGAAGGTGATCACATTAGAGCATGTAGCCACAGAGCTGCAATTAGCTGACATATTTACTAAGGCTTTGGATGCTACCCAATTTGAAAACCTAAGGGGTAAATTGGGAATCTGCATATGTGATATATAGCAGTTATGGAGAAGTGCCAGCATGTCTCATGACATCATGTGGCATGATCACCAGATGGCAGCACCAGTCTGGCCAATAACTGTTTGTATTCCAATCTTAAAAACTCCACTAGCAACGGATTCTATTTATGTACAAACGTGCTTTCAGCTTCTCACATTCTCATTAGCACCACTGAATGTTTTGCATGCTACAGCTGAATCTCTAAACTCATCAAAATTTATCAAACCTTTCAACATTTCCTCTACAATCGAAAAAAAAAGTCTCAACATCAGAACCCTAACTCCATTGATGAGGGTCTCAATCAAGAAGACGTAGTGAACGCAACTCCAATATCTGTAGTACCAATGGATTCCACTCCTATAAATGTGATCAGAGGAAGCATTCCTATTGCTCAAAAGCCCAGGACTCCCCATGCAAGAAGACCTAAGGAGCCAGTCTTCAGCAAAAGCAAGGGAAACCCTTCATCTTCCAGTACCCCCAAAGCTTCTGCTTACGTGGATGCATCAATCAAACAACTTGTAACCAGGATCCTTGCTGAACAAAAAGTTGTGCCTGGGGTGTCTGTTCCCCTGAACAGTATGCCTGCTCCACAAAATGACCCAAGCAGCCAAGCTGAAGAAGACATACCTGCTTCATAGGATGTCCCAAACAATGCTGAAACATCTGAGGGCCAGGACAAAGCCCCAAATGATCACGCTACTGATGATAAAGCTACTGATGATCAAGCTCCTGTTGATCAAGCTGCTGAAAATGAGGCTTCCCAACCTCCACCTGTTAAAAACCTAGATGATGACTCTGACACAGAGATCATAGCATCTGTTAATCCTAGCATAGCCAAGAGGCTTAGGGATAGGAAGGATAAGAAGCCAGCTGCTCATGCAACTCCTGAGAAGAGACAGTCAACTCCCAAGAAGGACAAGGCCAAAACTGTTTTTGGACCTACAAAGCAATGGAGTAAGGTCAGCACTCAGAAGAGGAAGGCCACAACTCCATCTGACTCTGATGTTGAGGAGGATGTCCCAACATCCCAACCCAGGAAGAAGCCAACACCTCCTAGGACTGCCACTGCTGTTCCTGAAGCACCCCTGGACAATGTGTCCTTCCACCATGTCTCTAGTGTAAGCAAATGGAAGTATGTTTATCAAAGAAGGGTGGCTTTGGAAAGAGAGCTCGGTAGCAATGCTTTGGAATGCACTGAGGTAATTGATTTAATCTCAAATGCTGGTCTGTTCAAAACTGTCTCCAATTTTTCTCCTTGTTATGAACTGCTGGTCAAAGAGTTTATAGTTAATCTACAAGAAGGGTGTGCTGATGGGAAATCTGAGGATTTCAGGAAGGTATATGTCAGGGGAAGATGTGTAGATTTTTCTCCTAGGGTGATAAATCAGTACCTGGGGAGAGAATCAAATGGGCCAAATGAGCTTGGCAAGACTGACAACCAAGTCTACAAAATAATCACAGCCAACCAGGTCAAATCATGGCCAGTCAAAGGCAAACTATCTGTCAGCTTGTTAACAAGGAAGTATGCTATGCTGCACAGGATTGGAACAGTCAACTGGGTCCCAACCAACCATACATCATCTATAGCTACTGGGCTTGGGAGGTTTATCTGTGCTGTAGGCACCCAAACCAAGTTGGATTATGGGGCATATATCTTTGACCAGACACTCAAGCATGCAGGAACCTCAGCAATCAAGCTTCCAATAGCTTTCCCCTCACTACTTTGTGGAGTAATTCTCAACCAATATCCAGGCATCCTTACTGACAAGGATTCTATCTGTAAAAGGGAGAGTCCACTGTCCTTTCACTACAAACTGTTTCTAGGTCATCATGCTGCAGATGTTGAAGCACTAGGTGGGACATCTGCTGAACCATCTGCTGTCAAGACTCCTATATCCAAGGCAGCCCTAATTGCAGAGCTCAAGACAACTTGCAAAGAGCTGGATGAAAGGAAGAAAAAGCTTGAGAACATAATTCAAAGACTAGAGCTGGAAGAGGTTGCTGGGAATGTGGATGGATCTGATGCTGAGTCTGAGGATACAGAAGATACAGAGTATACTGAGTCTGAGTGAATCTGATAGCTGTGGAAAATGTATTGTCTGTTCTGATTTGTATTTCTGAATGTTTTTTTTGTTTCTGTTTCTGTAATGTTTGGCCCCAAATTTCTGTCTAACAAGGGGGAGAAGTGTATTGAACAATGTTGCTGCTGTTAATGTCTGTTTGATGAATAATGCTGATGTTAATTTTTGTCTTCTGAACTAAGTTATATTTGAATGTTCATTGGTATATGAAAGTCTGTTGAACAAGTCATAGCAGTATACATACATGTTTGAGGGGGAGAAAATTATTAGCTCTCACATAATTCAACAGAAAAGAATTTGTTGCTCTCTGACAAAACTAGAAGATTGTGATAGCCAAAAATTAGCCAAAGGGGGAGTTTGTAGATGTTAAGAATTGGCAGAATTTTTGACAAACAAGAAGTTATGAACTTAGTTCAGGATGTGTAACACGGTGGGAGAACTGACTTTAGTTATGTTGCGGATAGCAAGAGTCGCGACCGACTTTTATTTTATCCAAAGGAAAGGGCATAAAAGAACAGGAAAGACCTTAAAAGATTTTTGAGTTCGGGGGGTAGGTTATGTAAAGGGAAGGTGTTAGCACCCTTTACATCCATGGTTATCCATGGGCTCTTAGTTACTTAGCTCACTTTAAACTGTTTTGAGAAGTATAGTGTGTGATTAGAAATTTTCTTAAGCACTTTATAATGATCCTTGTATGGATATATATAAAGACTTTGTTTTGAAAATTTGTTTGAAAATGTGAAGTGTAATGAAGTATTTTGAAGAAAAGTGAGCAAGTACTTAAGAGGAACCTACCCTATGTTAAATATTTACTGTTCTTAAATGTTCTTTCAATGGTAAGACTATCCCTATTATTAAGGAATAGGTAGTCATTACCTTGGATGTTTGAGGGACAAGTGAAGGGACATCTGTGATTAGGCAACTGTAAGGTGTATTTTAGCAATTCGAAGGGACTTATCATCTTTATTCGAAAGGGACAAGATCATTTACGAAGGCAACCGTGAAGGGACTTGATCTTTTTATCTTTTAAGGGACTAGATGATATGAGAGAAGGGACTTTGCTTTACACCTTACTTGACCTCTTTCTTTAGGCAACATGAGAGGTATCCTTAAGAATGTGAGATGGCGATCCAGGATCGACTTACTAGTGTGCGTGTACAAATTCAAGTATTTATCTTACAAATTAGTTATCTAAATTCAATTTTAAATACAAACATGTTTACACTCCCTATTCTACTAACCATGGCAATTTAAAATAAATAATAAGAAATTCTACAACTATTACATAGTGGGTACAATTACATTATAATAATAAAAATAATTAAAATAAATAAGCATATAATAAGTCAATAAATAAATTGGTTAGTGATAACAAACAAAAATAAATATACGAAGGTTAGTATAACAATATAATATAGAAACAAATAAAAAGTTCAAAATTAAATAAATAATTATTTTTAAGAGAATTTTAATAAAAGAAATAAATAATAAATATTATATACTAATAAATATGACCAATAGTCTAATTATTTAATTTTATATACATAGTATAAAAATATTTGTTAATTATAATTAAGTAAGCATATAAAAATAATAAATTAAACTCCTAAAATTAAGTAAGGGTTTTTAATTGTTTAGAAAAAATAAATTAGGGTTAACTAATTAATTAAATTATTTATATATATAAACAAATTACATATAATAATTATAAAATAAATATATATATAGATAATTAAAATTTACAAACAAATATATTGAGATTTATAAGATAATTAGGGTTTATATAAAAAAAATTAGGTTTTTTTTTACATGTAAAATTTTAGGGTTAATTATTTAATATAAATATAATTAAATTATTTATCTAAAAAAACATATAACATTAATAATATACAATAAAATAAATATTAAATAATTTTAGGAATAAAGTTTAATTTTTTAGAAATATAAGTTTTTGAATTATGTACAAGAAAATAATATAACTATTTTATTATAAACATGTATTATTAATTAAATTAATTATAATATAAACAAAAATTAAATAAAATAAGAAAAAGTGAGAAAAAGAACTTACCTGGGGCTGGGATTCGAACCCAGGCCCTAGGCTTTGCATCTCTAAGACCAGCAAGCTCTCCACCAGGCCAGCGCCCGTTTGGTGATAGTGGATGGGTACGAATCATTATATTTTAAACCTGGAAAATAAATGGATAAAATGCAAATTTTTTGGTGAAGCTGGGACTTGAACCCTGGACCCTTGCCTCACATGCGCACACCTTAACCAACTGAGCCAAGCCTTCATTCTGAAATATATTTACAAACAAAAAGATAATAAAATAAACATATTTTTTAAATCAGGTTTTCGCGCCAGCTTCATCTTCTTCTTCCTCCAGACCTGGGAACTTTCCTGCGAATTTTATTACAAACTTTCCTGCGAATTCAGGTTTGTAGCAAAACCTACGAATCTCAATCATCATCAAAACTGCAAAATTTCATCAAATTAAAAGTACAAACAAGATCCAGAGGTTGATTAGAATTGATCTATGGTTTTAGATTTCATTTATCATTGATGAATCGTGAAACCCTAAACCTTGGCCGAAACCCTAAAAATGGTGGATCACTCATTCTGTATCAAAACTCAAATCAAAGCATCCAGAAACAATTGTTGGTTCATCACAAACAAGAATCAACAGTCAAATGCAATTTATTTTACACCAATGTATGAAAACGAAAAACTCATGAATGTCAAACAAAATTGATTCGGTTTGGCCAATTCATGGGCTTTTAGATGCATATGATCATTGGTATATGTTCAGTGATGTATAGGGAAGAGATTAGCATGCTCCATTCACCTGAAAAACTACCAAATGTTAGAATCTGAATTTCAACAATATGATGAATTTTGAAAGTTTGAAATAGGTCTTAGAGGCTGCCAAAATTCGTCCCCCTTGTTGTGATATGTTCTTTGTATATATATATGAATGATATTAGGTCAAAAAATTGTATGATTATTTGGACTTTTTGATCATTTGAGATTGAAAAAGATTATGTCTTAAAACTTGATTTTTATTTGATCTAACCTTGCTATTTTGGGACAATCCTCATAACTTGTGTATCAATCTAATCCAAATAATGTTTATGACTTTCTAGAAGCAAAATCCCTTTTTAAATATTTGATTTTATATTTTATTTCAATTTAAATGGTATTTTAATGAATAAAATTCAAATAAATATGAAATAAAAAAATAAAAATCAGAAAATAAGTGGGTTGGGTCGTGCTTGGTGTTTTTATAAAGATGGGATGACAATTTGGTGGGCTCATTTAGCAAAAATTTGATTTAAGGCCTTATTTGCTTCATAAACTTCCCTAAAATTTCCCAACTTTGCAAGGTCACAAATCCTTCAATTTTAATGCTATGAGGGTGTTCTTAGACATTTTGGAAAGCTTAAAGAGTCCTCTAACCAACCCCATTGGTTTCATGTCCATATCCTTTACCATTCTCAAGTTATGCTCTTTTGAAATTGTTGACTTTTTGTTGACTTTCAAAAGGACCTATAATGTCTTAGCTCATACCTTCCAAATGAAGCATTTTTGGGCTTGGCTTGTGAGACACAAAGTTGTAGAGAATTCAATTTCCTTCAAAATGAGCTTTGGATGGAAAATTATTGATGAAGCATGTGAAAGTTATGGCTGGTCAAAGTTCAGTTGACTTTTCCTGAGGAAACCCTAATTTAGAAACCCCTGATTCTTGATGATCTGAAATCTCCTTGATGAATCATGATCAACCCTTGATCAAATGATGAATTTTACTTCATATAATTGATGTTGGCAAAAAATCATGAAGTTTGACTTTTGGTTTGACCACAGTTGACCTCAGTTTGAGTTTTTAACTACTTTGACTGATTTTAACCTATCTGATCATCTGACTGAGCAAACCTTTGGGAAAAGTCTTGAAATTTGTAATGGGGATTCTTAAACACATATGAGATGTTATGAAGCTTACTTGAAGTCTTGGAAGTCCATTTAGCCTGATTAAAGTCAAAACCCTAGTTTAGGATGCATTGCTTAGGAGGATGCATTGTCTGAGGGAAATGTCAAATCTTCTGACTAATTGTGAACTTTGTGAACCTTGTGATCCTCATGAGATGTCTTGTGAACCTTGTGAGCCTCTTAGTACACAATGACTTGTCTTGGGGAGGGCAAATTTTGGGGTGCAACAGTTGCCCCTGTTCAATTTTCTGAAACCTGAGGGGTTAGATTGGTATATGTGCCATTCGTGACCTGGAAGGTTGAAGGGGATTGAACACAAAAACCCAAAAATTTGCACTCACCAGTGCATAGAGTAATGCTGATGATTAGTTGCATATGCTTGAGTGGGCTTAAAGATGCCACTTGGAAGAATTGGAGATGGGCTTAGAGATGCCATCAGGAAGTATCAGAATATGATGATGTCTTTATGTTGATACTGAATATCAGTACTAGGTCTTTGTATAGGCCTTCTCTGAATCATTTATGCAACATGATTTGAGTTGTTGAATGGACCAGTAGAAATAAATCTTGTGATGATTATCTCTTCTGGAGGTATCTTGAATTAGGGAATGGATCTTTGTACAGACCGTTTGCCTATTCTCCAAGGTCAAAAGAACGTCAGGATTAGTTCTTCTGAAAAATATCTTGAACCAGGGAATGGATCTTTTTACATACCGTTTGCCTGCTATTCAAGGGGCCAAAAGAACATCAGGATTTGTTCTTAGGGTCAAAAGAACGTCAGAATTTGTTCTTCTGAAAAAGTTTTGAACAAGGGGCCAAAAGAGCGTCAGGATTTGCTCTTAAGGGTCAAAAGAACGTCAGGATTTGTTCTTCTGAAAAAGTGTCTTGAACAAGGGGCCAAAAGAACGTCAGGATTTGTTCTTAAGGATCAAAAGAACGTCAGGATTTGTTCTTCTGAAAAGTCTTGAACAAGGGGCCAAAAGAACGTCAGGATTTGCTCTTAAGGGTCAAAAGAACGTCAGGATTTGTTCTTCTGAATAAAATGTCTTGAACCAGGGAATGGATCTTTTTACAGACCGTTTACCTGCTATTCAAGGGGCCAAAAGAACGCCAGGATTTGTTCTTAAGGGTCAAAAGAACGTCAGGATTTGTTCTTCTGAAAAAGTCTTGAACAAGGGGCCAAAAGAACGTCAGAATTTGTTCTTAAGGGTCAAAAGAACGTCAGGATTTGTTCTTCTGAAAGATGTCTTAAACCAGGGAATGCATCTTTTTACAGACCGTTTGCCTGATATTCGAGGACATCTTGAGTAGTGTATGGATCATTTCTGACCCGTTGTAAGTTGTTGATATTGTTTTACCTGCATATAACTATTCTGCAAGGAAAATATTAGTTTATGTATTATTTATGCATGCATAGTATGATGCACTTAAGTAATGTATTATGTACTTATGGATGTGTATGTTATGGTATGATGTAAATGATGTATGTATGCATCATGTAGCCTGAAGCGTCTGGATATCTTCGTACAACAACTGTTGGCCAGGGAAAATAAATCCCGATTTGTTGCTGAAGGATATGAGGAACTCGTTCCCGTCTCGTTTGATAATATAGTATTCATAACCTCCCGTCTTCGTTCGATAGTATGGTATCCATAACCTCTCGTCTTCGTTCGATAGTATGGTATCCATAAACTTTCGTCTTCGTTCGTCGTACTCCTATTGAAAGAATAAATTCCCGACTATCCGTCTGAGGATAAAAGATATGGATATAAATTCAAGGGGAGATGTAACTCGAAGTATTTATGAAGATGGATTTGCCCTACTGGGGGACTTGTAGCTGTCTGGTGGGGATTGTTGCACCCCAAAATTTGCCCTCACAATACAAGGCTTTGTGTACTAAGAGGTTCATAAGGTTCACAAGACACTTTATGAGGTTCACAAGGTTCACAAGACACTTTATGAGGTTCACAAGGTTCACAAGACCTTTCATGAGGTTCATAAAGTCTACAAGACACTTTATGAGGTTCACAAGGTTCACAAAACCTTTCATGAGGTTCATAAAGTCTACAAGACACTTTATGAGGTTCACAAGGTTCATAAGACCTTTCATGAGGTTCATGAAGTTTACAAGACATCTTATGATGGTTCACAAGGTTCACAAGACATCTTATGATGGTTCACAAGGTTCACAAAGTTCACAATTGGTCAGAAGTTTGACAATTCCCTCAGACAATGCATTCTCCTAAGCAGTGCATCCAAAACTAGGGTTTTGACTTTAATCAGGCTAAATGGACTTACAAGACTTCAAGTGAGCTTCATAACATCTTATATGTGTCTAAGAATCCCCATGACAAGTTTCAAGACTTTTCTCAAAGGTTTGCTCAGTCAGATGATCAGATAAGTCAAAATCAGTCAAAGCAGTTAAAAAGTCAAACTGAGGTCAACTGTGGTCAAACCAAAGTCAAACTTCATGATGTTTTGCCAACATCAAGTATATGAATTAAAATTCATCATTTGATCAAGGGTTGATCATGATTCATCAAGGAGATTTCAGATCATCAAGAATCAGAGGTTTCTAAATTAGGGTTTTCTTAGGAAAAGTCAACTGAACTTTGACCAACCATAACTTTCACATGCTTCATCACATTTTTTCCATCCAAAGCTCATTTTAAAGGAAATTGAATTCTCTACAACTTTGTGTCTCACAAGCCAAGCCCAAAAATGCTTCATTTGGAAGGTATGAGCTAAGACATTATAGGTCCTTTTGAAAGTCAACAAAAAGTCAACAACTTCAAAATGGCATAACTTGAGAATGGTAAATGATATGGACATGAAACCAGTGGGGTTGGTTAGAGGACTCTTCAAGATTTCCAAAATGTCCAAGAAGACCCTCATAGCATTAAAATTGAAGGATGTGTGCCCTTGCAAAGTTGGGAAATTTTTGGTTGGTTTATGAAGAAAATGGAGGTTTAAAACCAATTTTTTCTAAATGGGCTTGCCATATGATGATCCAATCCATACCAATACTTCATGCACGACCCAAATATCAATTATTCAGATTTTTTATCATTTTATTTTATTTATTTTGATTTTATTCATTTAAAATCATTTTAAATTAAAATAAAATAGAAAAATCAAATATTTAAATGAGATTGTGCTTCTAGAAAGTCATAAAGGTTGCTTGGATCAAATTGATACAAAAATTATGATGATTGGCTTGAAATAGAAAGGTCTAATTCACAAATATTTGAAGTTTAAGACTTAATCTTTTTCAATCTTTTTCAATCAAATTTTCCACACAATGATCCATTCTTTTTGACCTAATCCATTGTACTATAAGTAGACAACACAAACCTAATGCAAAGACGAGATTCTGGCCTCCAAGAGTAAGTTCAAGTTTTCAAAATTTCATCAAAATTCCAAATTCGGATTCTCTACATTTGTAACTTTGAAGGTGATTTGAAGATGGCAAATCATTCCTGGACTATCACTGAACATGTTTGCATCATTATAATCATTTAAATCATGCTCAAATGGCCAACCCGAATCACTCTTATTCCAGAATAATGATTTTTTCGATTCTATACTTTTATGCATTATCAATGGATTCTAATGATTGTTTTGTGTTTGTAATGATCTTAGCAAGCTTTCTGGATAGTTGGATTAAAGATTAATGACCTGAATCGTGAGAAGCCATTGTTAGGGTTTCGGTTAAGTTTTTAGGGTTTCATGTTAAACCAAAAATAAATGAATTTTAAAGACATAGGAAGATTGTGTGAGCTCTGGGGATCATAATACACTTATCAATTGAAAGAAATTGTACTGTTTGATTGATGTTTGAGTTTCGCAGGTTCTGAGTATGGAGGAAATCGCAGGAAAAATCGTAGATGAAATCGTAGGAATTTTCGCAGGTATCATGAAGAAGATGAAGTCCAGCGCGCGCTTTCTGGAATTTAAATTTTGTTTTTAATATTTTATTGCATTGTTTGTAATTTGTTTCACAATTGTGTGTTTGGCTCAGTTGGTTAAAGGACGCGCGTGTGAGGCTTAGGTCCAGGGATCGAATCCTGGGTTCAGCAAAAGTTTTCTTATTTTTTTGTTTAATTGTTGTACTTAATATATTATGAATTATAGCCATTATATAATCAGAAGCGCCCTCCCGGCTGGAATGGTAAGTGTGTTTGTGTGCAGTGCAAAGGTCCTGGGTTCGATCCCCCCAGGCCTTTTGTTTTGTTTTCTTTTTCATGATTTTTCAGGATAGGCAACAAAACCAAGTAGAGTGGGTTTGCTATCACGCGCGCGCATGTAGCCCAGTGGCTGGGTCTTCTTCAGGTATTGGGGAGGTCCTGGGTTCAAAACCAGGCCTCCCCCTTTTTCTTTTACTTCATTATTTTTTTTCTTGTTTTATTTGTTTGTTTATTATTATTATTAAAATTAATTCTAATAACATTTTCTTAAAAAAAACCCTAAAAATATTTTCATAAATCCTAATTTTCTATTAATTGTAAATATTATTTATTTGTTTATTTTAATTCTTGCTTATATTTTAATTAGTTTATAAATCCTAATAATTTTCACAAAACCCTAATTTTCTTCTATTTTAAAACTTAATCATATTTTATTTAATCATGTACATATTTTTATAATTTGTTTATAATTTAAATCTTGTTTAAAATAATTAAAATTTTGTAAATATAATTATAATTAATTTTATTTTCATAATATGCACATATTCTATAACTTATTTAAAATTTAATTCTTGTATATAAATAATTTTTAAATATATGTTTAGAAATAGTTAAAAATTGCTAATTTAATTTTGTAATTATAATTTTATTTTCATAATATGTTTATAATTAACTTACTTTTTTATAATTTACATATAACTTAAAACTTTATAATAATTAATATAATTGTTCATATTTTCTTATTAATCTTAAATAATTGTTTATATAAAAATTTGATCTTTTAATTATTATAATGTTTTTGTTTATATTATCTATTATGTTTATTTTCTTATGATATTTATTTGTTACTAACCCCATTTAACTTTGTATTATTTTTATTATTATTATTTTACTAACCCAATTATTATTATTATTTATTATTTTGCTTATTTATTTATTTTGCTTTAATTATTATTATCATGTAATTGTTCCTTTGATGTAATATTTAGTAGTAATGTTTAAATATTTATTTTATGCTATGGTTAGTAAAATAGGGAGTGAAACATGTTTGTATATTAAAAATTAATTTAGACCACTAATTTAAAAGATAAATATTAAAATTGTACACTCACACACGTAAGTCGATCTTTGATCGCCATCTCACTTCCTTAGGGATACCTCTCATGTTGCCTAATCAAAAGGTCAAGTAGGGTGTATAAAGCAAAAGTCCCTCATCTCACATCATCTAGTCCCTAAACAGATAAAAGATCAAGTCCCTTTCGAATGTTGCCTTCGTAATGATCTTGTCCCTTTCGAATAAAGATGATAAGTCCCTTCGAATTGCTTATACACCCCACAGTTGCCTAAATAAACAGATGTCCCTTCACTTGTCCCTCACATCCAAGGTAATGACTACCTATTCCTTAATAATAAGGATAGTCTTACCATTTAAAGGATTCAAGAACAGAAAAGACTTAAACTTAGGGTAGGTTCCTCTTAGATACTTGCTCACTTTTCAAAAACGTTACAAACACTTCACACATTTCAAACAATTTTCAAAACAAAGGTTTTTTACGCATCCGTACATGGATCATTATAAAACTCTTAAGAAAATTTTCATTCACACACTTCACAATTTCAAAAACATTTTAAAGTGAGCTAAGTAACTAAGAGCCCATGGATAACCATGGATGTAAAGGGTGCTAACACCTTCCCTTTACATAACCTACCCCCCGGACTCAAAAATCTTTTAAAAGGTCTTTCCTGTTCTTTTATGTCTTTCCTTTGGATAAAATAAAAGTCGGTGGCGACTCTTGCTATCCGCAACATAACTAAAGTCAGTTCTCCCACCGTGTTACAGAACTGGCGACTCTGCTGGGGAATTAATAAAAGAGGGGTACCCTTAGGAATTAGATCACTTTAAACTTGTTTGCTCTGTTTGCTTTATACTTACTTGTTGGGCTCTTATGTGTGAAAGATCCTAACCCGGATCTAGTGTACCTTAGGTAAATGGCAATAGACCAAGGAAACTGTACGGCGTATACCGATATGGTTGATCTGGTGGCCATAGTTAGTGTGACTTCTTGGTTGGTGCTTATGTTCCTTAAGTCAAGTTGAGGATAATATGAAGCTGCCATATGTTGTCAATACACTAACTAACTTTTAGAACCCTAGTCATCCCATCTTGGCCTTTAGAAAGTAGTGAGATAACCGGCTTTGGTGCAGACTGAAGTTGGTTGATACTCGATACTACGCTCATTGAGATTCTAAACTTGGAGGGTTTTGGTTGGCAAGTAAGTTGCCTACTGAACAACCACACTTGTGAAGGATCAATGATATTGAGATCCCTTAGAACCTGGTTACTTTTGTAGGACAGGATGAACCAACTAACTTCAGGGGAGGGTACTTACCTTTGAACCTCATGCAAGCCTTTAAACCTAGGGCTATTGTGTGACTTGTTTGTGTGTGCCACATGTTTGTGATTGAGCATAACATCATGACATCATCATGCATCATAAGTATAGCATTTTCCCTAACCATTTCAAGGACCAAGGGATTTATCTTTGTTCTTTGTTGCAGGTCATGGCTTCTGCTCGTAGAAACACTATCAGGATCAACTTTGTAGGCATACCTCTTAAGCTTAAAGAGTTGGTTTCTCAAGTGTCTGATCACTCCCAGTTCATCAAGAGACATGGTCACCTACTGGATCTAGTCACTTCAGGGTTCAATGAAGACATGATGAGTGTCCTGTTTCAGTTCTTTGATCCTAAACATCATTGCTTCACATTCCCCGACTACCAGCTGGTTCCTACAATGGAAGAGTTCTCTAAACTTCTGGGTATACCTGTTCTTGATCAGAAACCATTCACAGGCTTGGAAAAAGAGCCTAAACCTGAGGTTATTGCTGCAGCTCTACATCTGAAGAAGTCTGACATTGTTCTAGAAACGAGAAGCGGAGTTAAGGGTATTCTTGCTAAGGTGTTGATAGAGAAGGCTCAAGTGTTCTTGAAAGCTATGAGCTATGATGCTTTTGAGGGGATCTTAGCTTTTTTGATTTATGGCTTAGTATTGTTCCCCAATCCAGATCAGTTCATAGTGTCGCTCCCCGGATTTCCATCCTGGTACAAACGCGAAAGTGGCGCGGAAAAAGAATAGAGTCGCCAGCCAGGCATTTTTATCCCGAAGAGAGGGAATGGTAATGCTGCACAAACCAGAAGAAAGAAAGAGGACGGACACAGGTCCTGCGAACCAAAGAGACTGAGTTCGGGAGTCGGTTACGACCTGGGAAGGTATTAGCACCCAGATCGTCCGCCGTACCCGACGGGATCCACGCTTGCAAAGAAACTGTTTCAAAGGGTGAGGGTATGAAAGCTGCAGCAAAAGAAATGGAAATGAAAAGAAACTGGAACTGAAAAGAGCTAAAATAAGAAAAGAAAAGAAAAATGTAGGGAAAATAAAGATTGTGCTCGAACGGGCCCTACCCCGCTGCCTACGTACCTCATCAGGATAATGAGGATCAGAGACGCCGTAGTTCCCCTAACTAGGGGTAACAAAGGAAAATTGCTTGTGAATTAAGGCTTGAACTGCCTATGCCATTGCTCAGGTGTTGCAGGCTCGGACGACGAGTGCGTTACCGTCTTGCAAAATGACAAGTAGGAGCAAGTTCGCGAACGGAGCGAAGGAGATGAGAAAAGAATTCCCGAAGGAAAGACGCTTATTGTTTGTTTGTGTTTTTTAGAAAGCTTTTAGGAGTGTGTCACAAGGAAGTGAACTCAAGCTCTTATCAATGGAATGTGCACTTGTCACTACATTCCAAGATGGAATAATAGAACGAGCACACTCAAGTAAGGAGAAGATCCCCAAAACTTGAACCCAAAGACTAGGGCTTAGGCTCACTAACTTGCTTACTTATTAAGTGTTTTGATTATTTACATGAAGAAGTGTTTTTTATGCTTTTCTTTTATGAAGAAAATACCTTGATCAGACTTGTGCGTCACAAGGTAAACATGTACTATCCCAAGATGGGAAGACTACAAGCATACCTCATGGAATAAGGCTATGGATCAATGCGTCACTTCACATTTATTAAAGTGTTTTTCTTTTTAAGAGTTATGAGATGAGAAGAGGAGAAGAAACAAAAGGACCTCAAAGGAAAAATTCTAAAGGGGGACTAAAATAATCCTAAGTATTCACATGCATGGAAGTCCTAAGGGTTAGTGAGGTTTCTACCCTAATGAAGAAGGAAGAAAGAGATAGAAGAAGGGATGAGAAAGGCCTAAGCCTAACAGAAAAGGGTTAGTTCACATAAACATAAAAGGAAGAGATAAGAATTAGAGATGTGGAACTCAATTCCCACATCTCACACTTACCATAGTTCCTGCAAGGTTAGCATACACAAATGAATACAAGCACAAAGTTCACAACCAGCATCAAAATGGTATGAAGAATGGCCTGAGAGGCCAGCAATGTGAAGAGAGAAGTCACACAATACCAAACAGTGTCACACTAGAAACAACAGAACCAAACTACAGAATTTAAACACTTAAAGAAACAAACGACTTGAATATAAAGCTAACTCAAAAATTCAGAAGAACCAAGACCTATCCTAAGGTCAGGAAGGTATTCAAACCCTAAAGAAACCTCAAATGAGAAGAAGAAGTTGGCACAAGTGCCCTTCTAAGCCTATAGGAGATCTAATGAATCAAAAGAAGCAAAATGGGACAAGATGAAAACAAAAATTCACAAATAATCAACCAGCCACCTAAAAATTCTACAAATGGAACCAAATGATCTTAAAACACACTATATTAACTTTCCAAAAGGATTTGCAAAAATTCAGAAAGGAACTAGGTCGAATGGACGCATAAACACAAGCTAGGACAAAAAACTTACATCGCAAGATACCAAACCAAAACTTAAGAAATAAATTTCTAAAAATTCTGAGAAAAATCACATGGCAACTAGATGATCTTAGGAACACAATGCAAAAAGAATGGGATCAAAACTCCAAATATTGAAGTCTATAGAAAATCTACAAAACAGACTAGTCAAGAAAGGGATCAAAAGAAGCTATGTACATTGGTGATTTTATTCTGGCACGTGGATCAATGAAAAAAAATAAAATAAAAATATGAGAAAATTTTAGAGACACAAAGGAATATCCATGATTTATTTGGGAATTTTTGGATGATTATAACTATTTTATTTGAATTAAAATGAAACTGAATAAAAGGAAATTAAAGTAGGAAAAGAAAAATAAACATGAATTTGATGGGAGGTGCACTAGCAGGCTGTACAAATGAATTCGAATGGGCCTGGATAGGAGCGGGGTGCGAAAAGAAAAACACTGGGCCCATGCGGAACCCCAAACAATAAAAAAATAAGTTCAATTTTATTAAACGAAATAAAAAAGAAAAGAAGAAAAATAGATGAATGGAACGTGCACATGCTGGTTGCTTCAAACAAAACATCAATTGGTCATGCCTCACTTAACCCACTAAAAGACAAAACGAAATCTCAGCCTATTGCAGACCGCCACGCGGTCACCTCCTTCCTCATGCATGCTGAAACGCGAAAACAGAAAACCAGGAGAAAGAAATCATGGCGAACCAACACATTACAACTCCATCAACTTCATACTAGCATAACTCTTTCAATACTCAACGAAAATCAAAACTGTAAACATCAAAAATGATCTACAAAATGAAAGCAACACGAACATCACGAAGAACAACCGAAACCGCAGCTTAATCAAAGAGAAAAACGGCGATGAAGATGGTACCAGAATATGTTTTTTTCGGCCGCCGTTACGAAAATTTCCAGAATCAAAAACAAACATACCACAACAAAACTCTAGCAACATACATCACACATATATCAATATTTCGTCAAAACAACAATTAAACACTAAGGACCGATCAACACAAGATCCACGAAAAACCGAAAGTTCAGATTGAAGCACACACATACATATACATACTTCAAGCAAATCAAATGGTTCATAAATAATACAGCACAATCAATCAAAACACCAAATCTGAGACAGAAACAAATCGAATACAAAACCTGTTGCGAAACTTCTTCGAGATCCTACAGAAAACCAGAGAGACACAACGATCCGGCTGTATGCGCCTTGGCCAAATAAAGGCTGGCAGCTTTGAGACTGAGCAAAAATAGAGAATCTCAAGGCGGTTGTTTGAACCTTCACATGTGCACGAGCTGAATCCGCTACACCCCACACAATGGAGATGGTAATGATAAAAGCAGTCGGAAAATATTGCAGAAGATTTAGAGGTGAGAAGAAGAAAACTCAGACCTGAGTTTGTGTAAAAAGAATGGAGAAAAATGATTTGCACAAGAGAGAAAGAGAGAGAAAGGTTTTTTTGTGTTTTCATGTGTAGTGAAAATGATCTCCCTCCCTCTAAACCGTGACCTAGAAGCTTATATAGGGAGTGCCTTGAGAGAAAGAACAGGTGTACACAACAATAGTGGAGATGCCGAAAAGAAACGCAGGGTACCAAGGCTCTTTTCTCTCTGTTATCATCCATGCACGTCGCAGCTTTTTTTTGTTTTTATGGCATGATGTGCTGGCGGTGCTTTATTGATAGTGAGGATGTGAATAAAGGAGTGTATGGTCATGAAACACATGCGGCATCTTTTGTTTCCAAACAACAAATACATGACCATGCATGATGAGTAGCGCGTGAGTGTTAGTGGAGAAAAAGAAAAACCCAATGGCCAACAACAAACAGGTACAAAACAGGCTGGCAGCAGCGGCTTGAGGACCCTCTCACATTTTCAGTGTACTATTCTCTTTTCATTCCCACTCTCCCCATCATGTTACTTGTTATTAATAAAAGAAAACAATAACAACCAATGTCTTGCTCCCACACATGAGGTCACGTAAAAATAATAAAAGGGACATGTAATTTGTGTAGTAATAAATTATAAAATGTGACATAACAAAAAGAAAGGAACCAATAGTAATTTGACAAGTATCACACAAAAACCCTAAAAATACACAAAACTTCCAAAATTCACAACTTGAGTTCTACAAATGTTATGAGAGTGTTCTACGACTTTTTGGAAAGGGAAAATCGTGCTCCACAACTTTCGTGTTTTCCGGAAAATCATTCGGAGCTTTTCCGCACATGAAATAATAGCCTGAAGTTTAAGTGCAAATAACTTCTAAAAATGGAAACCTCCAAATTTCCAAATTTAGTAACTTTTTGCATAATCCAGATTTTTGACGTTTAAACTCAACTGAATTATTCCTTGACATACTATGACCTCAAAAATGATAATCCCGATTAAAAAAACTCTGAAAACTTCCCGTTGACTTTTCTGACTGCACATTTGACTTTCTCGCTTCGCCTTTAAGCAATTGAACCAAGTCTTGACTTCTTCAGTTAATTTTTGCCTCAAACCTCATACATGAGCTATGCAGACTAAATGAAAGCCTTTGTCCATAAGAAATGGTCAAAATTAAGAAGATATGAGTATCTGTCCCAGAACCCTAATCAGGATTTCCTCATTTAGGAGAAAAGTTGTATCTTTGAACTTCTGATGAAATAGCTGATTTCCCTGGGGAATTTTCCACCAAATTTCAAACTTAGGATCCTCTTGTTATATGAGAGACTTTGCCTAAATGAAATAGCCAAAGTCGCAAAGTTTTCTCTGCCTGAAACTCACACCCTAACTTGGGACCATTGTGTAGGAGCCTTGCCCTAGCTTGAATTCCCTGATAATTTTCCATCCTTCTGAGCTTTTGTAAATGAATTTGAACTTGTGAATGCAATGTAGCCCCCTCTTAGGACTTGAACAAATCCATTGGGACCCTTGTCATAGCATGTGATGCTTCAAGAACCCCCACAGATGATCATATGCCTAATGCTAGGTCATGAAAATGTTATGCTTCATATTTCCATGGTATGATGCTGAAGAAATGATATGGGCATGATGAATATGATATGATATGATGCTTAAAATGAAGAGGGCAAATTTGGGGTGTTACAGCTGCCCCTATTCAATCATCTGTTAATCTGAAAAGGACGATAGTACGGACTATCGACCATTCAAGATAAATTGTGGTCGAATACCAAGAAGACCTGAAATTTGCACTCTGACGAAGAATGCAACCCTGGGAAATAAACCCAACCAAATGACGCTCTGGGGATAAGAAGGAGAGAAAAAGCAGACGAGCTTCTTCCAAGTTGAAACTGATATCTGGAACATGTTGACAGACGAGTCTTCGAATGACCTGTGACGCCAGGTGCAGAGAGCGGACGAGCCCTTAAAGAACTTCAAAGTAGCCTGAGATAGACGAATCTCCTTCACTAATCCTTACGCAGATAAGTGGAATAAGACGGACGAGTCTTCTTCGGATAACCCTTACGCAGGCTCCGGGAATGCATATAAGTCTGTGGGATAGACATGCAATCAGGGTAGACGAACCTTCTTCATATATTATCCGCGGATATATGGTATAAGACAGACGAATCTTCCGAGCAAACCTGTTACTCCAGGTGCAGCAACAAGAATAATTGATGCCTGAGACAGACGAGCCTCCTTCGGATTCACCTGTTACGCCAGGACCGGTAACCATTTTGACATTTAATTCCCACTGTCAGGATTCGAAACCTCTTCAATACAGACGAGTATTGGATGATCATCAAGATAACACAAACGAGTGACATAAGTCAATGATACAGACGAGTATCAGACGATGATCTGAGAAACACAGACGAGTGTCTCAGGCAATGATACAGACGAGTATCAGCCACTGGTATAGACGAATACCAGAAATTCAAACACAGACGAGCATTTGAAGTAGCAATACAGAAATACCAGGGAAAACAGCAAATCCTCACATACAGATGTAAGCTAACACAGACGAGTGCTGAGGATGATATAGACGAGTATCCAAGCAAAGCAGACGAGCTTCAGAACACAAACGACTTCTGGGGGATAAAAGCAGACGAGCTCTAAACAAACACAGACGAGTGCTGGACAGTTGCAGACGAGCAACAACAGAGAATACATATCAAGGCACAGACGAGTGCAGCGAATGATCTAATACCAAACACAGACGAGTGTTGGGAGGTTGCAGACGAGCAACAACAAATATCATATCAGAACACAGACGAGTGTTGAGGAGTTGCGGACGAGCAATAACAACTATCATAACCAAACACAGACGAGTGCTGGACAGTTGCATACGAGCAAAAATAGAGGTATCACAACACATACGAGTGTTGATAATCTACAGCAAAATAATATCTCCAAAACACAGACGAGTGCTGGAATTTGCAGACGAGCAGCGATAAAGCAGTAATATGTCCCTGCTGGGGAAAACTTTGCTTAGGAATAGCTCATACGAGCGTTGAAGATTGCAGACGAGCAACAAACGAATGCCTGATCAGCAACAAGATATACAACTCTGCAGGAGAGAACAAGTCAAAAGGTCTGGACACTCAACCCTGACTGAAGTGATGAATACCTGACTGTATCATCAAATACCCAAAAGTATGGCAACCTGGCTGAGAAGTATTTCACGGACGGAGGTAAAAAAATCAAATATGAACTCTGCGGGGACAGATCATCTTCAGACTTGGTTGGGGAAGCTTCCTGGGTAAATACTCTGGCTAGGGATAGCATCTGATGATTCAAAACTCTGAGGGGATATCAAGCTTTCAGGTACCTGATAGGCAAGAATTCTTGCTGGGGATAGAATGCTGTTAATTCCATCTCTGATGACATCAGGTCTTCAGGCACCTGCTGGGTATACTCCACTGGGGAAGAATAGACTGCTACTTCACTGGGGAAGAAGTTGGGCTGCTGCCAAGGCTTGGTTGGAGGAAAATCTCTGTTTAGACAAGTCAGGCTTTCAGATATCTGCTGGAAGAAGAAATCCCTGCTTGAGGAGATACTCTACTGGGGAAGAGTGAATTGTTTGAGAGAAAGTGACGCCATCCTGCAACCTGCAACAACAGAAAACACACGTGTATCTCGGGGATTTTCCTGGAATGATCTGTTCATCCATCATCACCCGACACTCAAAGAGGGGTACAGTTTCCCTGCATGTCAGTTTTCTTTTCAAGATTATCATCATGTTTAGATGCAATGCTATTTTCGCCAAAAATTCAGGACATTTTGCGAACAAAAATAAACACACACAGCTTTTTGACTGAATATTATTTTATTGGATAGCCTCTGAATGGGCAGAGATTTACATCATGAAACAACCACCTGGAAAGAGGTAGCCACTATAGAAATTGAGAAAAGAAACTATCCTAATGGCAATGTGCACGACATTCCCAGGAGTTCCATTTCCGCTATGACTTGCATGTCTTCAAGACTCTCCATTCTGTTTTGGCTCTCTGAGAGAACGAGGGGACTATTTCCTATCCTTCCGATATTGTCAAGCTGTACGAAACGATGACGTGGTTCAGATAACTCGGATCACAGTTGTTCGCTTATTCCCTTATTTTGCGTGGACCGCCCTCTCGGGTTTTCAATCCACCGGGATACCCTTTTTTGCCTGAGCTGTCCAATGCGGCTTTTCAACTCAGCGGGTGTACACATTTTTTTATATTTATTTCCCTAATTTTTGCCCGAGCTTTTTATTCTGTTTTTAGCTCGCCGGGATGCCCTTTTCTTGCCTGGACTTACATTCTGTTTTTGTGTCCAGCGGGTCTCTTTATGCGAAGTATTTTTTAACTGCGTCCGAGTTAACAGGGGATGGGAAGTCCTCTCCATCCATAGTGGTGAGCATCAGCGCTCCTCCTGAGAATACTTTCTTCACTATGAATGGTCCTTCGTAGTTTGGGGTCCACTTGCCCCTGTTATCTGAACCTGGAGGAACGATTCTCTTCAACACGAGCTCTCCCACTCGATACTCTCGAGTACGTACTCGTTGATCGAATGCCCGCTTCATTCTCCTCTGATAAAGCTGACCATGACAGATAGCCGCTAATCTCTTTTCCTCAATTAGACATAGCTGATTGTAACGAGCACACACCCATTCAGCCTCATCCAACTTGACGTCCATCATCACGCGCAGTGAAGGAATCTCTACTTCAACAGGCAGGACTGCTTCCATGCCATACACTAGAGAGAAGGGAGTTGCCCCTGTTGACGTCCTGACTGACGTTCGGTACCCATGCAAGGCAAACGGTAACATCTCATGCCAATCCTTGTAGGTGACGACCATTTTCTGCACAATCTTCTTGATATTCTTGTTAGCTGCCTCTACCGCACCATTCATCTTTGGTCGGTAAGGAGAAGAATTGTGATGCTGTATTTTGAAGTCCCGACATAAGTCTGCCATCATCTTGTTGTTGAGATTAGAACCATTATCAGTAATGATCCTTTCGGGCACTCCATATCTGCATATGATATCTCTTTTCAGAAATCTTGCCACCACTTGACGAGTGACATTGGCATAAGACGCTGCTTCTACCCACTTGGTAAAGTAATCAATCGCGACCAGGATGAAGCGATGACCGTTCGAAGCAGTTGGCTCAATCTTCCCGATCATGTCGATGCCCCACATAGAGAAAGGCCAAGGAGATGACATGACGTTGAGCGGGTTAGGAGGAACATGCACTTTATCTGCATATATTTGGCACTTATGGCATTTACGAGCGAATGAACAACAGTCTGCATCCATTGTCATCCAGTAATACCCTGATCTCAGCAGTTTCTTTGCCATAGCATGCCCGCCTGCATGGGTACCAAAAGATCCTTCATGGACTTCCTGCATCAACAGGCTTGCTTCGTGTCTATCCACGCATCTGAGCAAAACCATGTCGAAGTTCCTCTTGTACAAAACCCCGTCTGTGTTCAAGAAGAAACTAGCAGCAAGTCGCCTCAAGGTCTTTTTGTCTTTGGAAGATGCCCCTGTTGGGTACTCTTGCTTCTCCAGGAATAACTTGATATCAAAATACCAAGGTTTCTCGTCAGACACGGCGTCTACAGAGAAAGCATAAGCTGGAGAGTCAAGCCTGGAGATGTCAATTCTGGGCACAAAATTCCAACACATGACTTTAATCGACGAAGAGAGAGTGGCCAAAGCATCGGCAAATTGGTTTTCGTCGCGTGGTATGTATTTGAGCTCAACTGTTGTGAAGAATGTCAACAGCTTTCTAGCATAATCCCTGTACGGAACTAGATGCTCTTGATGTGTATACCACTTGCCGGTAATTTGGTTAATAACGAGGGCTGAATCTCCGAATATGTCGAGGTTCTTAATCCGAAGATCAATTGCCTCCTCTATTCCCATTATACACGCCTCGTATTCCGCTTCATTGTTGGTACAGCCAAAAGTAATTCTGGCAGCGAAGGGTAAGTGGGCACCTTCAGGAGTAATGAGTACGGCACCAACTCCACGACCATTGATATTGACGGCCCCATCAAACATCAACTTCCATTTGGATTCAGGGTCAGGCCCCTCCTCCGGAAGTGGTTCCTCATAATCATTTGTCTTGAGGTACATGATGTCCTCATCAGGGAAATCAAATCTCATCGGCTGATAGTCATCCTCAAGAGGTTGCTGAGCAAGGTATTCCGACAATACACTTCCTTTGATGGCCTTCTGAGAAGTGTACTGGATGTCGTATTCAGTTAAAATCATCTGCCATCTAGCAACCCTTCCGGTCAATGCTGGTTTCTCAAAGATGTACTTGACAGGATCCATCTTGGAAATGAGAAGTGTAGTATGGGTCAACATGTACTGCCTCAGTCGGCGAGCAGCCCATACCAAAGCGCAGCAAGTTTTCTCGAGCAGTGAGTATCGGGATTCACAGTCGGTAAACTTTTTGCTAAGGTAATAAATGGCGTACTCTTTTCGACCAGACTCGTCATGTTGGCCGAGCACACACCCCATCGACCCTTCAAGCACGGTCAAGTACATGATTAACGGTCTTCCTTCCACTGGAGGCATCAGAATTGGAGGCTCCTGTAAGTATTCCTTTATTTTGTCGAAAGCTCTTTGGCAATCATCATTCCACCTGACCGTTTGCTCTTTTCTTAGCAACTTGAATATCGGTTCGCACGTGGCAGTTAGGTGAGATATGAACCGAGAAATGTAGTTCAATCTACCTAAGAAACCGCGCACTTCTTTTTCTGTTCTCGGTGCAGGCATCTCTTGAATAGCTTTCACTTTAGCAGGATCTACCTCAATTCCTCTTTGACTTACAATGAAACCCAGCAACTTTCCAGAACGCACTCCGAAAGTGCACTTGTTCGGATTCAACCTCAACTTGTACTTGATCAACCTATCAAATAACTTCTTCAGGTTAACCAAATGCTCCTCTTCGTCTTTGGACTTTGCAATCATATCATCCACATAACATTCGATCTCCTTGTGGATCATGTCATGGAACAATGTGACCATTGCCCGCTGATAAGTTGCCCCTGCGTTCTTCAAACCGAAGGGCACGACCTTATAGCAGAATGTTCCCCACGGGGTAATGAACGTTGTCTTCTCCATGTCTTCCGGCGCCATTTTTATCTGATTATAACCGGAGAATCCATCCATGAAGGAGAACACTGAGAATTGAGCAGTATTGTCGACCAACACGTCAATGTGTGGCAACGGAAAATCATCCTTTGGGCTTGCTCTGTTCAAATCTCGATAGTCAACGCACATCCGGACCTTGCCGTCCTTCTTAGGTACTGGTACGATGTTAGCTACCCAAGGTGGGTAACTAGTCACGGCAAGGAACCCGGCATCCCACTGCTTCTGTACCTCCTCTTTAATCTTCATCGCCATATCCGGGCGAGTTCTTCTCAATTTTTGCTTTACAGGAGGACAGTCTTCTCTCAGGGGTAGCTTATGCATCACGATGTCGGTATCCAACCCTGGCATCTCTTGATATGACCAAGCAAAGATATCTACATACTCTCTCAGCATACTGATCAGCTCTTGTTTGACGTCGGCCTGCAGATTGGCCCCTATCTTGATTTCTTTCTTTGCATCTTCACTGCCAATGTTGATGGCCTCAATCTCTTCTTGATGAGGCTGAATAACTCGTTCCTCTTGTTTCAACAATCTGACCAACTCTTCAGGGAGATCACAGTCTTCCTCAACCCCTTCATCAGCTTGGTAGACTGGATTATCAAAGTCATGCATAGTCATAGCAGGAACGTTATCCGTGGAATCCGGATGATCAACACTGCACAAATGATGTGCTTATTCAGAATCTGCTTATTTTGACAAGAGACGCTAACACAAAACAAAAATGAAAACACATTGCCATTTCTTTATATATTTTTTTGTGAAAAAGTTTAAAAACAAAGACAGGGAGCACAGTTTGTCTGAAAATGTCCTTTTATTTCATAGCAAAATAACGATGCGATACAAAACATGGTGGCCCAATACAATGGATCCAAGCATCTTGGGCAGAATGCTGGACTTGACAATGCAGTATGCTAATAAATGGAAACAAAAAATTACTTTGAGAGCCAGGTGACTTGAACAATGTCTTCAGCAGACCAATTTCCTAGCTCCTCGCCGGGTGCACACGGGCGGATCCAATTGTTGTCCCAGTCTTTGTCACTATCCCCGTCTTGGCTTGCCATACAGATTTGATCGCGGCCGAGCAAACCAGCACTTGTGAATGAGATAGCTTTACCACTCTGAGTAGACCCTCCAGGCTGATATCCTAAGCCGAATTTGTCATCCTTCTTTTCCAGCTCCAATAGCTTGCCCCAGCCCTGGGCATTGCCTGATTGGACAACCTCCTTTGCTTCCTGGTAGGAATGAATTGACGTGCCTTCGTTGTTTTTCTTCACCGGAGTCAAGATACTGACATCTGCTTCAAAAGCTTGGCACAAAGTCTCGTGAATTTCTCCGTCCATTTCTACATATTTGAATGTCGACAGGTGGCTGACAAATATATCTTCTTCCCCGCAAACTGTGATGACCTGACCGTCCACCACATACTTAAGCTTCTGATGCAAGGTTGAAGTGACAGCTCCAGCTGCATGTATCCATGGTCTGCCCAACAAGCAACTGTACGCAGGCTGGATGTCCATTACATAGAAGACACTCTTGAAGACTTGAGAGCCTATCTTGACAGGCAACTCAACCTCTCCGAAAACTGATCTTCTTGACCCATCGAAAGCTTTAACCACCAGATCACTCGGCGTCAGGACAATCCCATCAATGTTAAGCTTCATCAACGCCTTCTTCGGGAGCACATTCAAAGAAGAGCCTGTGTCTACAAGGACATGAGACAGCACAGCACCCTTGCATTCCATCGTGATATGCAGTGCTTTATTGTGATTCCTTCCCTCCGAAGTGAGATCTCGGTCAGTGAAGCCTAAGCCATGGCTAGCATTAACACTTCCAACAACAGCTTCGAGTTGATTGACTGTGATCTCTTGAGGAACATAGGCCATTTGAAGTACTTTCAGTAAAGCTTCTCGGTGCGCGGGAGAGCACATCAACAGTGACAAAATAGAAATCTTTGAAGGCGTTTGATTCAGTTGGTCAACCACCTTGTAGTCACTCCTTTTGATGATCTTCATAAACTCCTCTACCTCCTTTTCAAACGTCCCCTGCCCAGCCACAGGAGTAGTTGACTCGTCAATCGCAGTCTGCTTTCCTTTGTCTTTAGACGAAGCTTCGGCCTCAGGATCCTTTCTCAGTGCAGGGGGCGCAAACAAACGACCGCTTCGAGTAAATCCCCCAACACCTCCCACATTTTCAATAGTCAGGTCAGCAACAGGTCTACTTTCCATCTTCTGTCCCGCCACATAGACATCAGAACCATAATGCCACGGAATGGCCCTATCATCGGTATATGGCACTGGCCCAGGTACAGTTATAGTCACAGGACTAATCTGAGGAGCGTAAATAGTAACTGGCTCTTGTCTGACGGGCATGTCAGCTTCATCGTAGAAGATAGTAATGGTTGACACATCATCAGCCTTTTCATTACTAATCTTGCTAAATTGCAGAGACCCATCATCAATCAACTCTTGCAAACCCGTCTTCAATTTCTCGCAGCCATTCACAGCACTTATACAATCTTCGCAATCGAGACAACAACCAGGAAATACTTGACCCTTCAACAGTCTCTCTTTCACCACCCTCAAAGGCGTCTTGACCTCATCAATACTCAGCACCAAACTCAACTTGTCATCTCCCTCAACAGCATTAACTCTTGCCCCGCCATGATTAGGTATAGGGTTCGAGTTGATATTCGGCGGAGGCGCAAAGTTAATTGCCTTGGAATCTAGGAGATCCTGAACTTTGTGATGCAGCGCCCTGCACTTCTCAGTTGAGTGCCCGGGTGCTCCTGAATGAAAAGCGCATCGCGCGTTGACATCATAACCAGCTGGAAGCTCTCCAGGAGGTGGTGGTGCCAAAGTCCTCAATTGAATAAGGTTCAAATCTAGTAGTCTCGGCAACAAGGCAGCATATGTCATCGGAATAGCTTCAATTACCCTATTAGCCGGGCGAGCCTGCCTAGGCTGATATGGTCTCTGCTGGTAGTTAGTTCTAGGTTGTTGTTGTTGCTGATGTTGTTGTGGTGGAGGTAGCATCTGTTGTACGGGAGCTGCAGGAATGGTAACAGCAGCCATATGCTCATAAGGTCTTCTGTATCCACGACCCTGGCTTCGGCCGAATACAGCAATGGTCTCACCTTCTCGCCTTCTCGGAGGTCCACTAAAAGCTTTCCTCGCTCCATTTGAGCTACTAGCACCTGGGTCTTGTATCTTCCCCATTTTCAACAACGTTTCGACCCTTTCTCCCGCAATGACAATATCGTTGAACTTTGTAGCAGAACTTGATGCCAATCTCTCAAGAAATACCCCCTGGAGGGTACCCATAAACATATCGGCCATTTCATTCTCTAACAAGGGTGGTTGTACCCTGGCAGCTAGCTGGCGCCACCTCTGGGCATATTCCTTGAAGCCTTCTTTTGCTGTCTGAGCCATATGTTGCAGCTGGGTGCGATTCGGAGCCATGTCCATATTATATTGGTACTGCCTCACAAAGGCTTCAGCGAGATCTTTCCAGCTCTTGACATTGACCCTGCTGAGCTTCATGTACCACTCAAGGGAAGCTCCCACCAAGCTGTCCTGAAAGTAATACATCCACAGTTTTTCATCGTCTGTATGCGCGGCAATTCTCCCAACATACGATTGCAGATGGGTCTTTGGGCAAGCAGTGCCGTTATACTTCTCGAAAGTAGGAACTTTGAACTTATACGGAATCCTGACTCCCGGAACCAAGCCCAAGTCTGTTATATCGAATCCCAAAGAACTCTGGGACTGAATAGCCTTAATTTGCTCGGCCATCTCTTCAAACCTCTTGTTCATTTCTACCCCTTGACCCTCGGCTTCATCAAGCAAAGTGAACTGGTCATCCTGGTGGTCCACCTGAATGTTATGCATCCCGTCATTGACTGTTGTCGCTCCTGGTTGTACAGCAGGAGTTCCACCTTGACGTGCGCCCGCACCAGTATGATTATCAGCATTTGCAGCAGCAGCAACATTCCGGTTCTGATTCTCAACCATCTCTCGCAGCCGTTCTTGATTCTGCCCCATGCCGGCCATTAACGTCATGAAGTTATCCATTCTCTGCCTTAGATCTGCCAAATCTGCCTGCATTTGATCCATGGCTCGCTCTCTGTTAATCTTGGTTGGGTACCTGTGCACTGCTGGTTGTTCTCGAACTTTTCGAGGAGCTATAGTGCCTGTAACACAAAACACGTTAGTAATTGATGCAACACCTGCAAAACAGACAAACAGGTTATATGCAATGCAATGTAACTGTTCATGTTCCCAATTTTAAGCATTTGGCATGCCCCAATTCTGGCATCTACCTCGGCAATCACTTTTTATCTTTCAAACTTTCTCTTTAATAAGTGTTCAGACTTTAGCAGTATCTGGACAAACGAGTCTTGCACATTCAAAGTGATAACTTGCACATTAATACTGAATATGGACAAACCACTATAGGCTAAAAGTCAGAATACCTCCAAGAAACTTCCCCGAAGGGTTACAAATCAGTACATAAAGACAAAGGAAATGAAAGCAAGACTCCTACAACAAGCCTGTAGGTAGTCTGACAAATAAACTAAGCTAAGGACCCCGGTTCTGCCACCTCCGCCCTGCTTTTCTTGACACCTGCTCTCAGCTTGAGCTCTTCGATCTCTTTCCTGGCTTCCTCCAGAGCTAATTGACTTTGGGCCAACTGTTGGGTCTTCTCCCTCCGGATGGCGTGGGCTTGTTCCACTTCCTCTTTCTTGAAAGCCATCTGAACTTCAAAGAACTCTTCCTTCTCTTTGAATTTCTTTTGGTCTTCATCCCTTTGGCCTTTCAACCAAACAATGGACTGCCGAGCACTCTTGAGAGTCTTTAAAGTCTCCTTGTGCTTAGCTTCTCTTCGAGTTTCCATCATACCCAATCTATGGAAATGGGCCTCTCTCCCAGCAAAATCTTTCTCTTTGTTTTCTAAAGAGGCTTGGAGCTTCTGCAGCTTATCTTCAGCTTCCTTCTTAGCTCTATTAGCTTGGTGGTATAAGCTTACCATCTCAATATTCTCTACTCTGACCTCATGCAGCTGGGCTTCTAGCTTCTTGTACTCCTCCAAGGAAACCGTACTGCTCGGACCTGGTACCTCTCGGGGATAAAGTGGAGCTTCGACTGAAAAAGGCATGAGAACTGACTCAATATGCCTTTGCAACCATTCAACATATGGTGGATATGTCTTGGGATCAACTCGGCCGAAGTCCTTCTTCCCTTTCCTTTTCCTGTGATCCCAGGATTGAACTGCTTGTTGGACTAGCTCTCTGTTTCCATCAACAGGAAAATACAAAGATTCAGCAAACATTTCCATCTGAGGAGGATCCTTCAAAGGGTAGCCAAACTGCCTTCTGGCTAATGTCGGGTAGTAACTGATGACACCTTTCCTTCCCAGCAAAGGTACTCCAGCAAACCTTCCGCAACTAACCATCACCTCTTTTCCTAGCAAATCCCTGTCATAACCCCAAGCAATGTCTTCTTCAGTCAGTCCCATCAATCTTCTGGACCATCTCCATTCGCCTCGTATATCCTTGAAGGCACCTGACTTAGGCAACTGTCTAGCGAACCATTCAGCAAACAAAGGAGCACAGCAGACCACCGGACCACCTCTACCTTTCTCGTTTCTGTAATGGACACTAAAATAAAAGTCACCCAATAGCGTAGGCACTGGATTGCCTTTTGCGAAGATTGAAATCACTTCTAAGCTGACAAACTCTTTCTCTCCGGGAAACAAACTAGACCCATATACCATCAATGCAAGCAAAGCTCCAAAGTCGCTCCACTTAGCTTCTGTAGCATACTTCTCAGCCTCTGGGATAAGCACACTCCAGGGTAGACCTCTGCCTTTACTCTCTTGCAAAGCCTTTTTGACTGAAACAACTGGCAACCTACAAACCTTGGCTATGTCTTCATCTCTGAGCACAACCTCTGACCCGTAGAACGGCAATGTCTCTCTGATCGGAATACTCAGCATGCTGGAGATCTCTTCTAATGTCGGGGATAAGATGTAACCTGGAAGAATAAAGCAACGCAACATGGGATCATAAAATTGCAACAAGGTATGCAAGCTGTCCTTTTGGTCTGTAGTAGGCTTGTCCACAAACTTCAGTATCTGGCCATATCTTTTCTTGAAATTACCCAAGACTTGATCGTTCATCAGACCCGCTAACCTCTGAACACCTTTGACTTCCGGCTGAAGAAAGGTATAATGCACATTCTTTTTTCTCGGGTCGCTTCTGATTTCTGCCATAGAGATAAGAATACCAGAACTGGGAACAGATGTGAGAAATGACCTGAAAAATGGGAAACATAAACAGTTAATGCAAAGAATGATGCAAATGTAATGCAATGCAAGCATATGACCAACTGGGACCATCTGAACTGGCACACTGACAAAGGCCCCTCTGAACAACTGGCAAACCCAAAAGTTCACTGAGTCACACCCTCTGGTAATCACAACCCTCTGATAGAAGATCTCAGAACCACAGTATCAAGAAATCCAGAATTCCAGGACCATGACTTCGGAACCATAGAATCAATAGAACCACAGATCATAATCACAGGATCAAAGATCATAACTGAACAGATGAGTGTATGTTGAGGTCATGGGTTCCTGCACACCTGTACCTATCCCCCAATCTCACGGGTAAAAGGCTCCGGGTCAGACATCACGGATTCTCAGAGCCACATAGCAATAATACTGTCACCATCTCCGAGAAATGGCTCATGACCAAATCAGGGAATCGGTTAGGCATTATGTACTACGCAGGGAGGCCTCAGCTGAGTCCGGGAAAAACAAGCATCCCTTATAAGTCCCCAACTTCAAGCGCTAAAATCGAGAAACAATAGTACATTCAGCCCGTAGGATACAGTACTAATGTCATGCGACCAGATGCTTTGACTGAGTTCTTATAAGAGAACCAGGCCATCCTATGCGAGTTCCCAGTGGACCCTCGGGTGCGAATGGGTTTGCCACAAAATGTGGTCTACCACTGTCACCACTGGAGAGGGTTACTTCCACAAAGGTTCTCAATGATCGGTCCCCAGCTGCACATAACTGTCAGGGTTATGTAATGAGAGAGGAAGATCCCCAAATCAAGACATTTCCAAGACAATCGCAACCTGGGTGTGGAACTCACTACTACCCCCATGACAAGATCTCATGAGGCCAAAGTTGAACCACTCTAAATCCTATGGTGCACTCGAGCCGGGTACTTGGCTCATATCTCTCAAGAACCAGTAACTCCCATCCCACCAAAGAAAACCAGTCCAGACAGTCCAGTATGATATATATGATGCGGAAAATAAATACTGAAAACTGTAAATAAAGCTGTAAAATAAAGCTGTAAATAAAGTGGAGAACAAACAACAATACAATACAACAAGCCACATCAAACAAACATCACCCAATGAAACCGCAACACACAAGCGCTAGGAGAGACTCACAGGGGAACCAGAGATTATCTGGTGTGCAGTCCCCAGCAGAGTCGCCAGCTGTCGCTCCCCGGATTTCCATCCTGGTACAAACGCGAAAGTGGCGCGGAAAAAGAATAGAGTCGCCAGCCAGGCATTTTTATCCCGAAGAGAGGGAATGGTAATGCTGCACAAACCAGAAGAAAGAAAGAGGACGGACACAGGTCCTGCGAACCAAAGAGACTGAGTTCGGGAGTCGGTTACGACCTGGGAAGGTATTAGCACCCAGATCGTCCGCCGTACCCGACGGGATCCACGCTTGCAAAGAAACTGTTTCAAAGGGTGAGGGTATGAAAGCTGCAGCAAAAGAAATGGAAATGAAAAGAAACTGGAATTGAAAAGAGCTAAAATAAGAAAAGAAAAGAAAAATGTAGGGAAAATAAAGATTGTGCTCGAACGGGCCCTACCCCGCTGCCTACGTACCTCATCAGGATAATGAGGATCAGAGACGCCGTAGTTCCCCTAACTAGGGGTAACAAAGGAAAATTGCTTGTGAATTAAGGCTTGAACAGCCTATGCCATTGCTCAGGTGTTGCAGGCTCGGACGACGAGTGCGTTACCGTCTTGCAAAATGACAAGTAGGAGCAAGTTCGCGAATGGAGCGAAGGAGATGAGAAAAGAATTCCCGAAGGAAAGACGCTTATTGTTTGTTTGTGTTTTTTAGAAAGCTTTTAGGAGTGTGTCACAAGGAAGTGAACTCAAGCTCTTATCAATGGAATGTGCACTTGTCACTACATTCCAAGATGGAATAATAGAACGAGCACACTCAAGTAAGGAGAAGATCCCCAAAACTTGAACCCAAAGACTAGGGCTTAGGCTCACTAACTTGCTTACTTATTAAGTGTTTTGATTATTTACATGAAGAAGTGTTTTTTATGCTTTTCTTTTATGAAGAAAATACCTTGATCAGACTTGTGCGTCACAAGGTAAACATGTACTATCCCAAGATGGGAAGACTACAAGCATACCTCATGGAATAAGGCTATGGATCAATGCGTCACTTCACATTTATTAAAGTGTTTTTCTTTTTAAGAGTTATGAGATGAGAAGAGGAGAAGAAACAAAAGGACCTCAAAGGAAAAATTCTAAAGGGGGACTAAAATAATCCTAAGTATTCACATGCATGGAAGTCCTAAGGGTTAGTGAGGTTTCTACCCTAATGAAGAAGGAAGAAAGAGATAGAAGAAGGGATGAGAAAGGCCTAAGCCTAACAGAAAAGGGTTAGTTCACATAAACATAAAAGGAAGAGATAAGAATTAGAGATGTGGAACTCAATTCCCACATCTCACACTTACCATAGTTCCTGCAAGGTTAGCATACACAAATGAATACAAGCACAAAGTTCACAACCAGCATCAAAATGGTATGAAGAATGGCCTGAGAGGCCAGCAATGTGAAGAGAGAAGTCACACAATACCAAACAGTGTCACACTAGAAACAACAGAACCAAACTACAGAATTTAAACACTTAAAGAAACAAACGACTTGAATATAAAGCTAACTCAAAAATTCAGAAGAACCAAGACCTATCCTAAGGTCAGGAAGGTATTCAAACCCTAAAGAAACCTCAAATGAGAAGAAGAAGTTGGCACAAGTTCCCTTCTAAGCCTATAGGAGATCTAATGAATCAAAAGAAGCAAAATGGGACAAGATGAAAACAAAAATTCACAAATAATCAACCAGCCACCTAAAAATTCTACAAATGGAACCAAATGATCTTAAAACACACTATATTAACTTTCCAAAAGGATTTGCAAAAATTCAGAAAGGAACTAGGTCGAATGGACGCATAAACACAAGCTAGGACAAAAAACTTACATCGCAAGATACCAAACCAAAACTTAAGAAATAAATTTCTAAAAATTCTGAGAAAAATCACATGGCAACTAGATGATCTTAGGAACACAATGCAAAAAGAATGGGATCAAAACTCCAAATATTGAAGTCTATAGAAAATCTACAAAACAGACTAGTCAAGAAAGGGATCAAAAGAAGCTATGTACATTGGTGATTTTATTCTGGCACGTGGATCAATGAAAAAAAATAAAATAAAAATATGAGAAAATTTTAGAGACACAAAGGAATATCCATGATTTATTTGGGAATTTTTGGATGATTATAACTATTTTATTTGAATTAAAATGAAACTGAATAAAAGGAAATTAAAGTAGGAAAAGAAAAATAAACATGAATTTGATGGGAGGTGCACTAGCAGGCTGTACAAATGAATTCGAATGGGCCTGGATAGGAGCGGGGTGCGAAAAGAAAAACACTGGGCCCATGCGGAACCCCAAACAATAAAAAAATAAGTTCAATTTTATTAAACGAAATAAAAAAGAAAAGAAGAAAAATAGATGAATGGAACGTGCACAACAATTAAACACTAAGGACCGATCAACACAAGATCCACGAAAAACCGAAAGTTCAGATTGAAGCACACACATACATATACATACTTCAAGCAAATCAAATGGTTCATAAATAATACAGCACAATCAATCAAAACACCAAATCTGAGACAGAAACAAATCGAATACAAAACCTGTTGCGAAACTTCTTCGAGATCCTACAGAAAACCAGAGAGACACAACGATCCGGCTGTATGCGCCTTGGCTAAATAAAGGCTGGCAGCTTTGAGACTGAGCAAAAATAGAGAATCTCAAGGCGGTTGTTTGAACCTTCACATGTGCACGAGCTGAATCCGCTACACCCCACACAATGGAGATGGTAATGATAAAAGCAGCCGGAAAATATTGCAGAAGATTTAGAGGTGAGAAGAAGAAAACTCAGACCTGAGTTTGTGTAAAAAGAATGGAGAAAAATGATTTGCACAAGAGAGAAAGAGAGAGAAAGGTTTTTTTGTGTTTTCGTGTGTAGTGAAAATGATCTCCCTCCCTCTAAACCGTGACCTAGAAGCTTATATAGGGAGTGCCTTGAGAGAAAGAACAGGTGTACACAACAATAGTGGAGATGCCGAAAAGAAACGCAGGGTACCAAGGCTCTTTTCTCTCTGTTATCATCCATGCACGTCGCAGCTTTTTTTTGTTTTTATGGCATGATGTGCTGGCGGTGCTTTATTGATAGTGAGGATGTGAATAAAGGAGTGTATGGTCATGAAACACATGCGGCATCTTTTGTTTCCAAACAACAAATACATGACCATGCATGATGAGTAGCGCGTGAGTGTTAGTGGAGAAAAAGAAAAACCCAATGGCCAACAACAAACAGGTACAAAACAGGCTGGCAGCAGCGGCTTGAGGACCCTCTCACATTTTCAGTGTACTATTCTCTTTTCATTCCCACTCTCCCCCTCATGTTACTTGTTATTAATAAAAGAAAACAATAACAACCAATGCCTTGCTCCCACATATGAGGTCACGTAAAAATAATAAAAGGGACATGTAATTTGTGTAGTAATAAATTATAAAATGTGACATAACAAAAAGAAAGGAACCAATAGTAATTTGACAAGTATCACACAAAAACCCTAAAAATACACCAAACTTCCAAAATTCACAACTTGAGTTCTACAAATGTTATGAGAGTGTTCTACGACTTTTCGGAAAGGGAAAATCGTGCTCCACAACTTTCGTGTTTTCCGGAAAATCATTCGGAGCTTTTCCGCACATGAAATAATAGCCTGAAGTTTAAGTGCAAATAACTTCTAAAAATGGAAACCTCCAAATTTCCAAATTTAGTAACTTTTTGCATAATCCAGATTTTTGACGTTTAAACTCAACTGAATTATTCCTTGACATACTATGACCTCAAAAATGATAATCCCGATTAAAAAAACTCTGAAAACTTCCCGTTGACTTTTCTGACTGCACATTTGACTTTCTCGCTTCGCCTTTAAGCAATTGAACCAAGTCTTGACTTCTTCAGTGAATTTTTGCCTCAAACCTCATACATGAGCTATGCAGACTAAATGAAAGCCTTTGTCCATAAGAAATGGTCAAAATTAAGAAGATATGAGTATCTGTCCCAGAACCCTAATCAGGATTTCCTCATTCAGGAGAAAAGTTGTATCTTTGAACTTCTGATGAAATAGCTGATTTCCCTGGGGAATTTTCCACCAAATTTCAAACTTAGGATCCTCTTGTTATATGAGAGACTTTGCCTAAATGAAATAGCCAAAGTCGCAAAGTTTTCTCTGCCTGAAACTCACACCCTAACTTGGGACCATTGTGTAGGAGCCTTGCCCTAGCTTGAATTCCCTGATAATTTTCCATCCTTCTGAGCTTTTGTAAATGAATTTGAACTTGTGAATGCAATGTAGCCCCCTCTTAGGACTTGAACAAATCCATTGGGACCCTTGTCATAGCATGTGATGCTTCAAGAACCCCCACAGATGATCATATGCCTAATGCTAGGTCATGAAAATGTTATGCTTCATATTTCCATGGTATGATGCTGAAGAAATGATATGGGCATGATGAATATGATATGATATGATGCTTAAAATGAAGAGGGAAAATTTGGGGTGTTACACATAGATGTTCATGCCATCAATATATTCCTGAGTCACAATCCAGTGCCTACATTGCTTGGAGACATCCTGCATTCTCTTCATACTCGTACTACAAGGGCAAGAGGAACTTTGATGTGTTGCATACCTTTGCTATCTAGGTGGTTTATTTCTCACCTTCCTCGCTCAGTGATGAAGAATGAACAAGGGTTCAGGTGGTCCAAGAGAATCATGTCACTCTCTCATTCAGATATTCATTGGTGCTCCAGATCTATGGAGAATGTCACTATCATTGACCGTTGTGGGGAGTTTCCTAATGTGCCACTTCTAGGCATAAGAGGAGGCATTACCTACAACCCATCTCTAGCTTTACGACAGTTTGGTTACGCTCGGAGTGATGGCCCACATGACATGTTGATTCAGGGCATTGTGTTTGACTACGACAATGATCTTCAAGGTTACCGTCAGAGATTCATACGAGCATGGGGAAAAGTGAACAAGGTTGACAGCAAGACTCTGGAGCCTAAGTACACTATTCCTATGGAATCTTATCTCAGATGGGTGCGATCTCGTGCTCAGACTCTCATGATGCCATATCCTGCTATCCTGCCAGTTACCATGGAACCTGTTGCTGAAGGAGATACTTCTTATACCATCCTTCACCCAGACATGCCTGCTGACATGGAAGACTTACAGAGATCGTGGGTCCAGTTGAAGGAGCAAAGGGATACTTTCGAGGCTCATTACAAAGCAAGCCAAGAAAGAATCTTGGAACTAACAAAGCAACTTCACGAAGAGAGGAATCTCAACTCATACCTCAACACAAAGAGGAAACGTCCATGGGAGACTTAAAACCCCATCTCTCGTATTTATTGCATTTCATTTTCTGTAAGCCCAAGAGGCGAAACAAATTTATTACTAATAAAAGTTTACCTTCTTGTTTGTTTAAGCAAATTTAAATCCTGCGGTCCTTGAAAACATTGCATATACATTTACATTCCATATCATTGCATCACAGGTTTCTTGTGCACAGGTTTCTCACCTTCTCGCTGTTTATTTCAGCAATGGTTCTTGAACAAACAGTTAAGGATCTCCAGGCACAGAATGCACAGTTCCAAGAGCTGATCCTGAACTTGTCCAAGGGGCAGGATGAATTAAAGACACTGTTGGCCAAGAAGACTAAGAAGGCTAGGAGGTCAGGTGGCCTGATCAACATGGGAAGAAGGTTCAGAGGTCCTGTCAAGACCAAGGAACAGGTTGAAGACTATGAGTCTGAAGAGTCTGAGAAAGAGGGAGGCAGTCTCCACAACACTATGGGGGACTCTGATTCTGAGGCTAACTACTACCATGAGCCTAATGAAGATAAGTTCAAGATGCTGGTGGATAGAATGGATGCTATGGAATTACATAAATATTCTGGGCTGGATTTTGAAGACCTAAGTTTGATATCTGGGGTGGTTATACCCATTGGTTTCAAGGTTCCTACTTTTGTTGTTTATGATGGTGTCTCTTGTCCCAAGCTGCATCTGAGGTCTTATGTCAGGAGGATCCAACCCCATACTGCTGATAAAAAGTTGTGGATCCATTTCTTCCAAGAAAGCTTATCTGGAGCTCAATTGGAATGGTACTACCAGTTGGAGAGTGTCAACATCCGGGATTGGAATGATCTTGCTGAAGCCTTCTATAAGCAGTATCAATACAATGCTGACTTAGCTCCTACTCGCATGCAACTTCAGAGCATGTCTATGGGTGCTAAAGAAAGTTTCAAGGAGTATGCTCAGAAGTGGAGAGACTTGGCTGGAAGAGTGCAACCACCTCTAACTGACAGGGAGTTAGTTGATATGTTCATGTGTACGTTGAATGGTCCATTTTACAGTCATCTCATTGGAAGCTCATCATCTGGCTTCACTGAGTTGATAATGACTGGAGAACGTGTAGAGAGTGGTATCAGGAGTGGCAAGATTCAAGTGGGTGCTTCTTCATCAGGTGCTGCAAAGAAGCATCCCAGTGGGAAGAAAGAGTCAAATGCTGTTTATGGTCAACCTGATCGTAATAGAAGGCATCAGTCTGTGAGTGCAGTTCATATTTCAAATCCAACTCCTACAACACCAGAGCAGCCACAGGGCAACCAACAGAGGGCTAGAAGGCAGTTTACTAAGATCAACATGTCAATGGCTCAAGCATTGCAACACTTGTTGAAGGCTGAACTTATCACTCTGAAAGATGCTCCTCAGAATCCTAATGTTACCTCTCCCAGGTACAATCCCAATGCACGATGTGCATATCATTCGAATTGTCAGGGACATGATACCAATAGTTGCTGGGTGTTGAAGAACAAAATTCAAGATATGATTGAGGCTGGAGAAATTGAGTTTGACCCTCCGGGTACTCCAAATGTGATTACTGCTCCCATGCCAAATCATGAAAAGACCGTCAATGCAATTGATGAAGATTCACATATTTATTCAGTTGCAGAGTTGACCACACCATTGTCTGTTATCAAGAAGAAGTTAGTACAAGTTGGGTTCTTTCCAGGATGTCGTGAAGATTGTTTGTATTGTACCTATAAGTCGGATAGCTGCTGGAGGTTGAGAGATGGAATTCAACGTCTCATGGATAAATACACCATAGTGTTTGAGAGGACTCCATCTTCTGTAGAGAGTATGGTGGATCATGTTACTAAAGGTAAGAAGATTGAAGAGGTGGATATGGTTGATAAAGTACCAGTAAGGATCACTTCCAAGGGACCTGTTAAAATCACTCATAAGGGTCCAATTAAGATTACTGCTGAAGGCCCTGTGAAGATTGTAGCTGAAGCTAGAGTGGCCCCTATGGTCATTACCACTCCTTGTCCTATTCCGTATACGTCTGATAAAGCTGTGCCTTGGCATTATGGGTCTGATGTTTATATCCATGGTGTTAAGCAGGAACCCTTAGTTGATATGCCTGTTGATGTTGATAATATTGCTGGATCTAGTAAGATCACACGAAGTGGAAGAGTCTTCTCTCCTCCAATTACCTCCAAGAATGCAGTTACTCCAGCTGCTACCTCCACCACTGATGCTCGGGGCAAAGGTCCTGTTATTGAACCTATACCTACTGATGTGCCAGCTGCTGATGATCTTTCTAAGCAGATGGAAGAAGTATTGAAAATCATTCGCAAGAGTGATTATGACATTGTTGATCAGTTGGGGCATACTCCCTCCAAGATTTCTATGCTGTCTTTATTGTTATGTTCTAAGGCTCATGCCAAGGCCTTGATTAAGTTTCTGAAGACTGCTAATGTACCCAATGAAATTTCTGTTGACCAGTTTGAGAATTGTGTTGCACACTTGACCTATGATAATGGGTTAGGTTTCTCTGATGCTGATTTGACTCCTGCCAAGAGGGATCATAACAGGGCTCTACATATCTCCATTGAATGCAGAGGCACTACCCTGTCACATGTATTGATAGACAATGGTTCCTTTTTGAATGTGTTACCCAAAGAAGTCCTGAATAAGTTGAGTCCTGAAGATGCTGTGCTGAAGCCCAGTAATATAGTGGTGAAGGCTTTTGATGGTTCGAGAAGAGTGGTGCATGGAGAAATTGATCTCCCAATCAAAGTTGGTTCTCAGGTTTTTAATGCTACCTTTTATGTCATGGATATTCGTCCGTCGTATTCTTGTTTGCTGGGACGTCCCTGGATCCATGGGGCAGGTGCTGTAACCTCTACATTACATCAGAAGCTGAGGTATCCAGTAGAAGGAAAGGTTGTTACTGTCTATGGAGAAGAAGGATATGTTGTTAGCCATGTGAACACCTTTAAGTATCTTGAAGTGGAAGGTGAATATGTTGAAACTCCGTGTCAGACATTTGAAGTGGTTCCTTGGATTGTTAATGATTATGAAGCTCCTCCTGTTGTCAAGAAAGTTCCTGTGTTCACCAGAGTACCTCCAACAATGGCCTCCCTTAAAGATGCTAGAGCTGTGGTGGATGAAGGTGGTTGTACTATTTGGGGTCAGCTTCCTGATATCCCTTACAAGTCTGACAAATTTGGTTTGGGTTTCACTGCAGAATCCCAGAAGGCTGTTCGTCGTGCTCGTGCTGTTCGTATCACCAATCAAGGGATTATGAAGAATCAAATCAATGCTGTGGGTGACTATGATGAAGACTACAACTTGGATGCTTGGATTTTTCCTACTGTGGGTGTTGGGCTCAACAACTGGGAAGCTGAAGATGTTATTCCTATCTCCTTTAGTCAGGAGTAAATACTATTACTGTGTTGTTACTTTTATGTTTGTAATTTCTTGAACAATTAAAACTCTCAAGACTTGTGCCTTACCCGGGGCACAATGGTGTGCTTGTTACGGGATGTCATTTCATTTGCATACTTCATTCAATAAAAATCAGTGGATGTTTCATTTTCGTAAATAGTGTGTTCCTTGTTTTTCTTTTATTATTTTTGCTTTATCAGCTATGTGTTCTTACACACACCCACATCACTAAAATGCAGATCCTCATCCACTCTGGATCCTGTTGATAACAGTTCTACTATTGCCAATTATAATTTCGAGAATCTGATCTATCAAGCTGAAGACAGAAATGAGGACGATTGTGAAGTACCTGTAGAGCTTGCTAGGTTGTTACAACAAGAAGAGAAAGCTATACAGCCACATGAAGAGCCAGTCAAAGTTGTGAATCTAGTAACTGAAGAAAACAGGAAAGAAGTCAAGATAGGGGATGAATTAGAGGATAGTGTCAAGAGCAGATTGATTCAGATGTTACATGACTATGTGGAGATCTTTGCTTGGTCCTACGAAGATATGCCAGGGTTGGATACAGACATTGTGGTTCACCGTTTACCAGTGAAAGAAGATTGTCGTCCAAAGAAGCAAAAGGTTCGTCGCATGCGTCCTGCAATGTCAGAGAAGATCAAAGCAGAGGTAATGAAACAGTTCAATGCAGGGTTCTTAGCTGTGACTTCTTATCCTCAGTGGGTCGCAAATGTGGTACCGGTACCTAAGAAAGATGGTAAGGTACGTATGTGTGTGGACTACAGGGATTTGAACAAGGCCAGCCCCAAAGATGACTTTCCACTTCCTCATATTGATGTTCTGGTAGACAACACTGCTCAGCATAAAGTATTCTCTTTTATGGATGGTTTCTCTGGTTATAATCAGATCAAGATGGCACCTGAAGATATGGAGAAGACAACATTTGTTACACAGTGGGGGACCTTTTGCTATAAGGTGATGCCATTTGGTTTGAAGAATGCAGGGGCAACATATCAGCGTGCTATGGTGGCTTTGTTTCACGATATGATTCATCATGAGATAGAGGTGTATGTAGATGATATGATAGCCAGGTCCCAGAATGAAGAGCAACATCTTGATCATCTGCATAAGTTGTTTGAGAGGTTGAAGAAATACAAGTTGAGATTGAACCCAAACAAGTGTACTTTTGGAGTTAGATCTGGTAAGCTCTTGGGTTTCATTGTCAGTGGAAAAGGTATTGAAGTGGATCCTGCAAAAGTGAAAGCTATACGAGAGATGCCAGCTCCCCGCACTGAGAAGGAAGTTAGAGGTTTCTTGGGACGTTTGAATTACATTGCAAGATTTATTTCCCAATTAACAGCTACCTGTGAGCCAATCTTCAAGTTGTTGAAGAAAGATCAGGTGATGGAATGGAATGATGAGTGCCAGACTGCCTTTGATGAAATCAAGAAATATCTGCTAGAACCTCCAATTTTGATGCCACCAGTTGATGGAAGACCCTTGATTATGTACTTAACAGTGTTAGACAATTCAATGGGGTGTATGTTGGGGCAACATGACGAGTCTGGTCGAAAAGAGCAGGCAATATACTACCTTAGCAAAATGTTTACCGACTGTGAAACAAGATACTCACTGCTCGAGAAAACTTGCTGCACTTTGGCATGGGCTGCTCGCCGACTAAGACAGTATATGTTGACCCATACTACCTTATTGATTTCGAAGATGGATCCAATCAAGTACATATTCGAGAAACCTGCTCTCTCCGGAAGAATTGCAAGATGGCAAATGATATTGACAGAATATGATATACAGTATACTACTCAGAAGGCCATTAAAGGAAGTGTTGTGGCTGATCATTTGGCTCACCAAGCAGTGGATGATTATCAGTCAATGAGTTTTGAGTTCCCTGATGAAGACATTATGATTATTACCAAAGAACCTGGACAATATGACGGACCTGAACAAGGATCCCGATGGACTATGGTTTTTGATGGAGCTTCTAACGCTCTTGGTAATAGTGTTGACGTTGTGATCAGTTCCCCTAAAGGTTGTCATACCCCGATTACTGCCAGACTTTGTTTCTATTGTACTAATAATATGGCTGAGTATGAGGCATGTATCCTAGGTATCAAAGTTGCCATTGATATGAAGATTCAGTTCCTTGATGTGTATGGAGATTCAGCCCTGGTAGTAAGTCAGATTAAAGGAGATTGGGATACCAAACATGATAATCTCATTCCATACAGAGAGCATGTGTTGTCTTTGATCCCACATTTTAAAGAGATTACCTTTGGACATATTCCACGAAGAGAGAATCAGTTGGCAGATGCCTTAGCCACCATGGCATCCATGTTTGAAATCAGCTGGGATGATGAAGCTCCCAAGATTACTATTGATAGGTTTGAGAAGCCTGCATACTGCAATGAGATTGGCACTGAAGAAGCAGAAGAGAAGCCTTGGTTCTATGAAGTGAAAAGATATCTTTAAGCCCAGGAATTCCCTGAAGGGGCATCTGTCAAAGATAAGAAGTTTCTGAGAAGGTTTTCTGCTAAGTTCTTTTTGAGTAATGGAATTCTGTACAAGCGCAATCATGATTCAACTTTAATTCGATGTGTGGATAAGAAGGAAGCAACAGAGATTATGGAAGACATGCATGATGGGATTTTTGGCACTCATTCTAGTGGTCATACCATGGCAAAGAAGATATTGAGAGCAGGTTACTACTGGTCTACCAGGGAAGCTGATTGCTATCAACACTCCAGAACGTGTCACAAGTGTCAAATTTATGCTGATAAAGTACACATACCTCCATCACCATTGAATGTGTTGACTGCTCCTTGGCCCTTTGCCATGTGGGGCATTGATATGATTGGTGAGATCAAGCCTACTGCTTCTAACGGGCATCGTTTCATCCTGGTTGCTATTGATTACTTCACGAAGTGGATGGAGGCAACTTCATTTGCATCTGTTACCAAGAATGTTGTGGCTCGATTCATTAAGAATAATCTCATATGTAGGTATGGCATCCCTGAAAGGATTATTACTGACAATGGCTCTAATCTGAACAACACTATGATTACTGATCTCTGCACGAAGTTCAAGATTAAGCATCACAACTCTTCTCCGTATCGTCCAAAGATGAATGGGGCAGTTGAAGCTGCTAATAAGAACATTAAGAAGATTGTACCGAAGATGACTGTTACTTACAAGGATTGGCATGAGATGTTACCATTTGCTCTTCATGGTTATCGTACTACAATACGTACTTCAACAGGGGCAACCCCATTCTCCTTAGTCTATGGTATGGAAGCAGTTCTGCCCATTGAAGTTCAGATTCCCTCCTTAAGAATTATGAAGGATGCAGGCTTGGATGAAGATGAGTGGATTCAGACTCGACTTGACCAGATAAATTTGATTGATGAGAAGAGGCTAGCAGCAGTTTGTCATGGCCAGATGTACCAGAAACGAATGATCAAAGCTTTTAACAAGAAGGTTAAGCCAAAGGTATATCAGGCTGGTGACTTGGTAATCAAGCGTATCATATTACCACAGGGTGATCCTAGGGGAAAGTGGACTCCTACATATGAAGGACCATTTGTAGTCAAGACAATATTCTCAGGAGGTGCCATGATACTTACTACTATGGATAGTGAAGATTTCCCACAGCCTGTAAACGCAGACATAGTTAAAAAATACTACGCATAAAAAAGAGGCCCGCTAGGTTGACTGGCCTAGGAAAAAATAAGGGCATCCCGGCAAACCAAAAGGGTTTGGGCAAAAATTAGGGATATATATATATATAAAATGTACACCCGGCAAGTCGAAAACCTGAAAAGGTGGCTTGGGCAAAAAAGGGTATCCCGGTGGATTGAAAACCTGAAAGGGCAATCCAGGCAAAAGTTAGGGACTAAAGCGTATGACTATGTCTCGTTGGATCACCCATGAAACTGTAACCAGTTGTGTTACTTACTCAAGTTCGAACAGATAAAGCTCAATCCAATCATTTCCGTCTCAACAGCAGAAGATGAGATACCTGAAGATAATGGCAATAGTAGAATTAAAACTCAATAGGACTATTTCTCACATAGCTGATTTCCTTTGTTTTGTAAAACTTTATGACAAATTCCTCTTACTAGGATTTCTGTCTCCTTGTACAAATCTACCTATGTATAGGTCACTTTTTGATATAAATAAAATTCCATCTTCGAATCCTGATTTACTTTTACCCTATTTACATAAGAGAAACGTCCATTGGTTGTGTTTGAATGTATGTATGCTTTTGAATATGATTGATGTTTACCAGAAATGCATAAATGCTTAATATGATTGATGTTTACCAGAAATGCATGAAAATGCAGTAATAGTATTTACTAAGGACGAACGAGGGAAGGATTTCAACGAAGCTTCGCCGGTTCATCTCTACAAGACAGTTACAAATCCCCAGTAGGGCAAATCCATCTTCATAAATACTTCAAGTCACATCTCCCCTGGAATTTATATCCATCTCTTTTATCCTCATACGGATACTCGGTAATTTATTTTTCCAATAGGAGTACGACGAACGAAGACGGGAGGTTATGCATACCCTACTATCAAACGAAGACGGGAGGTTATATATACTATATTATCCAAACAAGACGGGAACAAGTTTCTCATATTCTTCAGCAACAAATCGGGATTTATTTTCCCTGGCCAGCAGTTGTTATACGAAGATATCCAAGACGCTTCAGGCTGCATGATGCATACATACATGATTTACATCATAACATACATATACATAGATACATAATACATTACTTAGGTGCATCATATCATACAAACATGCATAATGCATAAACTAATATTATCATACAGAATGCTACCTTGTTTTCAGGTTAATTCTCCAGCAGACAAATTTCATCAAAAAATTGTGACTATTGGGCCGTTGTTTATCTTCCCAAAAGTTATCATTTCCTCAGGACGTTGTTTATCCTCCTGAAAGCTTCTTATACCTCAGGACGTTGTTTATCTTCCTGAAAGCATATCCTGACCTTGGGCCGTTGTTTATCTTCCCAAAGGTTACATCATTATACCTCAGGACGTTGTTTATCCTCCTGAAAGCATATCATTTCCTCAGAACGTTGTTTATCCTTCTGAAGGCATATTATTTCCTCGGGACGTTGTTTATCTTCCTGAAAGCTATCATGACTTTGGGCCGTTGTTTATCTTCCCAAAGGTTACCATTTCCTCAGGACGTTGTTTATCCTCCTGAAAGCATATCATGACTGTTGGGCCGTTGTTTATCTTCCCAAAAGTTATACTATCACCTCAGGACGTTGTTTATCCTCCTGAAAGCATATCATTTCCTCAGAATGTTGTTTATCCTTCTGAAAGCATACTATCACCTCAGGACGTTATTTATCCTCCTGAAAGCATATCATTTCCTCGGGACGTTGTTTATCTTCCTGAAAGCTATCACCATTACCTCAGGACGTTGTTTATCCTCCTGAAATCTATCATTATATCTTCATATTTTGGACTGCTTTATCCTCCAAGAAATGTATCTGAAGAACTTTTCTCCAATTGGCATCTTTAAGCCCACTCAAGCATATTCAACTAGTCATCAGTATCACTCTACGCATCGGTGAGTGCAAATTTTTGGGCTTTTATGTTCAATCCCCTTCAACCTTCCAGGTCACGACTGGCAAATATACCAATCTAACCCCTCAGGTTTCAGAAAATTGAACAGGGGCAGCTGTTGCACCCCAAAATTTGCCCTCACAATACAAGGCTTTGTGTACTAAGAGGTTCATAAGGTTCACAAGACACTTTATGAGGTTCACAAGGTTCACAATACACTTTATGAGGTTCACAAGGTTCACAAGACCTTTCATGAGGTTCATAAAGTCTACCAGACACTTTATGAGGTTCACAAGGTTCACAAAACCTTTCATGAGGTTCATAAAGTCTACAAGACACTTTATGAGGTTCACAAGGTTCACAAGACCTTTCATGAGGTTCATGAAGTTTACAAGACATCTTATGATGGTTCACAAGGTTCACAAGACATCTTATGATGGTTCACAAGGTTCACAAAGTTTACAATTGGTCAGAAGTTTGACAATTCCCTCAGACAATGCATTCTCCTAAGCAGTGCATCCAAAACTAGGGTTTTGACTTTAATCAGGCTAAATGGACTTCCAAGACTTCACGTGAGCTTCATAACATCTTATATGTGTCTAAGAATTCCCATGACAAGTTTCAAGACTTTTCTCAAAGGTTTGCTCAGTCAGATGATCAGATAAGTCAATATCAGTCAAAGCAGTTAAAAAGTCAAACTGAGGTCAACTGTGGTCAAACCAAAGTAAAACTTCATGATTTTTTGCCAACATCAATTATATGAAGTAAAATTCATCATTTGATCAAGGGTTGATCATGATTCATCAAGGAGATTTCAGATCATCAAGAATCAAAGGTTTCTAAATTAGGGTTTTCTCAGGAAAAGTCAACTGAACTTTGACCAGCCATAACTTTCACATGCTTCATCACATTTTTTCCATCCAAAGCTCATTTTAAAGGAAATTGAATTCTCTACAACTTTGTGTCTCACAAGCCAAGCCCAAAAATGCTTCATTTGGAAGGTATGAGCTAAGACATTATAGGTCCTTTTGAAAGTCAACAAAAAGTCAACAACTTCAAAAGGGCATAACTTGAGAATGGTAAATGATATGGACATGAAACCAGTGGGGTTGGTTAGAGGACTCTTCAAGATTTCCAAAATGTCCAAGAACACCCTCATAGCATTAAAATTGAAGGATGTGTGCCCTTGCAAAGTTGGGAAATGTTTGGTTGGTTTATGAAGAAAATGGAGGTTTAAAACCAATTTTTTCTAAATGGGCTTGCCATATGATGATCCAATCCATACCAATACTTCATGCACGACCCAAATCTCAATTATTCAGATTTTTTATCATTTTATTTTATTTATTTTGATTTTATTCATTTAAAATCATTTTAAATTAAAATAAAATAGAAAAATCAAATATTTAAATGAGATTGTGCTTCTAGAAAGTCATAAAGGTTGCTTGGATCAAATTGATACAAAAATTATGATGATTGGCTTGAAATAGAAAGGTCTAATTCACAAATATTTGAAGTTTAAGACTTAATCTTTTTCAATCAAATTTTCCACACAATGATCCATTCTTTTTGACCTAATCCATTGTACTATAAGTAGACAACACAAACCTAATGCAAAGACGAGATTCTGGCCTCCAAGAGTAAGTTCAAGTTTTCAAAATTTCATCAAAATTCCAAATTCGGATTCTCTACATTTGTAACTTTGAAGGTGATTTGAAGATGGCAAATCATTCCTGGACTATCACTGAACATGTTTGCATCATTATAATCATTTAAATCATGCTCAAATGGCCAACCCGAATCACTCTTATTCCAGAATAATGATTTTTTCGATTCTATACTTTTATGCATTATCAATGGATTCTAATGATTGTTTTGTGTTTGTAATGATCTTAGCAAGCTTTCTGGATAGTTGGATTAAAGATTAATGACCTGAATCGTGAGAAGCCATTGTTAGGGTTTCGGTTAAGTTTTTAGGGTTTCATGTTAAACCAAAAATAAATGAATTTTAAAGACATAGGAAGATTGTGTGAGCTCTGGGGATCATAATACACTGATCAATTGAAAGAAATTGTACTGTTTGATTGATGTTTGAGTTTCGCAGGTTCTGAGTATGGAGGAAATCGCAGGAAAAATCGTAGATGAAATCGTAGGAATTTTCGCAGGTATCATGAAGAAGATGAAGTCCAGCGCGCGCTTTCTGGAATTTAAATTTTGTTTTTAATATTTTATTGCATTGTTTGTAATTTGTTTCACAATTGTGTGTTTGGCTCAGTTGGTTAAAGGACGCGCGTGTGAGGCTTAGGTCCAGGGATCGAATCCTGGGTTCAACAAAAGTTTTCTTATTTTTCTGTTTAATTGTTGTACTTAATATATTATGAATTATAGCCATTATATAATCAGAAGCGCCCTCCCGGCTGGAATGGTAAGTGTGTTTGTGTGCAGTGCAAAGGTCCTGGGTTCGATCCCCCCAGGCCTTTTGTTTTGTTTTCTTTTTCATGATTTTTCAGGATAGGCAACAAAACCAAGTAGAGTGGGTTTGCTATCACGCGCGCGCATGTAGCCCAGTGGCTGGGTCTTCTTCAGGTATTGGGGAGGTCCTGGGTTCAAAACCAGGCCTCCCCCTTTTTCTTTTACTTCATTATTTTTTTTCTTGTTTTTTTTGTTTGTTTATTATTATTATTAAAATTAATTCTAATAACATTTTCTAAAAAAAAACCCTAAAAATATTTTCATAAATCCTAATTTTCTATTAATTGTAAATATTATTTATTTGTTTATTTTAATTCTTGCTTATATTTTAATTAGTTTATAAATCCTAATAATTTTCACAAAACCCTAATTTTCTTCTATTTTAAAACTTAATCATATTTTATTTAATCATGTACATATTTTTATAATTTGTTTATAATTTAAATCTTGTTTAAAATAATTAAAATTTTGTAAATATAATTATAATTAATTTTATTTTCATAATATGCACATATTCTATAACTTATTTAAAATTTAATTCTTGTATATAAATAATTTTTAAATATATGTTTAGAAATAGTTAAAAATTGCTAATTTAATTTTGTAATTATAATTTTATTTTCATAATATGTTTATAATTAACTTACTTTTTTATAATTTACATATAACTTAAAACTTTATAATAATTAATATAATTGTTCATATTTTCTTATTAATCTTAAATAATTGTTTATATAAAAATTTGATCTTTTAATTATTATAATGTTTTTGTTTATATTATCTATTATGTTTATTTTCTTATGATATTTATTTGTTACTAACCCCATTTAACTTTGTATTATTTTTATTATTATTATTTTACTAACCCAATTATTATTATTATTTATTATTTTGCTTATTTATTTATTTTGCTTTAATTATTATTATCATGTAATTGTTCCTTTGATGTAATATTTAGTAGTAATGTTTAAATATTTATTTTATGCTATGGTTAGTAAAATAGGGAGTGAAACATGTTTGTATATTAAAAATTAATTTAGACCACTAATTTAAAAGATAAATATTAAAATTGTACACTCACACACGTAAGTCGATCTTTGATCGCCATCTCACTTCCTTAGGGATACCTCTCATGTTGCCTAATCAAAAGGTCAAGTAGGGTGTATAAAGCAAAAGTCCCTCATCTCACATCATCTAGTCCCTAAACAGATAAAAGATCAAGTCTCTTTCGAATGTTGCCTTCGTAATGATCTTGTCCCTTTCGAATAAAGATGATAAGTCCCTTCGAATTGCTTATACACCCCACAGTTTCCTAAATAAACAGATGTCCCTTCACTTGTCCCTCACATCCAAGGTAATGACTACCTATTCCTTAATAATAGGGATAGTCTTACCATTTAAAGGATTCAAGAACAGAAAAGACTTAAACTTAGGGTAGGTTCCTCTTAGATACTTGCTCACTTTTCAAAAACGTTACAAACACTTCACACATTTCAAACAATTTTCAAAACAAAGGTTTTTTACGCATCCGTACATGGATCATTATAAAACTCTTAAGAAAATTTTCATTCACACACTTCACAATTTCAAAAACATTTTAAAGTGAGCTAAGTAACTAAGAGCCCATGGATAACCATGGATGTAAAGGGTGCTAACACCTTCCCGTTACATAACCTACCCCCTGAACTCAAAAATCTTTTAAAAGGTCTTTCCTGTTCTTTTATGCCTTTCCTTTGGATAAAATAAAATTCGGTGGCGACTCTTGCTGTCCGCAACATAACTAAAGTCAGTTCTCCCACCGTGTTACAGGGATGAATCGGCGAAGCTTCGTTGAATTCCTTCCCTCGTTCGTCCTTAGTAAATACTATTACTGCATTTCATGCATTTCTGGTAAACATCAATCATATTAAGCATTTATGCATTTCTGGTAAACATCAATCATATTCAAAAGCATACATACATTCAAACACAACCAATGGACGTTTCGCTTATGTAAATAGGGTAAAAGTAAATCTGGATTCAAAGATGGAATTTTATTTATATCACAAAGTGGCCCATGCATAGGAAAGTTTGTACAAGGAGACAGACATCCTAGTAAGAGGAATTCGTCATAAATTTTTTTACAAAACAAAGAAAATCAGCTATGTGGGAAATAATCCTATTGAGATTCAATTCTACTATTGCCATTATCTTCAAGTATCTCATCTTCTACTGTTGAGACGGAAACGGTTGGATTGATCTTTATCTGTTCGAGCTTGAGTAAGTAGCATAACTGGTTGTAGTTTCATGGGTGATCCAAACGAGACATAGTCATACGCTTTAATCCCTAACTTTTGCCTGGATTGCCCTTTCAGGTTTTCAATCCACCGGGATACCCTTTTTTGCCCAAGCCGCCTTTTCAGGTTTTCGACTTGCCGGGTGTACATTTTTTTATATATATATCCCTAATTTTTGCCCGAACCCTTTTGGTTCGCCGGGATGCCCTTATTTTTGCCTAGGCCAGTCAACCTAGCTGGTCTCTTTTTATGCGTAGTATTTTTTAACTATGTCTGCGTTTACAGGCTGCGGGAAGTCTTCACCATCCATAGTAGTAAGTATCATGGCACCTCCTGAGAATACTGTCTTGACTACAAATGGTCCTTCATATGTAGGAGTCCACTTGCCCCTAGGATCACCCTGTGGTAATATGATACGCTTGATTACCAAGTCACCAGCCTGATATACCTTTGGTTTAACCCTCTTGTTGAAAGCCTTGATCATTCGTTTTTGGTACATCTGGCCATGACAAACAGCTGCTAACCTCTTCTCATCAATCAAATTTATCTGGTCAAGTCGAGTCTGAATCCACTCATCTTCATCCAAGCCTGCATCCTTCATAATTCTTAAGGAGGGAATGTGAACTTCAATGGGCAGAACTGCTTCCATACCATATACTAAGGAGAATGGAGTTGCCCCTGTTGAAGTTCGTATTGTAGTACGATAACCATGAAGAGAAAATGGTAACATCTCATGCCAATCCTTGTAAGTAACAGTCATCTTCTGTAGAATCTTCTTAATATTCTTATTAGCGGCTTCTACTGCCCCATTCATCTTTGGACGATACGGAGAAGAGTTGTGATGCTTAATCTTAAATTGCATGCAGAGATCAGTAATCATAGTGTTGTTCAGATTAGAGCCATTGTCAGTAATAATCCTTTCAGGGATGCCATACCTACATATAAGATTATTCTTAATGAATCGAGCTACAACATTCTTGGTAACAGATGCAAATGAAGCTGCCTCTACCCACTTCATGAAGTAATCAATAGCGACCAGGATGAAACGATGCCCATTAGAAGCAGTAGGCTTGATCTCACCAATCATATCAATGCCCCACATGGCAAAAGGCCAAGGAGCAGTCAACACATTCAAAGGTGATGGAGGTATATGTACTTTATCAGCATAGATTTGACACTTGTGACACGTTCTGGAATGTTGATGGCAGTCAGCTTCCATGGTAGACCAATAGTAACCTGCTCTCAATATCTTCTTTGCCATGGTAGGACCACTAAAATGAGTTCCAAAGATCCCATCATGCATATCTTCCATAATCTCTGTTGCTTCCTTCTTATCCACACAACGAAGCAAAGTTGAATCATGATTGCGCTTGTACAAAATGCCATTACTCAAAAATAACTTAACAGAAAACCTCCTCAGAAACTTCTTATCTTTGACAGATGCCCCTTCAGGGAACTCCTGAGCTTCAAGATACCTTTTCACCTCATAGAACCAAGGCTTCTCCTCTGCTTCTTCAGTGTCAATCTCATTGCAGTATGCAGGCTTCTCAAACCTATCAATAGTAATCTTGGGAGCTTCATCGTCCCAACTAATCTCAAACATAGATGCCATGGTGGCTAATGCATCTGCCAACTGATTCTCTCTTTGTGGAATATGTCCAAAGGTAATCTCTTTGAAATGTGGGATTAAAGACAACACATATTCTCTGTAAGGAATGAGATTATCATGCTTGGTATCCCAATCTCCTTTGATCTGACTTACTACCAGGGTTGAATCTCCATACACGTCAAGGAACTGAATCTTCATATCAATGGCAGCTTTGATACCCAGGATACATGCCTCATACTCATCCATATTATTGGTACAATAAAAACAAAGTCTGACAGTAATCGGGGTATGACAACCTTCAGGGGAACTAATCACAACACCAACACCATTACCAAGTGCATTAGAAGCTCCATCAAAAACCATAGTCCATCGGGATCCTTGTTCAGGTCCGTCATATTGTCCAGGTTCTTTGGTAATAATCATAATGTCTTCATCAGGGAATTCAAAACTCATTGACTGATAATCATCCACTGCTTGATGAGCCAAATGATCAGCTACAACACTTCCTTTAATGGCCTTCTGAGTAGTATACTGTATATCATATTCTGTCAAAATCATTTGCCATCTTGCTATTCTTCCGGAGAGAGCAGGTTTCTCGAATATGTACTTGATTGGATCCATCTTCGAAATCAATAAGGTAGTATGGGTCAACATATACTGTCTTAGTCGGCGAGCAGCCCATGCCAAACCGCAGCAAGTTTTCTCGAGCAGTGAGTATCTTGTTTCACAGTCGGTAAACTTTTTGCTAAGGTAGTATATTGCCTGCTCTTTTCGACCAGACTCGTCATGTTGCTCCAACACACACCCCATTGAGTTGTCTAACACTGTTAAGTACATAATCAAGGGTCTTCCATTAACTGGTGGCATCAAAATTGGAGGTTCTAGGAGATATTTCTTGATTTCATCAAATGCAACTTGGCACTCATCATTCCACTCCATTACCTGATCTTTCTTCAATAACTTGAAGATTGGCTCTCAGGTAGCAGTTAATTGGGAAATAAATCTTGCAATGTAATTCAATAGTCCCAAGAAACCTCTAACTTCCTTCTCAGTACGGGGAACTGGCATTTCTTGTATAGCTTTCACTTTCGCAGGATCCACTTCAATACCTTTTCCACTGACAATGAAACCCAGGAGTTTACCAGACCTTACTCCAAAGGTACACTTGTTTGGGTTCAATCACAACTTGTACTTCTTCAACCTTTCAAACAGCTTATGCAGATGATCAAGATATTGCTCTTCATTCTGGGACCTGGCTATCATATTGTCCACATACACCTCTATCTCATGATGAATCATATCGTGAAACAAAGCCACCATAGCACGCTGATATGTTGCCCCGGCATTCTTCAAACCAAATGGCATTACTTTATAACAAAAAGTGCCCCACTGTGTAACAAATGTTGTCTTCTCCATATCTTCAGGAGCCATCTTGATTTGATTGTAACCAGAAAAACCATCCATAAAAGAGAATACCTTATGCTGAGCAGTGTTGTCTACCAGAACATCAATATGAGGAAGTGGAAAGTCATCTTTGGGGCTGGCTTTGTTCAAATCCCTGTAGTCTACGCACATACGTACCTTACCATCTTTCTTAGGTATTGGTACCACATTTGCAACCCATTGAGGATAAGAAGTCACAGCTAAGAACCCTGCATCAAACTGTTTCATTACCTCTGCTTTAATCTTCTCTGACATTTCAGGACGCATGCGACGAACCTTCTGCTTCTTTGGACGAAAATCTTCTTTTACTGGTAAACAATGAACCACAATGTCTGTATCCAAACCTGGCATATCTTCATAGGACCAAGCAAAGATCTCCACATAATCATGTAACATCTGAATCAATCTGCTCTTGACACCATCCTCTAATTCAGCCCCTATCTTGACCTCTTTCCTGTTTTCTTCAGTTCCCAGATTCACAACTTCGATTGGCTCTTCATGTGGCTGTATAGCTTTCTCTTCCTGTTGTAACAACCTAGCAAGCTCTACAGGTACTTCACAATCGTCCTCGTTTCCATCTTCAGTTTGATAGATCGGATTCTCGAAATTATAATTGGCAATAGTAGAACTGTTATCAACAGGATCCAGAGTGGATGAGGATCTGCATTTTAGTGATGTGGGTGTGTGTAAGAACACATAGCTGATAAAACAAAAAGAAAAGAAAGACAAGGAACACAATATTTACGAAAACGAAACGTCCACTAATTTTTTATTGAATGAAGTGTGCAAATGAAATGACATCCCGAAACAAGCATACCATTGTGCCCCGGGTAAGGCACAAGGCTTAAGAGTTTAATTGCTCAAAAATTACAAACTTAAAAGTGATAACACAGTAATAGTATTTACTCCTGACTAAAGGAGATAGGAATAACATCTTCAGCTTTCCAGTTATTGAGCCCATCACCCACAGTAGGAAAAATCCAAGCATCCAAGTTGTAGTCTTCATCATAGTCACCCACAACATTGATTTGATCTTTCATAACCCCTTGATTGGTGATACGGACAGCACGAGCACGACGAACAGCCTTCTGGGACTCTGCAGTGAAACCCAAACCAAATTTGTCAGACTTGTAAGGAATGTCAGGAAGCTGACCCCAAATAGTACAACCACCTTCATCCACCACAGCTCTAGCATCTTTGAGAGAGGCCATTGTAGGAGGTACTCTGGTGACCATAGGAACTTTCTTGACAACAGGAGGAGCCTCATAATTATTAACAACCCAAGGAACCACCTCGAATGTCTGGCACGGAGTTTCAACATATTCACCTTCCACTTCGAGATATTTAAATGTGTTCACATGGCTAACTATATATCCTTCCTCTCCGTAAACAGTGACAACTTTTCCTTCTACTGGATATCTCAGCTTTTGATGTAAGGTGGAAGTTACAACACCTGTCCCATGGATCCAGGGACGCCCAAGCAAACAAGAATACGAAGGACGAATATCCATTACATAAAATGTAGCATTGAAGACTTGAGAACCTACTTTTATTGGGAGATCAATTTCTCCATGCACCACTCTTCTCGAGCCATCAAAAGCCTTCACCACTATATTACTGGGCTTAAACACAGCATCTTCAGGACTAAGCTTATTCAGAACTTCTTTGGGCAACACATTCAGCGAGGAACCATTGTCTATTAACACATGTGACAGGGTAGTGCCCCTGCATTCAATAGAGATATGTAGAGCCCTATTATGATCCCTCTTAGCAGGGGTTAAATCAGCATCGGAGAAACCTAACCCATTATCATAGGTCAAGTGCGTAACACAATTTTCAAACTGGTCTACAGAAATCTCATTTGGTACGTGAGCGGTCTTCAAAAATTTAATCAAGGCTTTGGCATGAGCCTCAGAACACAATAATAAAGACAGCATAGAAATCTTGGAGGGAGTATGCCCCAATTGGTCAACAATGTCATAATCACTCTTGCGAATGATCTTCAATACTTCTTCCATCTACTTAGAAAGATCATCAGCAGCTGGTACATCAGTTTGCACAGGTTCAATAACAGGACCTTTGCCCCGAGCATCAGCAGTGGAGGTAGTAGTTGGAGTAACTGTATTCTTAGAAGCAGCCGGAGAAGAGAAAACTCTTCCACTTCGTGTGATCTTACTAGATCCAGCAATATGGTCAACATCAAGGTTTTTATCAGCAACAGGTGTCTCGGCTAAGGGTTCCTGCTTAACACCATGAATATAAACATCGGAGCCATAATGCCAAGGCACCGCTTTGTCAGAAGTATATGGAATAGGACCCGAAGTGGTAATGATCATAGGAGCCACCCTAGCTTCAGCAACAATCTTCACAGGGCCTTCAGCAGTAATCTTAATTGGACCCTTATGAGTGATTTTGACAGGACCCTTGGAAGTAACCCTTACCGGCACTTTATCAACCATATCCACCTCTTCAACCTTCGCACCTTTAGTTATATGTTCAACCATGCTCTCTACAGAAGGTGTCCTCTCAAACAATATGGTGTAATTATTCATGAGGCGTTGAATTCTGTCCTTCAACCTCCAGCAACTATCCGGTTTATAAGCACAATAGAAACAATCTTCATGACAACCTGGAAAGAACCCAGCTTGTACCAACTTCTTCTTAATAACAGACAATGGTGTAGTCACGTCTGCAACTGAGGAAATATGTGAAACTTCATCAATGGCATTGACAGTCTTTTCATGATTTGGCATGGGAGCAGTAATCACATTTGGAGTACCCGGAGGGTCAAACTCAATCTCTCCAGCATCAATCATATCTTGGATTTTATTCTTCAATATCCAGCAACTATTGGTATCATGTCCCTGACAATTCGAATGATATGCACATCGTGCATTGGGATTGTACCTGGGAGAGGTAACATTGGGGTTCTGAGGAGGGTCCCTCAAAGTGATAAGTTCACCCTTCAACAAGTGTTGCAAGGCTTGGGCCAATGACATATTGAGCTTAGTGAACTGCCTTCTAGGCCTTTGCTGATTGCTCTGTGGTGGCTCTGGTGTTGCAGGAGTAGGATTGGAGATGTGAACTGCACTCACAGATTGGTGAATCCTATTACGACCAGGTTGGCCATAAACATCATTTGACTCTTTCTTCCCACTAGGGGGCTTCTTTGTAGTACTTGATGAAGAGGCACCCACTTATATCTTGCCACTCCTTATACCACTTTCTACACGCTCTCCTGTCATTATCAACTCAGTGAAGCCAGATGATGAGCTTCCAATGAGATGACTATAAAAAGGATCATTCAACGTACACATAAACATATCCACTAACTCTCTATCAGTTAGAGGAGGTTGTACTCTACCAGCCAAATCTCTCCACTTCTGGGCATACTCTTTGAAATTTTCTTTAGCACCCATAGACATGCTTTGTAGTTGCATGCGAGTAGGGGCTAGGTCAGCATTGTATTGATATTGCTTATAAAAAGCCTCAGCAAGATCATTCCAATCACGGATGTTGACACTCTCCAATTGATAGTACCATTCCAATTGAGCTCCAGATAAGCTCTCTTGGAAGAAATGGATCCACAACTTCTTATTAGCAATATGGGGTTGGATTCTTCAGACATAAGACCTCAGATGCAGCTTGGGACAAGAGACACCATCATACACTACAAAAGCAGGAACCTTGAAACCAATGGGTATAACCACCCCAGATATCAAACTCAGGTATTCAAAATCCAGCCCAGAAGACTTTTTCAATTCCATAGCATCCATTCTATCCACCAACATCTTGAACTTATTTTCATTAGGATCATGATAGTAGTTAGTTTCAGAATCAGAGTCTCCCATTGTATTATGGAGACTTCCTCCCTCTTTCTCAGACTCTTCAGACTCATAATCTTCAACCTGTTCTTTGGTCTTGACATGACCTCTGAACCTTCTTCCCATGTTGATGAGGCCTCCTGACTTTCTAGTCTTCTTAGTCTTCTTGGCCAGCAGTGTCTTCAATTCATCCTTCCCCTTGGACAAGTTCAGGATCAGCTCTTGGAACTGTGTATTTTGTGCCTGGAGATCTTTAACTGTTTGTTCAAGAGCCATTGCTGAAATAAATAGCGAGAAGATAAGAAACCTGTGCACAAGAAACCTGTGATGCAATGATATAGTGTATAAATGCATATGCAATGTTTTCAAGGACCGCAGGATTTAAATTTGCTTAAACAATCAGGAAAGTAAACTTTTATTAGTAATAAATTTGTTTGCCCCTTGGGCTTACAATAAAAATGAAATGAAATAAATACAAAAGATGGGGTTTTAAGTCTCCCATGGACGTTTCCTCTTTGTGTTGAGGTATGAGTTGAGATTCCGTTCCTCGTGAAGTTGCTTTGTTAGCTCGAGGATTCTTTCTTGACTTGCTTTGTAATGAGCCTCGAAAGTATCCCTTTGCTCCTTCAACTGGATCCAGGACCTCTGTAAGTCTTCCCTGTCAGTGGGCATGTCTGGGTGAAGGATGGTATAAGAGGTATCTCCTTCAGCAACAGGCTCCATAGTAACTGGTAGGATGGCAGGATATGGCATCATAAGAGTCTGAGCACGAGATCGCACCCATCTGAGGTAAGCTTCCATAGGAATAGTGTACTTGGGCTCCAGAGTCTTGCTGTCAACCTTGTTCACTTTTCCCCATGCTCGTATGAACCTTTGACGGTAACCTTGTAGATCGTTGTCGTAGTCAAATACAATGCCCTGAATCAACATGTCATGTGGACCATCACTCCGAGCGTAACCAAACTGACGTAAAGCTAAGGAAGGGTTGTAAGTAATGCCTCCTCTTATGCCTAGAAGTGGCACATTAGGGAACTCCCCACAACGGTCAATGATAGTGACATTCTCCATAGATCTGGAGCACCAATGGATATCTGAATGAGAGAGCGACATAATCCTCTTGGACCACCTGAACCCTTGTTCATTCTTCATCACTGATCGAGGAAGGTGAGAAATAAACCACCTAGATAGCAAAGGTATGCAGCACATCAGAGTTCCTCGTGCCTTTGTAGTACGAGTATGAAGAGAGTGCAGGATGTCTCCAAGTAATGTAGGCACTGGATTGTGACTCAGAAATATGTTGATGGCATGAACGTCTATGAACTGATCTGGATTGGGGAACAATACTAAGCCATAAATCAACAAGGCTAAGATCTCCTCAAAAGCATCATAGCTCATAGCCTTCAAGAACACTTGAGCTTTCTCAATCAATACTTTAGCAAGAATGCCCTTAACTCCACTTCTCGTTTCTAGAACAATGTCTGACTTCTTCAGATGTAGAGCTGCAGCAATAACCTCTGGTTTAAGCTCTTTTTCCAAGCCTATGAAGGGTCTTTGATCAAGAATAGGTATACCCAGAAGCTTGGAGAACTCTTCCATTGTAGGAACCAACTGATAGTCGGGGAATGTGAAACAGTGGTGCTTAGGATCAAAGAACTGAAACAGAACACTCATCATGTCTTTATTGAACCCTGAAGTGACTAGATCCAGTAGCTGACCATGTCTTTTGATGAACTGGGAGTTTTCAAAAACCTGGGAGACCAATTCCTTAAGCTTAGGAGGTATTCCTACAAAGTTGATCCGGATAGTGTTTCTACGAGCAAAAGCCATGACCTGCAACAAAGAACAAAGATAAATCCTTTGGTCCTTGAAATGGTTAGTGAAAATGCTATGCTTATGATGCATGATGATGCTATGATGTTATGCTCAATCACAAACATGTGGCACACACAAACAAGTCACACAATAGCCCTAGGTTTGAAGGCTTGCATGAGGTTTAAAGGTAAGTACCCTCCCCTGAAGTTAGTTGTTTCATCCTGTCCTATAAAGTAACCAGGTTCTAAGGGATCTCAATATCATTGATCCTTCACAAGGGTGGTTGTTCAGTAGGCAACTTACTTGCCAACCAAAACCCTCCAAGTTTAGAATCTCAATGATCGTAGCATCGAGTATCAACCAACTTCAGTCTGCACCAAAGCCGGTTATCTCACTACTTTCTAAAGGCCAAAATGGGATAACTAGGGTTCTAAAAGTTAGTTAGTGCATTGACAACATATGGCAGCCTCATATTATCCTCAACTTGACTTAAGGAACATAAGCACCAACCAATAAGTCACACTAACTATGGCCACCAGATCAACCATATCGGTATACGCCGTACAGTTTCCTTGGTCTATTGCCATTTACCTAAGGTACACTAGATCCGGGTTAGGATCTTTCACACATAAGAGCACCCAACAAGTAAAGTAAAGCAAACAAAGCAAACAAGTTTAAAGTGATCTAATTCCTAAGGGTACCCCTCTTTTATTAATTCCCCAGCAGAGTCGCCAGTTCTGTAACACGGTGGGAGAACTGACTTTAGTTATGTTGCGGATAACAAAAGTCGCCACCGACTTTTATTTTATCCAAAGGAAAGGGCATAAAAGAACAGGAAAGACCTTAAAAGATTTTTGAGTTCGGGGGGTAGGTTATGTAAAGGGAAGGTGTTAGCACCCTTTACATCCATGGTTATCCATGGGCTCTTAGTTACTTAGCTCACTTTAAACTGTTTTGAGAAGTGTAGTGTGTGATTAGAAATTTTCTTAAGCACTTTATAATGATCCTTGTATGGATATATATTAAGACTTTGTTTTGAAAATTTGTTTGAAAATGTGAAGTGTAATGAAGTATTTTGAAGAAAAGTGAGCAAGTACTTAAGAGGAACCTACCCTATGTTAAATCTTTACTGTTCTTAAATGTTCTTTCAATGGTAAGACTATCCCTATTATTAAGGAATAGGTAGTCATTACCTTGGATGTTTGAGGGACAAGTGAAGGGACATCTGTGATTAGGCAACTGTAAGGTGTATTTTAGCAATTCGAAGGGACTTATCATCTTTATTCGAAAGGGACAAGATCATTTACGAAGGCAACCGTGAAGGGACTTGATCTTTTTATCTTTTAAGGGACTAGATGATATGAGAGAAGGGACTTTGCTTTACACCTTACTTGACCTCTTTCTTTAGGCAACATGAGAGGTATCCTTAAGAATGTGAGATGACGATCCAGGATCGACTTACGTGTGTGCGTGTACAAATTCAAGTATTTATCTTACAAATTAGTGATCTAAATTCAATTTTAAATACAAACATGTTTACACTCCCTATTCTACTAACCATGGCAATTTAAAATAAATAATAAGAAATTCTACAACTATTACATAGTGGGTACAATTACATTATAATAATAAAAATAATAAAAATAAATAAGCATATAATAAGTCAATAAATAAATTGGTTAGTGATAACAAACAAAAATAAATATACGAAGGTTAGTATAACAATATAATATAGAAACAAATAAAAAGTTCAAAATTAAATAAATAATTATTTTTAAGAGAATTTTAATAAAAGAAATAAATAATAAATATTATATACTAATAAATATGACCAATAGTCTAATTATTTAATTTTATATACATATTATAAAAATATTTGTTAATTATAATTAAGTAAGCATATAAAAATAATAAATTAAACTCATAAAATAAAGTTAGGGTTTTTAATTGTTTAGAAAAAATAAATTAGGGTTAACTACTTAATTAAATTATTTATATATATATAAACAAATTACATATAATAATTATAAAATAAATATATATAGATAATTAAAATTTACAAACAAATATATTGAGATTTATAAGATAATTAGGGTTTATATAAAAAAATTAGGTTTTTTTTACATGTAAAATTTTAGGGTTAATTATTTAATATAAATATAATTAAATTATTTATCTAAAAAAACATATAACATTAATAATATACAATAAAATAAATATTAAATAATTTTAGGAATAAAGTTTAATTTTTTAGAAATATAAGTTTTTGAATTATGTACAAGAAAATAATATAACTATTTTATTATAAACATGTATTATTTATTAAATTAATTATAATATAAACAAAAATAAAATAAAATAAGAAAAAGTGAGAAAAAGAACTTACCTGGGGCTGGGATTCGAACCCAGGCCCTAGGCTTTGCATCTCTAAGACCAGCAAGCTCTCCACTAGGCCAGCGCGCGTTTGGTGATAGTGGATGGGTACAAATCATTATATTTTAAACCTGGAAAATAAATGGATAAAATACAAAAAATTTGGTGAAGCTGGGACTTGAACCCTGGACCCTTGCCTCACATGCGCACACCTTAACCAACTGAGCCAAGCCTTCATTCTGAAATATATTTACAAACAAAAAGATAATAAAATAAACATATTTTTTAAATCAGGTTTTCGCGCCAGCTTCATCTTCTTCTTCCTCCAGACCTGGGAACTTTCCTGCGAATTTTATTACAAACTTTCCTGCGAATTCAGGTTTGTAGCAAAACCTACGAATCTCAATCATCATCAAAACTGCAAAATTTCATCAAATTAAAAGTACAAACAAGATCCAGAGGTTGATTAGAATTGATCTATGGTTTTAGATTTCATTTATCATTGATGAATTGTGAAACCCTAAACCTTGGCCGAAACCCTAAAAATGGTGGATCACTCATTATGTATCAAAACTCAAATCAAAGCATCCAGAAACAATTGTTGGTTCATCACAAACAAGAATCAACAGTCAAATGCAATTTATTTTACACCAATGTATGAAAACGAAAAACTCATGAATGTCAAAAAAAATTGATTCGGTTTGGCCAATTCATGGGCTTTTAGATGCATATGATCATTGGTATATGTTCAGTGATGTATAGGGAAGAGATTAGCATGCTCCATTCACCTGAAAAACTACCAAATGTTAGAATCCGAATTTCAACAATATGATGAATTTTGAAAGTTTGAAATAGGTCTTAGAGGCTGCCAAAATTCGTCCCCCTTGTTGTGATATGTTCTTTGTATATATATGGATGATATTAGGTCAAAATATTGTATGATTATTTGAACTTTTTGATCATTTGAGATTGAAAAAGATTATGTCTTAAAACTTGATTTTTATTTGATCTAACCTTGCTATTTTGGGACAATCCTCATAACTTGTGTATCAATCTAATCCAAATAATGTTTATGACTTTCTAGAAGCAAAATCCCTTTTTAAATATTTGATTTTATATTTTATTTCAATTTAAATGGTATTTTAATGAATAAAATTCAAATAAATATGAAATAAAAAAATAAAAATCAGAAAATAAGTGGGTTGGGTAGTGCTTGGTATTTTTATAAAGATGGGATGGCAATTTGGTGGGCTCATTTAGCAAAAAATTGATTTAAGGCCTTATTTGCTTCATAAACTTCCCTAAAATTTCCCAACTTTGAAAGGGCACAAATCCTTCAATTTTAATGCTATGAGGGTGTTCTTGGACATTTTGGAAAGCTTAAAGAGTCCTCTAACCAACTCCATTGGTTTCATGTCCATATCCTTTACCATTCTCAAGTTATGCTCTTTTGAAATTGTTGACTTTTTGTTGACTTTCAAAAGGACCTATAATGTCTTAGCTCATACCTTCCAAATGAAGCATTTTTGGGCTTGGCTTGTGAGACACAAAGTTGTAGAGAATTCAATTTCCTTCAAAATGAGATTTGGATGGAAAATTCTTGATGAAGAATGTGAAAGTTATGGCTGGTCAAAGTTCAGTTGACTTTTCCTAAGGAAACCCTAATTTAGAAACCCCTGATTCTTGATGATCTGAAATCTCCTTGATGAATCATGATCAACCCTTGATCAAATGATGAATTTTACTTCATATAATTGATGTTGACAAAAACTCATGAAGTTTGACTTTTGGTTTGACCACAGTTGACCTCAGTTTGACTTTTTAACTACTTTGACTGATTTTAACCTATCTGATCATCTGACTGAGCAAACCTTTGGGAAAAGTCTTGAAATTTGTCATGGGGATTCTTAAACACATATGAGATGTTATGAAGCTTAACTGAAGTCTTGGAAGTCCATTTATCCTGATTAAAGTCAAAACCCTAGTTTAGGATGCATTGCTTAGGAGGATGCATTGTCTGAGGGAAATGTCAAATCTTCTGACTAATTGTGAACTTTGTGAACCTTGTGATCCTCATGAGATGTCTTGTGAACCTTGTGAGCCTCTTAGTACACAATGACTTGTCTTGGGGAGGGAAAATTTTGGGGTGCAACAGGATGTCACACCAGATGTTGTGACATTGACAAACAAAGTAAAGGTTAATGAACTTAGTTCAAGACATCAGGATATCACACCAGATGTTGTGACATCTCAAACCTGCTATCTGGCTTAAATGATGCGTAACAGAAGTGATTAAATTCAGGAGAAAATATCTGGAATTAATTGTAAAAGGATAAGCACTCCAAGGCGCATCTTTAGGAAGCTTAGTTATCTGGTTCAAGTGTAACAAAATAACTAACTCACCTTGATTCAAGGAGATAACAAACTAACTCACCCTAATTCAAGGAGATGACTGTGGGATTTATCAAAGTCTTGATAATTTGCAAAAAGCCCACAAACCAAGCATCTATTTAAGGAACTGAAACACTCAAGAAAAGAACACGAATTTTAGAAGACTGTAAAGGGTGTTTGTGAAGCTAGTTATATTTAAGCAGGTTTTAATTGTTTGTCACTTTATGAGATTTTAAGCAAAAAGTGAATTGTGTCTTGATTGAAACTTTTAAGTAAGATCAAGCTGGTGTGTCTGAAGTGTAACTTCAATTTTATTAATCATTGTAAAGATCACTGTGTGATTGAGGGGGAGTGAGTAGGTACTCATATCTAAGTTGAGTCTTAGGTAGAAATTGCCTTGGGTAGATATTAAGTGAAGGATTAAACTGGTTGGTTTAACTCCATAATTAATATTACTTATATTGAATTTCCTTCCTGGCTTGGTAGCCCCCAGATGTAAGTGTGGAGATACACTGAACTGGGTTAACAATTTCCTGTGTTATTTAATTTATCAGCTCATTAATTTTTGTTTAAGATTTCAAGTGTTTAAACATCTGGTTCGACATCACGTATCTGATCCCAGAATTTCAGTGTGCAATTGTTGAGCTCAAGAGCTTGAAGCGCCGACTTAATTCTCAGGGAATGTCTGGTTTTCTTTTCCCAACAGGGCATTGGAAGTTTATTTCTTCCCCGAGCAGAGAATTTTCCTTCAGCCAACAAGGTTTCCTCATGAGGAGTTGGTATTCTCCACAGTCAACATCCAATTTTCATTGGCATATCTTCCCAACATAGTCGTCATACTATACCTGGGGCATATTTTGGTTTATTTTGATTCTCCAGCAAAGTCTCTCCTCAGCAGAGCATTGCCAAATAGTTTTCCCAGCTAAGCCAGAGGGTTGACATTTCCCCAACTAAGCCAGAGGGTAGACATTTCCCCAGCTGAGTCAGAGTAGATGATATCCCCATCAAAACTTCAAGGCTAATTGAATCGTGCTCATCCCCAAGCAGAGTTATTTTTCCACAGTGAATTCCTAGTAGGCAGCTGAAGGCCTTATTTCCCCACAGAGTTAGAATTGTCAGAATTCTCTCCCCAGCAAGGGTTATTTAACCAAGCATCTTCCCCCAGCCGAGTCCGAAGATTGTCATTTCCCCACAGAGTTTCATGTTTGGAATTTGTCCATCATTGGAATATTCCCCAGAGAAGTCGCTAATTTATTTTTGGCTAATGTGATGACACAGACAGTTGTTCATCTCCCTAACCAGAGATAAGTGTCAAAGCATCTTGATCTTGTTCTCCCCTGCAGAATTGATATTTTACTGCCAATCAGGGAGCTTTTCTTTTGCTCGTCTGCACGCCCCATCACTCGTTTGTGTTTGATATTTGCTTGTTGCTCGTCTGCATTCCCCAATGCTCGTCTGTGTTTGTTATCCGTTTGAAGCTTGTTTGCATTGTTTGGAGACTTGTCTGTATCATCCCTCACACTCGTCTGTGTTAGCTTATATCCATATGTGTTGATTTGATAATCACTCTGGTACTCGTCTGTATTGCTACTCCATATGCTCGTCTGTGTTGGATTTCTGGTACTTGTCTGTATTACTACTCCAAATGCTCGTCTGTGTTGGATTTCTGGTACTCGTCTGTATTGCTACTCCAAATGCTTGTCTGTGTTGGGTTTCTGGTATTCTTCTGTACCAGTGGCTGATATTTGTCTGTATCATCGCCTGAAGCGTTCGTCTGTGTTTCTTAGATCATCGTCTGATATTCATTTGTATCATTGACTTATGGTACTCGTCTGTGTTCTCTTGATGATCATCCGAAGGAGGTTCGTTTGTTCTCTTGATGATCATCCGAAGGAGGTTCGTTTGTCTCAGACACCACTTATCTACGCAATATTTGTGAAAAGGGTTCGTCAAATCCTATTGTTGCACCTGGCGTAACAGGTTATCGGAAGAAGACTCGTTTGTCTTAGACCATATATCTACGGAGGATATATGAAGAGGATTCGTCTATCCTGATTATGCATGTCTATCCCATAGACTTAAGTGCATCACCGTTCATGGCGTAACAGGTTGACTTGAAGAGGGCTCGTCTGTCCATTCCTGGCGTAACATGTTTACTTGAAAGGGGCTCGTATGTCCAGTTCATGGCGTAACAGGTTTGCTTGAAGAAGACTTGTTTGTCTAAGTTTTTCTTATCCGGCGTAACAATTCAATTTGGAAAGAGCTCGTCTGCTTTGTCTTCATTTCAATTACCCAGAGTGTTATTTGGTTGGGTTTATTTCCCATTGCTTGCATTCTCCAGCAGAGTGCAAATTTCGGGTTTTCTTGGTATTCAACCACAGTTTATCTTGAACGATCGATAACCCGTGCTACCGTCCTTTTCAGATTAACAGTTGCTTGAATAGGGGCAGCTGTAGCACCCCAAAATTGGCCCTCTGATTTTCTATCTTTTTTGCTTTTGTTTGCATTCATACGCATCTTCCATTAGGTCATATCATTTGCATAGGCTCCCAAGACATGGGATCATGGTCATCGGAGGATTTAGGGTTTCACATCCCTATTTGCAGATTATCAAGAGAATTCAAAGTTTTGGCTATGCAACCATCCATGTCATCATTTTCTTATTGCTTCTGTCACTTAATTAGGGTTTATTTCCCTAGTTTAGTGGTCTTCAAGGATTTCACGTCTGCAAGGACTATTCACTATGCATCTGGCCCATCATCAGGCTACTCTTCATCAAGTCGTAAGGCTACTCCTCTTTTCTCAGCACCTCAGGATATTTGGCTTTCTCAATATTTCAAAAGTTTTGGTTTCGGGTCAAGTGCAGTTGTTCATTCACGATCCTATTCAGGTGGATGTTTGACATAATCATGGTCAAACAATCAGGAGTTTGTTTCAATTCATGTTGTTCGTTTTCGTGGATTATTTCTGGGTCAGTGTGCGTCCAAAGTCAGTGTCGGTTCAATGTTCAGGGTAATGTTTCAAGATAATTCAGATGGTCGTTGGATCAGTCGTGAGTTGTTTAGAAGTGGGTGCATTCAAGTGTTGTGGAGAAGTTTGAGATTGATTTGATTTTGTTTATCCATTTTTATAAACCCATTTCCTTACCCGATTTATTCATTATCCATTTCCTAAATTCAACAATTCAATTTCAATTCAAAATCCGTTCCTATCCATTTTTATTTCTACCCATCTTCTTCCATTTACATTATTACCTAAATTAAATCCATTTTACTCATCCATTTTTCTTTACCACTTTTCCATTATTCATTACCCACAAAATATCAAAAGAGAAAAAATAAGTTGAAGGAAAAGAAACAAGTCATGAAACCTTCAAAGCATATTATACACATATTTTTCCAAGCCTTTCTACGGACCCCACAATTCTCTAATTTTCAACTTTGCCAACAATGCAATATCACCTAGCCATATTCGTACAATCCATCACCATTTCCACTGCGCACATGATTAGCTAACACATATTATAATACATAGCAAAAAGGGAAATAAGTGAATATGACCATTATATGTTGCAGAAAAGAATTCATAAAAAAGGACACGAAAACAAATATACAATTTCAAGCTGACCCCACAAGGCCACAAAAACACGTATGTTTCTTGCAACATTTTGACGCAGAGCTCACTGATTCCGTTACGAAGAACGTTACACACACATTTGGAATTGACAACGAAAACTTCAACAAAAGACCACTACCATACGCACAACAACAACGAATTTCTGGTACGACTTCAACACATTTTTCACCCTACAAAAACACTCACAGCAAACACACATTTGGGGCACTCTTTCAAAAGAAAAGTCACTCACTCTCCGTTCTTATTCACGGATTCATTTTACACTATGCGAAAACAATTCTAAAAATAATCTGCAAAAACACCAAACAATTCCTCTTCTAATCCACCTTCAGAACACCATACTCACCCATCTTCAGCAAACCGACACAAAAACTTTGACCTTACTCTACTCCTTCAACCAATTTTCACCCTTAATCTCCATATCTGCAACCTCAACAACACCTTTAATCCCTTCATTGCTCAAAACACCAACACTCCTACCAACCTCAAACCGCAAACCCGTAATAACACTCCATCACGCACCTTCTTTTTCTTTCAAAACCATCAACAACAACAACACTTAAATCCATTCAGAAACAGAGCAGAAGAGAGATGGAGTGGGAGACTTGAGATTTCAAGTTGGGATGAAGATTGGGATTGAAACAGAGAGAATAGATCGATAAATGAAACTCACCATAGAAAACGAAGAAGAAGCTGAAATCAAAGCAGGACCTTGAAAGAAAATTGAAGAATCACAGCAAAGCTCTATTGATGATTGTGTTTTTTAAAGGCGAGACAGTGGGAATGGAAAAAGCTTCATGTTGAAACGAGACTCACAGTGCGGATCGAAATTTGCGGGTTAACGGAGGTCTTGCTTTTGTTGATTTGGAGCGCGTTCCATTTACCAGATTTTGCCTTGAAATCGAGATGAAGACGAAGGAGCTTTAGAGGAGTTTTCTGACTTTGAAGCTTGTTCGATGATATTTGGGGTTTTCTCCTTTATGCAGACCGTGATTTCTTTTCTTTTATTATTCATTTGTTATTTTCACTTTTTTTAAGCTGAATTTAATTAGGTTTTTTTCATTCAATTACCTTTTGCTTTTTTGGATTGTCATTGTTGTTGTTGTGGGTTCGGTAGGCCCAGATAATGGTTATAGCCCTCCGCTATTCACACCTGTGATTTGCTCACTGCATCCCTGGGAGCCACCCAAACACATTTGGGCCTACAAAGCATGGGCTTGCATCATTCTTTCTATCAGCACCCAATTTTCAGCGGACAACCCTTCTTCTTTATTCTTTCTTCTTTTTATCTTGTTTTTGTAATTAGATTTATTTTCTATAATTTTGTTCAATTAATTGCTATTTATTTATTGATTAATACTTATTATATGTTTAGTTTATAATCTATTAGAATTTTGTTAATTTTCATTTTAATTTTAATATAGCTCATATTTTAGTTTTGGTTAATCTGGTTTAATTAAATAGAATGGTATTTGATATTGGTTTTAGTTTTGTGCTTGATATTTTGTAGGCTTCTTGTTTGACTTCGGGGATAGCCTTGTGTTGGATTGTTCTTTGGACTTGATATTTCTTCTGGAGTTTCTCTTGCGCACATTGAAGAGGCAACAGACCTTCTCTGTTAGGTACCACTGAGACTATTTTATTTCACATCTCATTCTAGTCCTAATGCTATGTTAGGAGCATGCTGCTGCATCTGGAAGTCCTACTGGTGTAGGCTTTGTTCGTCCATTGTTCGATTACTCCATATTGCATTCTCCTCTCCTCGCTTATTTCTTTTTCATCTCAACCTTCTTCCTCATCTTCTTTTATTCTTTCTTAACTTGAGGTGTGCTTAGGCCACTAGGGTTCTTCTTCTTTCTCCTTCTTCTTTTTTATCTCCTTCTTCTTTAGGATAGTTGAAGCATCACTAACCTTAGGACACCCTTTGCATGTGAATATTAGGAATAGTATTTCCCCATTAGATTTTTACCTTTAGATCCTTTTGTTTCTTTCTCTTCTCATCTCAAAACAAAAACCATAAAAAGCATTTAATAAGGATCGAAGTGGTCTCCTGTGCAATAGCCTTATTCCACTGGGGAACTTGTAGTCTTCCCATCTTGGGATAGTACAAGTTTGTCTAGCATGATGCACAAGTCTGATCATGAGACTATCTTCACGAAGAAAACTTAAAAGGTACTTCTTCATTCAAAAATACAAAAACACTTAATAAATTCAACGAGTTAGTGAGCTTAGGCCCTAATCTCTGGAACCAAGTTTTGGGGATCTTCTCCTTACTTGAGTGTGCTTGTTCTATTATTCCATCTTGGAATGTAGTATCAAGTACACATTCCATGGAAAAGAGCTTGAGTTCACTTCCTTGTGCCACACTCATAAAAAACTCATAAAAACACTAGACAAACAATAATCGTCTTTCCTTCGGGAATTCTTTTCTCATCTCCTTCGCTCTGTCCGCGAACTTGCTCCTACTTGTCATTTTGCAAGACAGTAACACACTCGTCGTCCGAGCCTGCAACACCTAAGCATTGACATAGGCAGTTCAAGCCTTAAGACACAAGCAATCTTTTCCACCCCTAGTTAGGGTAACTACGGCGACTCTGATCATCATTGTCTAGATGAGGTACGTAGGCAGCAAGATAGGGCCCGTTCGAGCACAATCTTTATTTTCCCTACATTTTTTCCTTTTCATTTCTTTTTCAGTTCCCTTTTCGTTTCTTTTATCCAGTCCAGTTCATTTTCTTTGCAGCAACTTTCATTTCTTCATCCTTTGAAACCGTTTCTTTGCAAGCGTGGATCCCGTCGGGTACAGCGGACGATCTAGGGTACTAATACCTTTCCAGGTCGTAACCGACTCCCGAACCCAGTCTCTTTGGTTCGCAGAACCCGTGTCCTTCCTTTTCTTTTCTTTGGTTTGTGCAACATTACCATTCCCGTTCCTTCGGGATAAAAATGCCTGGCTGGCGACTCTACCTCTTTCGCGCCACTTTCGCGTTTGTACCAGGATGGAAATCCGGGGAGCGACACTATTGATCTAGTTCCGGGTATTAGACCGATTTCGATGGCACCGTATCATATGTCAGCATTAAAGTTGGTTGAGTTGAAGAAACAATTGAATGACTTGTTGGACAAGAGATTTTATAGGTCGAGTTTTTCTCCTTGGGGTGCTCCGGTATTGTTGGTAAAGAAGAATGATGGAAGTATACGATTATTCATTGATTATCAACAGTTGAACAAGGTGACAATTAAGAACAAGTATCTGCTTCCAAAGATCGATGATTTGATGAACCAATTGGTTGGTGCACATGTTTTTAGTAAGATTAATTTGAGATTAGGATATCACCAAATTCGTGTGAAAGAGGAGGATATTCAAAAGACGACTTTTAGGACACGGTATGGTCATTACGAATATTCTGTGATGCCATTCGGAGTTTTTAATGCGCCAGATGTGTTTATGGAATACATGAACCGTATTTTTCATGAGCAGTTGGATCATTTTGTGGTTGTGTTCATCGACGTTATTTTGATTTATTCTAAGTCTCAAAAAGAGCATGAAGAGCATTTAAGGATTGTGTAACAGATTTTGAAAGAGAAACAATTGTATGCTAAGTTGTCGAAATGTGAGTTTTGGTTATCAGAAGTAAGATTTCTTGGACATGTTATTCCCGATGGTGGTATTAGTGTTAATCCATCCAAGATTGATGTGGTAATACAATGGGAAGTTCCTAGATCGGTTATGGAGATTCAAAGCTTTTTAGGCTTGGCGGGTTATTATCGAAGGTTTATTGAGGGATTTTCAAAGTTGGCACTTTCGTTAACGCAATTGACTTGTAAGGGAAAGGCTTTCATTTGGGATATTCATTGTGAAGAGAGTTTCATTGAACTTAAGAGAAGATTGACAATGGCTCCGATCTTGATTTTGCCAAACCCGACGGAACCATCTGTGGTGCTTTGTGATGCTTCATTGTTTGTGTTAGGTGGTGTTTTGATGCAAGATGGAAATGTTGTGGCTTATGCTTCAAGACAATTGAGAGTGCATGAAAAGAATTATCCTACGCATGATTTGGAATTAGCGGCCATAGTGTTTGTTTTGAAAATTCGGAGGCATTATCTTTATGGTGCAAGATTTGAAGTTTTAATGATCACAAGAGTTTGAAGTATTTATTTGATCAAAAGGAATTGAACATGAGACTTGGTTTGAATTACCATACGGGTAAGGAAAATGTGGTGGCCGATGCTTTAAGTCGTAAGTTGTTACATATGTCCGCATTGATGATGAGAGAATGGGAACTTTCAGAGAATTTTAGAGACTTGAGTTTGGTTTGTGAGATAACGCCGAGGAGTGTGAGACTTGGTATGCTACATGTTACGAATGATTTTCTTGCAACCGTATGTGAAAAGAAAAAGTTGGATTTGAAGTTTGTTGATTTGATGATGAATGAGAATGAGGATTTCAAGGTTGATAATTTTGGGGTTTTGAGATTCCTTGGTCGTATTTGTATTCCTGATGATGTGGAGTTGAAAAATATTATATTGGAAGAGGGACACTGAAGTAACTTAAGTATTCATCCGGGAGCGAATAAGATGTATAAAGATTTGAAGAAGATCTTTTGGTGGTCCGGATTGAAGAGAGGTGTAGCTCATTTTGTGTATGCGTGTTTGACTTGTCAGAAGTCTAAGGTAGAGCATCAGAAGCCTAGTGGTTTGATGCAACCGTTGGATATTCCGGAATGGAAGTGGGAAAGTATATCGATGGATTTTGTTACGGGATTGCCGAATACGCAAAGAGGTCATAATGCTATTTGGGTGATTGTTGATAGGCTTACTAAATCTGCTCACTTTGTTCCAATTGATATTAGTTATCCTTTGGAGAAGCTAGCCGAGATTTATGTTTTTTGTGGTTGTGAAGTTGCATGGAGTTTCTAAGAGTATTGTATCAGATAGAAATCCTAGATTTACATCGAGGTTTTGGGAGAGTTTACAAAAGGCTTTGGGTTCTAAGCTAGGATTGAGTTCGGCTTACCCTTCGCAAACGGACGGTCAAACCGAGAGGACAATTCAATTGTTGGAGAATTGTTGTGTGCTTGTGTGCTAGAGCAAGGTGGTGCTTGGGATAGTTATTTAGCGTTGATTGAGTTCACCTACAATAACAGTTTTCATTCAAGTATAGGTATGGCACCATTTGAGGCTTTGTATGGTCGGAGATGTCGAACACCTTTGTGTTGGCATGAAACCGATGAGAGAACGGTAGTTGGACCGGAGATGGTACAACAAATGACGGAGAAGGTGAAGTTTATTTGGGAGAAGATGAGAGCTTATCAAATTATACAAAAGAGCTATCATGAAAAGAGAAGGAAAGATCTTGAGTTTCAAGAAGGCGACCATGTTGTTTTGAGAGTTACACCGGTTACGGGTGTGGTTTGTGCTTTGAAGTCGAAGAAGTCGACTTCTCGTTTTATTGGACCATATCAGATTACTGCACGAGTTGGCGCTATGGCTTACCGTGTGGCGTTGCCTCCGAATCTTTCGAATTTGCATGATGTGTTCCATATTTCGCAACTTCGGAAGTATGTTCCGGACCCGTCACATGTTATTCCTATGGACGAGGTTGAAGTGAGAGATAACCTTATGGTGGAAGCTTTACCGATTAAGATTTTGGACCGTGAAGTCAAGAAGCTAAGATGCAAGGATATTGCGCTCGTGAAAGTAGCGTGGGTAGGCGTTGCGGAAGGCAATATGAATTGGGAATTAGAGAGTGGGATGCGAGATTCGTATCCGTAGTTGTTTGAATAAGGTAATATTTTCGAGGACGAAAATTTCCAAAGTGGGGGAGAATTGTAACGCCCCGATTCGATTATTCCATTTTTGTTGAGTCTTTTATTTGAATTGCGTGATAATTGTTTTAATTATGAAATTGGTGTGTTTATGTGATATGTTGATATGTTATATTATTTTACCGTTTTGAGAATTTCCGGGTAAAATAAGATTGGAGGGTATTTTAGACATTTGCTAATTAATGTTAAGATAGAAATTATGTAGAATTATTATTTTTAGAGAAAAATGATATTTGGTAGAAATAGAAATAGAAATAGAAAGTTATAAGAGTGAAAGAGAATGAAAAAAGGAAATAGAAAGAAATAGAAGAGAAAGAAATAGAAGAGAAAGAAAAAGAGGAGAAGAGAAAAGAGAAGGAAAAGAGGAAAACTTGGAAATCTTTAAGATTTCTCCTAGGAATCGAAACAATCGGGTAAGGGTGTGAAATATTGTTATCTTATCATTGTGTATGATTATGTATATGTTGGATTGATTGGGTTTTTGTTTTGGAGAAGTTCAGAGAATGTTAGGTTTTAGGGTTTTGATGAAAATCTAAGAAAATTGGTAGATTAATCGGTTGAAACTTGATATAATTGAAGTATGATAGTTAATACATGTTAATGATCATGTTTGTGGAGGTTTGGTGGGGGGTTTTGGAGCCCTTTAGGTTGATTGTTGCATGAATGAGCTGCTGCTGAAATCGTAGTTCTCGCTCAGCGAGCGTTTCCTCGCTCAGCGAGCTTTCCAGGAACTTTTTCGCAGCAAGCCTGAGACTTTTTGGTTTGGAGTTTTAATTCGTAACTTGAGTTTTGGTTATTCGTTTTTGGTGTTCTTTATATCGATTCGAAGCTAAAAACTTGTAGAAACTAATGATGCTAAAAGATGTAATTTTTAGCCGACTTTTACCCGACTTTTACCCGACTTTTCCGATAAAACGTAATTATGTTAGTTAAGGAATTGTGGGATTGATTGTGGTATAGTGGCCGTTTGGCAAATAAATGCATTTCATGAAGTGAATATGAATGTATGTTGATAGTGAGAGAGTTCGTTGTTGTTTGGCGTAATTGATGCGAATGTGTATAGTTTGTTTGTGGTTGTAAGAGATGAATGCATAATTATATTGTGAATATGTATGTGTAACACCCCAAATTTGCCATCTTCTATTTAGCATCATCATCATATCATAATCATCACCAACATGTCATATCCTTAGCATTTTACATAGAAAGATGAAGCATATCATTCACATGTTTTAGCATAAGGCATATGATCAATCATCCAGGAAATTCGAAGCACTACAAGTCAAAGTCAAGAGCATGGTGACCTGGCAGGAAGCTCACAGGACCTCTTGTACAAGCTTGGTATCATGGTCAAAGCCCTAAAAGGATTGAGGATCAAAATCAGTTTGAAATGGTTGGCGCCGAGTTATTATGAGAGTTTCCCACCAAAAGGAGGGAGAATTCAAAATTTGCTTGCGTTAACCAGTTAACGCTTTGGTTAACTGGTTAACGGCTGCAAATTTTGAATTCCAGTAGCAAGTTCAGCATGTGTTTTTGGCTCCAATTTCCACTTTTATGATTTTTATTCATTTTTGAATTAATTGGAAATTATGGAGAATGATCTAGATGACTTTCCAAGCCTAATTCCAAGGCTAGATCCTAATCACTTTCTAAGCCAATTCCAAACCGTATTTTTTGGATCCCAAACCAAAATTTTGGGCCCCAAACCTAGGGGGTATTTATTTCATTTCCCTCCAAACCAAGAGCTAGCTCTCTCATAATTCACTTCTCATTTTTCTGAATTTTCACTCTCTCTCTCACCATTCTCTCATTTTCTCTCCCAATTTTCCAAATCACTCAAAGTTCCTCTTTGAAGATCACAAAACTTTGCACTAAAGTTTGTAGATCTTGGAACTAGACCTCCATCCATAGTTTATTTGCATCAATTTGCTGATTTCACTACTTGGTTCAGATCTGATTTGGTGGTTAGAAGTGATTTTGGAGCCAAGTTCTTCATCAAGATCCTTTGCTTGCATTTATTTTGCATGATATGTGAAGATTAGCACCGGATCTTCGAAGTTTTCCGCGCGATTCCTCATTTCCAGCTCAAATAACAATTACCAAAGCATACCTCAGCTTTGTAGGTTGGTTAAGTTCAAATCTAACTCTATTTTTAGCTTATTTGCATGCTTGTGCTTAGATCCACCATGTGCTTGTGTATTTTCTTGTCTTGTTTGAATTGATTGGTTGATTTGCAATCGGATTCATGTGTTAATGTTCATGAGCTTAATGATGTTTGATTGATGTGAATTGATCCAACTATTTCATGCATAATTGATTGCTGGTATGTTGTGGAATTATTTGGATAAGCTGGTTTGAGCTGATTTTCTGCAGGAAATTGTTGTTGTTTTCACAGTGTTAACCGATTAACGCTTTGGTTAACCGGTTAATTCACCTGTTTTCTGTGCTATTTTCTGCAGGTTTGAACTGGTTAACCGGTTAATGTTTTGGTTAACCGGTTAACACTGAAGCAAAATGCCATATTTGAGCTGTTTGGAGCTTGTTTGTTCCCCTTACTTGCTTTATTCATCATGGATCATTGTATGATCATTTTGCATGCTAGTTTAGGGTGATTTGCTTGCTGGTTGATGTATGCCTTCATGTTCTCGACGCGTAAATTGATGTATTTTCTAAGCTTGGCATGTTGTTTGATCTTGTCTTCTTGAAACTTTGAGCATGCTAATTCCATGAATTGTTGATTGATGTGATGAATATTTACTGGAATTTTGCTAACATTTCAGGGGCTCATGGTAAGAGAAGTGTGGAGTTTATCCACATTTCAACTCTTCATCTTTTCTTCTTACTTTGCTTTTTGCTTTGTGATTTTTGATGTGCCTTATGCCATCATGTGATTCAACTTTGCATCCTCCCCCTTAGGAGCAACATATCTCCTTTAGAGGAGTAAGTTGTTCTCTAGCTTTCCTCTCCTCTCTTTTTCTTCTCCTTTGATCTTCTTTTCTCTTAGAATATATTTCAAACCACACTAACCTTAGGACCACGTTTTGCATGATAACTCTAGGTTTAGTCTTTCCCCATTAGAATTTTGCCTTTTGCTCCTTTGGTTCTTCTCTTTCTCATCTCAAAACCAAAACCTAAAAAACACTAATAAAGAAATAAGTGGCTTCTTGTGTAATAGCCTTATTCCATGGGGCATATGTATTCATTCCATCTTGGAATAGTGCATTTGTCTAGCATGATGCACAAGTCGGATCATGAGGTCATCTTCATCAAGAAAACCATAAAAAATACTTCTTCATTTTAATCACTAAGATACTTAATAAGTTCAACAAGCTAGTGAACTTAGGCCCTTGCCATTGGAAACAAGTCTTGGATAAGTTCTCCTTACTTGGTGTGCTTGTTCTATTATTCCATCTTGGAATGTAGTAGCAAGTACATATTCCATGGAAAAGAGTTTGAGTTCATTCTCTTGTGCCACACCAATAAAAGACTTCTAAAAAACACAAATAAACAATAAGCGTCTTTCCTTCGGGAATTCTCTTCTCATCTCCTTCGCTCCGTACGCGAACTTGCTCCTACTTGTCACTTTACAAGACGGTTAGGCACTCGTCGTTCGAGCCTGCAACACCTGAACATTGACATAGGCAGTTCAAGCCTTAAGATAAAAGCAATCTTTTCCACCCCTTGTTAGGGGAACTACGACATCTCGGATCCTCATGTCCAGATGAGGTACGTAGGCAGCGGGGTAGGGCCCGTTCGAGCACTCTTTTATTTTCCCTACATTTTCCCCTTTTCTTTTATTCTATCCAATTCAGTCCTTTTCTTTTGCAGCAGCTTTCATTCTTACACCCTATGAAACAAATTCTTTGGAAGTGTGGATCCCGTCGGGTACGGCGGACGATCTGGGGTGCTAATACCTTCCCAGGTCGTAACCGACTCCCAAACCCAATCTCTTTGGTTTGCAGGACCTATGTCCTTTCTTTTCTTTTCTCTGGTTTATGCAGCATTACCATTCCTGTTCCTTCGGGATAAAAATGCCTGGCTGGCGACTCTACCCTCTTCCATGCCACTTTCACATTTTTACCAGGATGGAAATCCAGGGAGCGACAATATGCATTTGCAAGAATGTTGTGTGTCATTTTGAATGTGAAGCATACTGTATGAATTCTTGTATTGTGGGATTCTATATGAATCCATTGTAACATCGTGTGCCCGTGTGGGGTGTGAGCGTTGATTACAACATAATTGTGTGCCCATGTGGGGTGTGAGCAATCAGATTGTGCTCCCGTGTGGGGTGTGAGAAATCCATAAACATTGTGTGCCCGTGTGGGGTGTGGGTAATGAGTGATTTAATTACAAATGATTGTGTGCCCGTGTGGGGTGTGAGCAATCGGATTGTGTGCCCGTGTGGGATGTGAGCAATCCATAAACATTGTGTTCCCATATGGAGAGTGAGCAATGGGTGAACATCGTATGCCCGACGTGAAGTTACTTTAGGTAACGAGTGATGGTTCCAATAAGTTCCTGAGTGAACTTGAGATGATTGAGTCGGTACCGCATTGCATTTGCATAGAGTCGTGAGTCGATCTCTATGATTTACATGAATAATGTATGTTTATACGGAGTGATAGAAATTGGTGAATAAACATGAATAATATATGTTTATGTACAATGATGTGAAATGGTGGAATTGTACATGATGAGTATGCTTGGTTTCTTTATATACATTGTGGTGTATATGTGTGATGGGAATGGATTATGGTGAGAATATGTATATGTGTATTTTTATGTTAAGATATATAATTATATGCATTGTTATTATGATAATATTTCTCACCCTTCTGCTGTTTTATGATGCTCTATGAGGCATTGCAGAGTAGGTTCGCTGGAGGTCTTTTTATGAAGCATGTCTTCATTCTTTTGGTCGGTCGGCTCTGATATGTAACACCGGGTAGCTAGGGTTAATTGATTCCTTTTTGTGATGCATTTGTATATGTATCTTGGTGATGAATGTTTATGTAAACATGAATTATTGGTGGATCAAAGTTGATGATGATGATATATATATATATATATATATATATATATATATATATATATATATATATATATATATATATATATATATATGTGTGTGTGTGTGTGTGTGTGTGTGTGTGTGTTTTGATGTTCTTCTATATTTAGTTTTGTCTGTTATTTTAATGTTGAATATGGGTGTAAGGATTAAATTCCTTGTTGCAAGTTACCCCATTGTTGCATATCGTTAAATGAGCAGGTGTTGGGTATTTTAATTTCATGTATAATGTGACATGCCTCTTTTATACTATGTTTTAATTATACTCTGATGGGATTTTTAATATGCGCCTAAATGATTATTTGATTATTTGGGGGTATAGAAAGGGGGTGTTACAACCGTGGCTGCAGTAGCACCTAACTGTGAGTTATGTGGAGTTCCAGGACATGCTGCCCCAGATTGTCAGTTATTAGCCAGAATCGCCACTGATCAAGTGAATTATGCTCAAGGAAATCCTTACTCGAACACATACAATCCAGGTTGGAAGAACCATCCAAATTTTTCCTATAAAAATAACAACGCTCTTTATGCACCTGGTCAAGCGTCATCTGCACCTCCAGGATATCCAAAGAATACTCCTGTTGTTCCTAGGAAATCGAATCTTGAATTAATGATGGAAAACTTTATAGCTACTCAAACTCAAACAAACAAAGATTTCCTAAACCAAAACATACACACTAGCGAACAGATTAAACAGTTGGCAAACAAAGTAGACGCGTTAGCTACACATAACAAAATGCTTGAAACCCAAATTTTGCAAGTAGCTCAACAACAAGCACCTACTGCTGCCCCTGCTGGTGTATATCCTGGACAACCACAACCCAATCCAAAAGGACAAGCAAATGTTGTGATATTAAGAAGCGGAAAAGAACTTGAAGGACCAATTGATCCAAGGCTTGAAAATCCAGCCATGTACCAGAAACAAGTTAAATCAACTGAAAAGGAGAAGGAATGAGAAGAGAAGGAGGATAATAATAAAGAAGAAGTGGAGAAAGAACAACCTTGTGTACCTCCACCACCTTATAAAACACCTATTTCGTATCCTCAAAGATTAATAAATACCAAAACGATGAGTCAGTTCAAGAAATTTGTAGAACTTCTGAAATAGATGAATATCACGATTCCATTTACAGAAGCTATCACTCAAATACCACCGTACGCTTAATTTCTTAAGGAAATTTTATCTAATAAGATAAAGATAGAGGATAACGATACAATTACACTTACTGCTGAGTGTAGTGCTATTATCCAAAATAGTATGCCCCCTAAGCTGAAAGACCCAAGTAGTTTTTCTATACCTTGTAACATTGGAAAGTACGTCATAGACAAAGCTCTATGAGACTTGGGAGCAAGTATCAGTGTCATGACTTTATCCATTTGCAAAAGGCTGGAAATGGGAGAACTCGGACCCACCAAAATGTTCGTTCAGTTAGCTGACCGATCAGTTAAATATCCCATAGGAATACTGGAAAACGTTCCAGTAAGAATAGGTTAATTTTATATCCCTACAGACTTCATTATTATGGACATTTCTGAAGACTCAGTCACTCCTATTATATTAGGAAGACCGTTCCTAGCCATAGCCGAAGCCATCATTGACATAAAGAATAGCAGACTAACCTTCGAAGTTGGAGAAGAGAAAGTGGAATTCATCCTCACCAAATTCTTACAAGCACCAAATACAGAAGACACATGTTATCTGATTGACATAATAGACGAGTGCATAAGAGAGATGGAGGAAGAACAAACCACTTATTCCGAAATTATGAAAATTCAAATCCCATCGATCTTCGAAGATGACAATTAGCGTGAACCATATAAAGATGATAATCTAAGAGAAAGTTTAGCACTTACACCCAATCATATGCCATGACCAAAAGAATCAACTTTAGAATTAAAAACCTTACCTAAAGACCTAAGATATGAATTCCTAGATGCCGATCTTAAGCGACCAGTTATAGTTAATGCCAACCTAGGACAACCCGAACTAAAATATTATAAACGTCCTATGGAAATACCTGAGCGCTTTAGGATATAACATTTCAGGTCTTATTGGAATATGTCCTTCGATCTGCATGCATCGTATTATGCTAGAAGATGATTATAAAACATCTAGAAAACCTCAAAGAAAAATCAATCCTATCCTTAGCATTGTAGTCAGAGATGAAGTTAAAAAACTACTGGAAGCAGGAATCATATATTCGATCTCCGACAGTCAATGGGTTAGCCCAGTGCATGTCGTACCCAAGAAAGGAGGTATTATTATTGTGAAGAATGCCAGAGGCGAAGCGATAACACAAAGAGTAGTAACCGGAAGTAGAATGTGCATAGATTATCGTAAGCTGGACAAAGCTACTCGGAAAGACCATTTTCCCCTACCTTTCATAGATCAGATGTTAGAATGATTAGCCAAACATTCCTATTTCTGCTATCTGGATGGTTACTCCGGATTTTTCCAAATCCCTATTCACCCTGATGATCAGGAGAAAACTAAGTTCACATGCCCTTATGGAACATTCACTTACAGACGGATGCCCTTCGGATTGTGTAACGCCCCTGAAACCTTTCAAAGATGTATGATGTCAATTTTCACAAATTTCATAAATAACATTATGGAAGTGTTCATGGACGATTTCTCGGTGTGTGGAGAAAGGTTTGAAGGATTCTTATCAAATTTAAAAATGGTACTAGAAAGATGTGTGAAGGTAAATCTGGTGCTTAACTGGGAGAAATGCCATTTCATGGTCAGACAAGGGATCGTACTAGGACATGTAATTTCTGACATAGGAATAAAAGTTGATAAAGCTAAAATAGAAGTCATAAAAGACCTTCAACCACCTAAACCGTACAAGAAATACAAAGTTTCTTAGGCCACTCTGGTTTCTATCGAAGATTTATAAAAGATTTCTAAAAAATCACTAAACCTTTAACCGGTTTATTAATGAAAGACACTGAGTTTATATTTGATGACAAGTGTTTAGAAATGTTTAAAACTCTGAAATCAGCCCTTATCACCACACTAATCATGCAACCACCTGACTGGAGGTTACCATTCGAAATAATGTATGATAAGAGTGATTACGCTGTAGGCGCAGTACTAGGACAAAGAAAGGATAAAAAATTCCATGCGATTTACTATGCCTTCAGGACCTTGGATTCCGCTCAAATGAACTACGCCACAACAGAGAAAGAGCTATTAGCTGTTGTTTTCGCACTCGAAAAATTCCGATCTTATCTAGTAGGAGCAAATATAGTCATATACACATATCACGCTGCTATCAGATATCTTCTAACCAAGAAGGATGCTAAACCCAGACTTCTAAGGTGGATCCTATTGTTACAAGAATTTGATCTGGAAATTAAGGATAAGAAAGGAACAAACAATGTTGTAGCAGATCACTTGTCGAGATTAGAAAATATTAGACCTGAACCAGTGTCTATTAACGATGATTTTCCTTATGAACAATTGTTAGCACAAATAAAAAGTGAAATAGCTCAACTAGCGCCAACAATATTAAAAAACAAAGAAACCGTGGAAACGATCAATTCAAAAGCAGGATTACCATGGTATGCTGATATAGTCAACTACCTAGCTTCAAGTATACTTCCACCGAATTTAACGTATCAACAATAAAAAAATTCTTCCACGATTTCAAATATTATTGTTGGGACGAGCCTTTACTATTTAAGAGAGGACCCGACGGAATCTTTCGTCGATGCATACCCGAAGAAGAAATTGAAAGTGTTATTACTCAATGCCATTCATCTCCATATGGTGGACATGCAAGTACCTCGAAGACCTATGCTAAGATCCTACAAGCCGGGTTATGCTGGCCTAATTTATGGAAAGACGTCCATATCGCCGTTATAAACTATGATCGTTGTCAACATACTGGTAACATCTCAAGGCGCGACAAAATGCCTCAAAGAGGAATACTTGAAGTAGAAGTCTTTGACGTATGGGGAATTGATTTCATGGGACCCTTCCCATCTTCTTTCGGAAATAAGTACATACTCATTATTGTCGACTATGTTTCGAAATGGATTGAAGCTATAGCTTCTCCTACAAATGACACGCGAGTAGTGATTAATCTTTTCAAAAATATTATCTTTCCAAGATTTGGTGTACCGAGACTTGTCATTAGTGACGGTGGCTCACATTTCATTTCAAAAATATTCGATAAATTACTATCTAAGTATGGAGTAAGACACTGTGTAGTAACACCATATCATCCACAGACAAGTGGACAGGTCGAAGTCTCAAAAAGAGAGATAAAGAAAATACTCGAAAAAACCATCGCCATATCTAGGAAAGATTGGTCATCCAAGCTTAATGAAGCTTTATGGGCTTATATGACAGCCTATAAGACACCTATTAGAACTACAACTTTCAAACTAGTTTACGGAAAATCCTGTCATCTTCCTGTCGAATTAGAACATAAATCTTATTGGGCAATTAAAACGCTTAACATAAACTATACAACTACAGGAGAGAAACGAGTCCTCGATCTTAAAGAACTGGAAGAATTAAGATTAGACGCTTATGAGAATGCTAAAATATATAAAGAAAGAACCAAAAGATGGCACGATAAGCGTTTATCCAAGAAAGAATTTAGTGTGGGAGACTTCGTACTTTTATTTAATTCTAGACTTAGATTATTCCCAAGAAAATTAAAATCTAGATGGGTAGGCCCTTTTGAAATTACGAAAGTGTTTCCTAGCAGAGCAATAGAAATTAAGGGTAAAAATAGTGAACCGTTCATAGTAAGCGGACAACGATTAAAGCAATATCATCACATCGAAAATAGGGATTATGCGAATAGTCTAAAACTTTTTGAGTTACCCACTAATTCCCCTGACTAAATTTTTACTGAGAACTGCGTCAGGCTTATGACGTTAAAAACAACGCTTAGTGGGAGGCAACCCACCATTATATTGTTTTTCGCACTTTAATGTTTTATTTTATTTTATTGAATTTTGTTTATTTTTTCTATTACTACTGTTTTCATCATTTTTATTTCTCATTTTTTGCTATGCTGAGTTTGAAAACTTTATATGCTACAGGATTTCTAAAAACAGTCATTTTTATTTCTCATTTTTTGCTATGTTGAGTTTGAAAATTTTATGGAAACCATCTTTAGAGGAAGAAACCAAAGGAGGAAATTTGAGGAATTATCCCAAAGAAATATTGCTATGACCCTCTATTATGATGATGAGTCAAAGGACACACTAGGCATCACCGATAGTATTTTATACATCTTTAACCAGCTGGGATGAGAGAGATCTCACATTAAGTCTAGATTTTTCACTCACCGCGAACTTACCTTTGAATTTTTGAGTTCGTTAGTGCATATACCTGATCGCAGATTCGGTGCTAGAAAAGGATTTATCAGTTTCAGATTATTTGGCATCGAGTTTTCCTATAACCATAAGGAATTACCTGACATACTAGGATTCCCTAGTGGACCATTTGGATTCACCACAACCCAACTGGAACTTATGGATTTTGAGTTAGACTATTTATGGGGTACATTAACCGGAAACTATCACCCTGAACCAGACAACATGGATAAAAATGAAATATATAACCCTGTTATCTGGTATTTCCATAAGATTTTAGCACATACCCTATTTGGAAAGGAAGAAAATCGAACTTTAGTTTCTAAGGATGAGATTTTTATTCTGTACTGTATGACTCAAGGATGCTCTGTTAATGTCGTACCGTTCTTAATGAACACCGTTACCCGTATTAATCAAGACCCTGATGCCCCAATCATTGTAGGAAGATTAATTACTATGATTGCTAACGCCCTTGGAATCAGATACCAACTTAATAGGTGCATACCTTCTGGTACGACCCGTCCTATGAATTTGGATTTTTGTTTCGACAGGCGTATCATAGGAAACTTAGGAGGCACTCATTTTGATTACTTGATAAGGAGTGAAGTCCTCACCATATTCACCCTTCTGAACCATGCTAGAGTTAGTGTCCATAATCGCGATAATTGGCTCTATGATCTTAACCCACCTAGTCCTCCATCCACGCCCGATACATCACAAGGATACCAAGTTTTTGATCAAGAGATGTCAAAAACTAAAGTTGATCCCGAGACTCCTCCTAATTACTATGAACCCAACCTTATCGATGAGGATACTGATGTCCTTAAGAAAGAAGCAGGAGAGTATACTGAAAAGCTGAACAATATCCAAACTACTTTGGATATTTATCAGGTAGATATCAATGGATTAAAGGATGAAGTGAAAAGTTTGCGTCAAGACATGATAGGCTTAACTGACATTACAATATACCACTTTTATCATTTGAATTAAGTTCTAGAGGATCTCAAGAAAAAGCTCGGATGAAGAAATTACATTGCTCAACATTTTTATTTATTTCAGTTTTTGTTTCTAGGGAGTTTCAATTTTATTTCATTCTGCTTTTTACAGTTTGATTAGTTTACTTATTTCAATCAGTTTTCATTTTATGCAATTTTCGTTTACTGTTCGTTGACGATTTCAATTCAATGCAAGTTCTATTCTGTTTTGATTTCTAGTTATTCATTGCTAGTAATTTTGAATTTGAATTGATTATGTTTCTTTACATAATAGTACTTATTATTACAACTGTTGTTTCATTGAAATCTGGTGTGATGTTAAAATTATAAACCAATGTTATCAGTACTTAATGTGCATTATAATTGTCTTTTTGATCCAATTTTTAATAATCCTGAAATATTTTATAGCATTATTGTGGGATTCTTTCCCTTCTGCTAAAAAATTCCAAAATTTGCAACGCTGACGGTCGTAATATCCACCTGACGACCGTAACACCCATAAACCCCGCGTTACGATCATAAAGATCCTGTGACGAGCGTCACATCTACAGAGAACACGTTCTTTGTAACTGCTGTTGAGTTTCAAATTCCTCCCCACTCCTTTATCCTTTCATCTCCCACGATTCTTTCAACTTCCATCCACAAAATTCAACCTCCATTACCACCATTTACTCCTTTGAACTCCCATTAATCTTATAAAACCTAACCACCCCACCATCCCATTCCTTTATTTACCCGACCTCATTCTCACAACTCTTCATATTTCCAAAACACTCATCCTCTCATCAAGTCTCTTTGCATGCTATGGCCAACCAACAAGGACAAAACCCCACCTTCAACTTTAGAGAAGGTACCCTAGGCAAAACATAACGTTCAAGGTTTGAAAAGTTTCAACGCCGAGGTCTTCAACCGACTCGGTACATTAATGAAGAATGCTTGAGAACCTTAGATCTCTTTCAATCTGTTCGGAAGCTTTTGCGTAAGGTCGGATTATGGCAATTATGCAGCACACCTTAGCTAACTTATAAAACTCTGACAATGGAATTTATGAGTTCGTTCTCCTACTTTACTCCATCCGGCGCAACCAGTCATCTCACGAGCATCGTTTCATTCCGCATGTTCAATGTCAAGTACCGGCTTTCTCAAGATGAGGTTGCCCAATTTCTTGGTTTCCATTCTGGTGAAGAAGCCCACCGCCATGTACCTGACACCTTCAACAAAGCAGATTTTCGCTTTTGGCAGCAAATTACCAACACGCAGGCCACAATATTTGATCACTTCAATGCTACCCTGATCCATAACCCTGCCATTCGCTACTTCAACAGGATCCTAGGAAACTCTATTTTCGCTCGGGACATCAACCATAAGCTTAACTCAAATGAGATTTTCTTCATGCACTGTGCTTTGGAGGATGACACCATCAATGCCGCACCATTTCTCCGTTACCACATTCAGTCCATATGCGCACGAGGCAATAAAGCTTTCTACTTTGGATGGATTGCCACCTCTCTCGCTAAGGGTCTGAACTTGGGTCCGAATCTAGAAAATCTACCTTCTTTGGCACCATCCTACCTGACTTTAGATCACTGCAAGGCCGCACACCTTATTTATGAACACGACGACGCGAGATTTCATCCAGTCATCCAGAATATAGTTTTCCGCAACATTATTTTTCCTTGTAGGGACTGCATCGATCCTGATAACAGGGCCAACTTGCTCTTTGATCCTACTGCTCCAAAAGGGAGAATTCCCATTCATGATGATAATGCTAATGAACCGGTAGACGAGGTCAAAGAAGAGATGGATAGAGTTGCACCTACTGCCGATATCCCGGAATCCTCATCTATACCACATCCTGAAAATGACTACACTACTGAGAACGTCCTTAGAGCCATCCATCAGCAAAACTAAATGGCAGTCGCGCTTGAGAGGCGACAAAAGGAGCAGTATGATGCCCTTTTTGCTTAGAATGCATAAATCCTCACAAATCAAGAATCTATGGACAGAAGACTGCAGGATGTGCTAAGCGAGATGAATTCCCTGCGCATGGATGTCACTTCACTACTCCCTCCTGACACTGATGAAGAAGCGACTCCTTCCCGTCGAGCATGCACCAGGAGACTTTGACTCTTTCCCACATTTTCTTTGGTTTTGTAATTCCCCGTTTATATCACAACATTGAGGACAATGTCTGATATAGTGTGGGAGAGGTACCTTTCTATTTTATGATATTTCCCTTATTTTTCCGTTCTGCATAATCAAATATGATATATGAGTTTTTTCGATCTCATTCTCTCGTTTATTTAGCCTTACCAAAAATTTTACTCAATCAACGCATAACACATCATATCTGATATTAACAAAACCTTAGTAGGAAACCGAGAAAAATTTAAACAAGATCAATACAGTCTTGGCACTTTGAACTTCCTACTTAAACGAAATCCGTTGCATTTACCATTATACCGCTATCTCGGGTTTTAGTTCTAAAAGTAACCCCTATTAGTTTATACTAGCAGTCAGCATCGTCTTAACACAAACCAAGTGGAAAGCCGATGAATATAAGTGTTTGATTGCTCATAAAAAAATCATTCGTATGAAAAATGCCATAAAGCTGAAAAAGTCACAAAAACTGTACGGCCGCACGTATATGAAATAAGCAAGCAAGGAAGGAATCCACTGTTGGTTGGTTCAGAGATATCTGGTTCTGAACTCGGTAGGGCGTGCGAATGCGCAATCCCCCACAACCTCCAAATTGGATAACAAGCAGAGGGTTACCACATTCGTGTACCAGACCCCAAGTAAAATAAGGAATCAAAGTCACTAACCGGTTACTCCACCACGTGCGTGAAAAGGCAAAGGGCTTAATGTGATTGAGCTAGAACAAAACCGGGCGAAATAGTTACAAAACACACTAGGTAAATTTATAACGAAAATGTTGGACAACTCGTTTTATATAGGAAGTTCACGACATAGCTTGTTGCTTGTGTCATTAATGTATCGTTAATGTTTTGTTTAGGTACCGGTGGAACTACTAATGTTTCTCTGCTATTATTTCAAAAATCATGGATATGTTGAATTTGTGCATCCGACTTAGTTTGTCTAGTTTACTTACTGAATTTTTGCTTGAGGATAAGCAAAGGTTTAAGTATGGGGGAGTTTGATAACAAGAAATCGTATCTGTTGCACCCCAAAATTTTCCCTCACCTAGACAAGACATTGTGTACTAAGGTGTCCCAAGGTTCATAAGGTTCACAAGATTCACAATTAGTCAAGAAGTTTGACAATTCCCTAAGACAATGTATCCTCCTAAGCAATGCATCCTAAACTAGGGTTTTGGATTTCATTAGGCTAAATGGACTTCCAAGGCTTCAATTGAGCTTCATAACATCCTACACATCTTCAAGAATCCCCATGTCAAGTTTCAAGGCTTTCCCAAGAAGTTTGCTCAGTCAGATGATCAGATAGGTTAAAATCAGTCAAAACAGTTAAAAAGTCAAACTGAGGTCAACTATGGTCAAACCAAAGTCAAACTTCATGATTTTTTGCCAACATCAATTATATGAAGTAAAATTCATCATTTTATCAAGGGTTGATCATGATTCATCAAGGAGATTTCAGATCATCAAGAATCAGGAGTTTCTAAATTAGGGTTTTCATAGGAAAAGTCAACTGAACTTTGACCAGCCATAACTTTCACATGCTTCATCAAAAATTTCCCATCCAAAGCTCATTTTTAAGGAAATTTAATTCTCTACAACTTTATGTCTCACAAGCCAAGCCCAAAAATTCTTCATTTGGAAGGTATGAGCTAAGACATTATAGGTCATTTTAAAAGTCAACAAAAACTCAACATCTTCCTAAGGGCATAACTTGAGAATGGTAAAGGATATTGACATGAAACCAAAGAGGTTTGTTAGAGGACTCTTTAAGCCTTCCAAAATGTCCAAGAACACCTTCATAGCCTTAAAATTGAGGGATTTGTGCCTTTGCAAAGTTGGGAAATTTTTGAGAGGTTTATGAAGCAAATTGGATCTTAGAACCAAATTTCTCCAAATGGGCTTGCATTTTTATGACCCAAACACTACCATGACATCATGCACGAATTAAAAATTATTTATTCAAATTTTTATTCATTTTATTTTATTTATTATGATTTTTTACATTAAAAATCATTTTAAATCAAAATAAAATATAAAAGTTTCAATATTTAATAAGATTTTGGTTCTAGAAAGTCTTAAAGGTCAATTAAAAGTGATTGAGATCATTGAACATCAGATCAACCAAAAATAGCAAGGATATATCAATTTTTTTTTCATATTTTGAAGGCATATCTTTTTCAATATCAAATGATCCAAAAGTCCAAAAGATGATCTTATTTTTTGACCTAGTTAGGTCATACTATATATGTATAACATGAAGCAAACATATGACACGATTTTGGCTGTCTCCAAGAGTAAGATCAAACTTCAAATTTTCATAAAAAACTCATAATTCGGATTCTATTTTGCAGGCTATATCAAGGTGTTTTGAAGGTTGCAATCTCTTCCTTGATCATCCTTGATGCTATCCTAATGCATTACATCATCCAAAACTCATTAAAATGCATAAACCGATTTCATCTTTTAGCTTAAAAATTGATTTTTCGATTTCAATGATACAAGCAATATAAATGGAATTTGATTATATATTATTGTTCATAATGATGTTTGCAATGTTTCTGGATAGTTTGATTTGATGTTCGATGCAGGAATGGCTAAACACCATTGTTAGGGTTCATGAAGTCACGAATTAGGGTTTCATGAAACAAGTAAATTCAGACCAAATTAAAGACCTATTTGGACTTAGAGGACATATATTAATCAATTTACACCCTTAGAATGAATTTATGTTGTGTGTGCTGTGTTTTTGAATATCCAGGATATGTAGCTACGACAAAGATCCGACACTACAAGCTTTAGTGACGGATGAAGTGTCACTATAGCCTAATACGACGGCTGGAGGAAGAAGATGGCTTTGGCGCGAATTTCTGTTTGAATATTTGTTTTATTTTATTATGTTTGGTTTACAGTTTATTATCACCAAGCGTTGGTGGCTCAGTTGGCAAGGCATATGTGTGTTTGGGGTAAAGACCAGGGTTCGAGTCTGGCCGAAAGCAGTTTTTGTTTTTAATTTCATTTATTTTATAGGTTCATGATAAAACAATGTTGTTGTGTATAGTTATCACCAGCGCACGCTGGCTCAGCTGGTTTTGATGGTGGATGATTGAGGTAAGGGACCTGGGTTCAAATCCCAAGTCCTTTCTTTTTGACCAATTTTCTTGTTTTTTTTCTTATTTTCAATTTATTTTCTTATATTAATTCTATTTTGTTTAATTATTAAATATAAATTATAAAAATAATTTCTAAACACTATTATAATATTTTCTGTATATTCTTAAAAAATTATAATTTATTTTCCTAAAAAAAAATTTAATTGTTTATATTTATTTTATAATGTGTATATATGTATAATTATTATATTTTTTGTAAATAGATTAATTATATATTTTAAATAAACCCTAATTTTTTTCAAAACCCTAATTCTTTATTAACCCTAATTTTTATTAACTTTATTCTTTAACTTAATTAAATAATTAATTGTTTTTTTTTGTTATAAGTAATTATTATTTGTTTATTACTATAATTATTCTATTTTCTTCTAAAATCTTTTCTAAATGTTTATTTAATTTAAATGTTAATATTTTCTCTTGAAATTTTATTTCCTTTATATTTTTACTAACCCCTTTTTTATTATTTCATTATTACTAACCATTTAAATTATTACTTATTTATTATTATTTATCGTTATTATTATTTTTTCCGATTATATTGTAACTATCCCGAAGCTTTGTAATAGCTTAGTTTATATTTTTGCTTTATTTTCTTTATAAATATATTAACTGTGTGGTTAGTAACTATAGAGTGTGCATAACATGTTTGTAATTAAAATTGATTTAGAAAATTAATTAAATAAGATAAATATCTGAACATGAACACTCACACACGTAAGTCGATCTTTGATCGCCATCTTGCACTTTCTAGGGTTACCTCTCATGTTGCCTATTTCTGAGGTCAAGTAAGGTGTCTTAAGCAAAGTCCCTCCATCAATATCATCAAGTCCCTTCAGTTTATAAGATCAAGTCCCTTCAAGGTTGCCTACGATAAGTGATCTTGTCCCTTCGAATAAAAGATGATAAGTCCCTTCGAATTGCTAAAGACACCTTACAGTTGCCTACATTCAGATGTCCCTTCATATGTCCCTTATCACATCCAAGGTAATGACTACCTATTCCTTAATAATAGGGATAGTCTTACCATTGAAAGAACATATAAGAACAGTAAAGACTTAACATAGGGTAGGTTCCTCTTAAGTACTTGCTCACATTTCAATATACTCTTTTACACTTCACATTTCAAACAAATTTTCAAAACAAAGTCTTTATATACATCCATACGAGGATCATTATAAAGTACTTAGAAATTTTTTATCACACACTACACCTTTCTCAAAACAATTTAAAGTGAGCTAAGTAACTAAGAGCCCATGGATAACCATGGATATAAGGGTGCTAACACCTTCCCTTTGTATAACCTACCCCCCGAACTCAAAATCTTTTTAAGGTCTTTCCTGTTCTTTTATGTCCTTTCCTTTTGGATAAAATAAAAGTCGGTGGCGACTCTTGATATCCACAACATTTAAACTAAAAGTCAGTTCTCCCACCGTGTTACAGAACTGGCGACTCTGCTGGGGATGTTTAAAGAGGGTTACCCTTAGGAATTAAGATCACTTTAAATTTGTTTGCTTTGATTGCTTTACTTTACTTGTTGGGTGCTCTTATGTGTGAAAGATCCTAACCCGGATCTAGTGTACCTTAGGTAAATGGCAATAGACCAAGGAAATTGTACGGCGTATACAGATATGGTTGATCTGGTGGCCATAGTTAGTGTGACTTCTTGGTTGGTGCTTATGTTCCTTAAGCAAGTTGAGGATAATATGAGGCTGCCATATGTTGTCAATACACTAACTAACTTTTAGAACCCTAGTTATCCCATCTTGGCCTTTAGAAAGTAGTGAGATAACCGGCTTTGGTGAAGACTGAAGTTGGTTGATACTCGATGCTACGCTCATTGAGATTCTAAACTTGGAGGGTTTTGGTTGGCAAGTAAGTTGCCTACTGAACAACCACCCTTGTGAAGGATCAATGATATTGAGATCCCTTAGAACCTGGTTACTTTATAGGACAGGATGAACCATCTAAACTTCAGGGGAGGGTACTTACCCTTAAACCTCATGCAAGCCTTCAAACCTAGGGCTATTGTGTGACTTGTTTGTATTGTGTGACTTGTTTTTGGTTGAGCATAACATCATAGCATCATCATGCATCATAAGCATAGCATTTTCACTAACCATTTCAAGAACCAAAGGATTTATCTTTGTTCTCTGTTGCAGGTCATGGCTTCTGCTCGTAGGAACACTATCCGGATCAACTTTGTAGGGATACCTCCTAAGCTTAAAGAATTGGTCTCTCAAGTTTCTGAAAACTCCCAGTTCATCAATAAGCATGGTCACCTACTGGATCTAGTCACTTCAGGGTTCAATGAAGACATGATGAGTGTCCTATTTCAGTTCTTTGATCCTAAACATCATTGCTTCACATTCCCCGACTATCAGCTGGTTCCTACAATGGAAGAGTTCTCTAAGCTACTGGGTATACCTATCCTTGATCAGAAACCTTTCACAGGCTTAGAGAAAGAGCCTAAACCTGAAGTCATTATTGCAGCCCTACATTTAAAGAAATCAGACATTGTCTTAGAAACAAGAAGTGGAGTTAAGGGTATCCTTTCTAAGGTGTTGATGGAGAAAGCTCAAGTATTCCTGAAGGCTATGAGTTATGATGCTTTTGAGGAGATCTTAACCCTATTGATTTATGGCTTAGTGTTGTTTCCTAATCCAGACCAGTTCATAGGCATACACGCCATCAATATATTTCTGACTCACAATCCAGTGCCTACATTGCTTGGAGACATCTTACACTCTCTTCATACCCCTATTACTAAGGCACGAGGAACTCTGATGTGCTGCATACCTTTACTATCCAGGTGGTTTATTTCTCACCTTCCTCGATCAATGATGAAGAATGAACAAGGGTTAAGGTGGTCCAAGAGGATTATGTCACTTTCTCATTCAGATATTCATTGGTGCTCTCGATCTATGGAGAATGCTACTATCATTGACCGTTGTGGGGAGTTCCCTAATATGCCACTCCTTGGCATAAGAGGGGGCATTACCTACAATCCTTCTTTAGCTCTACGTCAGTTTGGTTACGCTTGGAGTGATGACCCTCATGACATGCTTATTCAGGGTGTTGTGTTCGACTACGACAACGATCTACAAGGTTACCATCAAAGGTTTATACGAGCATGGGGTAAAGTGAACAAGGTTGACAGCAAGACTCTGGAACCAAAGTACACTATTCCTATGGAACCTTATCTCAGATGGGTGCGTTCTCGTGCTCAAACTCTTATGATGCCATATCCTGTTATCCTGCCAGTTACCATGGAGCCTGTTGCTGAAGGAGATACTTCTTACATCATTCTTCATCCAGACATGGCCACTGACATGAAGGAGTTACAGAGGTCCTGGATCCAGTTGAAGGAGCAAAGGGATACTTTTGAGACTCATTTCAAAGCAAGTCAAGAAAGAATCCTGGAGCTAACAAAACAACTTCACGAGGAGCGGAATCTCAACTCATACCTCAACACAAAGAGGAAACGTCCATGGGAGACTTAAAACCCCATTTTTGTATTCATTTCATTTTTTGTTGTAAGCCTAAGAGGAAAACAAGTTTATTGATTACTAATAAAAGTTTACTTTCTGTTTGTTTAAACAAATTTAAATCATGCGGTCCTTGAAAACATTGCATACGCATTTACATACCATATCATTGCATCACAGGTTTCTTATGAACATGTATCTTATCTTCTCGCTGTTTATTTCAGCAGAAATGGCTCTTGAACAGACTGTCAAAGATCTCCAGGCTCAGAATGCACAATTCTAAGAGTTGATTCTGAACTTGTCCAAGAGACAAGATGAGTTGAAGACACTGCTGGCTAAGAAGAAGAAGACTAGAAGATCAGGAGGCCTTATCAATCTGGGAAGAAGGTTCAGAGGTCCTATCAAGACAAAGGAACAGATTGAGGATTCTGAGTCTGAAAATTCTGAGAAAGAGGGAGGTAGTCTCCATGATACTGTGGGAGATTCTGATTCTAAGGCAAATTATTATCATGATCCTGCTAGTGAAGATAAGTACAAGATGCTGGTGGACAAAATGAATGCCATGGAATTGCAAAAATCTTCTGGGTTTGATTTTGAAGATTTGAGTTTAGTTTCTGGAGTGGTTATACCTATTGGTTTCAAGGTTCCTGTTTTTGTAGTGTATGATGGTGTCTCATGTCCCAAGCTGCATTTAAGATCTTATGTCTGGAGGATTCAACCACATACTGCTGATAAGAAGTTATGGATTCACTTCTTCCAAGAGAGTTTATCTGGAACTCTATTGGAATGGTATTACCATCTGGAGAGTGTTAATATTCGCGATTGGAATGATCTTGCTGAGGCCTTCTATAGGCAATACCAATATAATGCTGATTTAGCACCTACTCGCATGCAACTCCAAAGCATGTCAATGGGTGCTAAGGAGAGTTTCAAGGAGTATGCCCAGAAGTGGAGAGACTTGGCTGACAGAGTTCAACCTCCTCTGACTAACAGGGAGCTAGTGGATATGTTTATGAGTACGCTGAATGGTCCTTTCTATAGTCACCTCATTGGAAGTTCGTCATCTGGTTTCACCGAGCTAATAATGACTGGAGAACGTGTAGAAAGTGGTATAAGAAGTGGTAAGATACAGGCAGTTGTCTCTTCATCAAACACTGCTAAGAAACCCCCTAGTGGAAAGAAGGAGTCTAATGTTGTGTATGGTCAACATAGTCGTAGTAGGAGTCACCAATCCGTAGGAGCAGTTCACATTTCCAATCCTACTCCTGCAGCACCAGAGCTACCACAAAATAATCAACAGAAGCCTAGAAGACAATTCACCAAGATCAACATGTCACTGGCCCAAGCCTTGCAACACATGTTGAAAGGGGAACTCATTACTTTGAAGGACCCTCCTCAGAATCCTAATACTTCCTCTCCTCGATACAATCCTAATGCAAGATGTGCCTATCATTCTAACAGTCCGAGACATGACACCAACAACTGCTGGGTGTTGAAAAACAAGATTCAAGATATGATTGAAGATGGGGAAATTGAATTTGACCCTCCTGGGACCCCAAATGTGATTACTGCTCCTATGCCCAATCATGAGAAGACTATTAATGTTGTTGATGAAGTTTCCTATGTTTCCTCAGTAGCAGATGTGACTACTCCTCTGTCCATTATCAAGAAGAAGTTGGTGCAGGCTGGTTTCTTTCCAGGTTGCAACGAAGACTATTTTTATTGTGCCTACAAACCTGATAGCTGCTGGAAGTTGAAGGATGGTATTCAACGCCTCATGGACAATTACACTATATTGTTTGAGAGGACACCTTCTGTGGGAAGTATGGTTGTACATCTAACTCGTAGTACGAAGCTTGAAGATGTGGCCATGGTTGACAAAGTGCCAGTGAAGATCACCTCCAAAGGTCCTATCAGGATCACCTTTAAGGGTCCTATAAGGATTACTGCTGAAGGCCTTGTGAAGACTATTGCTGAAGCTAGAGTGGCTCCCATGATCATTACCACTCCGTGTCCCATTCCCTATACTTCTGATAAAGCTATACCCTGGAATTACGGTTCTGATGTTTATATCCATGGTGTCAAGCAAGAACCTCTAACTGATGCACCTGTTACCGATGATAATCTTGATGTTGATAATATTGCTGGATCTAGTAAGATCACCCAAAGTGGAAGAATTTTCTCTCCTCAGGCTACCTCCAAAGATACAGTTACTCCAACTACTACCTCCAATTCTGGGCCAAATACTGATGCTCGGGGCAAAGGTCCTGTGGTTGAACCTGTGCAAGCTGAGGCACCGACTGCTGAAAATCTTTCTAAACAGATGGAAGAAGTGCTGAAGATCATTCGCAAGAGTGATTATGATATTGTTGACCAGTTGGGGCATACTCCCTCCAAAATCTCCATGTTATCTTTGTTGTTGTGTTCTGAGGCTCATGCTAAAGCCTTAATCAAGTTCTTGAAGACTGCTCACGTGCCAAATGAAATTTCTATGGATCAATTTTAGAATTGTGTTGCACATCTGACTTATGATAATGGGTTAGGCTTTTCTGATGCGGACTTGACTCCTGCCAAGAGAAACCATAACAGGGCTTTGCATATCTCCATTGAATGTAGGGGCACTACCTTGTCTCATGTGCTGGTGGACAATGGTTCTTCATTAAATATGCTCCCCAAAGAGGTTCTGGACAAGCTCAATCCCGAAGGTGTTGCATTAAGACCAAGTGATGTAGTGGTGAGGGCCTTTGATGGCTCAAGAAGAGTGGTACATGGAGAGGTAGACCTCCCGATTAAAGTAGGCTCTCAAGTCTTCGATTCTACTTTATATGTAATGGATATTCGTCCTGCGTACTCCTGTTTGCTTGGGCGCCCCTGGATCCATGGGGCCGGTGCTGTAACTTCCAATTTACATCAGAAGTTGAAATATCCGGTGAAAGGAAAGATTGTCACTATTTATGGTGAAGAAGAATACATGGTCAGTCATGTGAATACTTTTAAATATGTGGAGGTAGAGGGTGAATATGTTGAGACTCCTTGCCAGACATTTGAGGTGGTTACTTGGGTCGTTCCTACTACTGAAGCTCCCCCGGTTGTTAAAAAAGTTCATGTGATTACCAGAGTACCTCCTACAATGGCCTCCCTCAAAGATGATAGAGCTGTGGTTGAAGAAGAATCCCAGAAGGTTGTTCGTCATGCTCGTGCTGTTCGTATCACCAATCAAGGGGTCATAAGAAATCAAATCAATGTTGTGGGTGACTATAGTGAAGACTACAACCTGGATGATTGGATCTTTCCTACCATGGGTGATGGGCTCAACAACTGGAAGACCGAAGGCGTTATTCCTATCTCCTTTAGTCAGGAGTAAATACTATTACTGTGTTTTATTTTAAGTTTGTAATTTCAAATAAACTTTTAAGCCTTGTGTCTTGCCCGGGGCACAATGGTATGCTTGTGTCAGGATGCCATTTCATTTGCATACTTCATTCAATAAAGATCAATGGACGTTTCGTTTTCGTAAATATTATGCTCCTTGTCTTTCTTTTATTTTTATTTTTGTTTTATCAGCTATGTGTTCTTACACACACCCACATCACTAAATGCAGATCCTCATGCACTCTGGATCCTGTTGATAACAGTTCTAATATTGCCAATTATAATTTCGAGAATCCGATCTATCAAGCTGAAGATGGAAAGGAGGAAGATTGTGAAGTACCTGTAGAGCTTGCCAGGCAATTACAACAAGAAGAGAAAGCTATACAGCCACATGAAGAGCCAATCGAAGTTGTGAATCTGGGAACTGAAGAAAACAGGAAAGAGGTCAAGATAGGGGTTGAACTAGAAGATAATGTTAAGAGCAGACTAATTTAGATGTTACGCGACTATGTGGAGATCTTTTCCTGGTCCTATGAAGATATGCCAGGGTTGGATACAGACATTGTGGTTCACCGTTTACCGGTAAAAGAAGATTGTCGTCCGAAGAAGCAGAAGGTTCGTCACATGCGTCCCGAAATGTCAGAAAAGATTAAAGCAGAGGTGATGAAATAGTTTGATGCAGGGTTCTTAGCTGTGACTTCTTATCCTCAATAGGTTGCAAATGTGGTACCAGTACCTAAGAAGGATGGAAAGGTACGCATGTGTGTGGATTACAGAGATTTGAATAAGGTTAGCCCTAAAGATGACTTTCCACTTCCTCATATTGATGTTCTGGTAGACAACACTGCTCAACATAAGGTATTCTCTTTCATGGATGGTTTCTCTGGTTACAATCAAATCAAGATGGCACCTGAAGATATGGAGAAAACTACATTTGTTACACAGTTGGGCACTTTCTGTTATAAGGTGATGTCGTTTGGTTTGAAGAATGACGGGGCAAGTTATCAGCGTGCTATGGTGGCTTTGTTTCACGATATGATTCATCATGAGATAGAGGTATATGTGGATGATATGATAGCCAGGTCCCAGAATGAAGAACAACACCTTGATCATCTGCATAAGCTGTTTGAAAGGTTGAAGAAATACAAGTTGAGATTGAACCTAAATAAGTGTACTTTTGGAGTTAGGTCTGGTAAACTCCTGGGTTTCATTGTTAGTGGAAAAGGTATTGAAGTGGACCTTGCAAAAGTGAAAGCTATACAAGAGATGCCAACTCCCCGTACTGAGAAGGAAGTTAGAGGTTTCTTGGGACGACTGAATTACATTGCAAGATTTATTTCCCAGTTAACTGCTACCTGTGAGCCAATCTTCAAGTTATTGAAGAAAGATCAGGTAATGGAATGGAATGACGAGTGCCAGACAACCTTTGATGAAATCAAGAGATATCTCCTAGAACCTCCAATTTTGATGCCACCAGTTGATGGAAGACCCTTGATTATGTACTTAACAGTGTTAGACAACTCAATGGGGTGTGTGTTGGGGAAACATGACGAGTCTGGTCGAAAAGAGCAGGCAATATACTACCTTAGCAAAAAGTTTACCGACTGTGAAACAAGATACTCACTGCTCGAGAAAACTTGTTGCGCTTTAGCATGGGCTGCTCGCCGACTAAGACAGTATATGTTGACTCATACTACCTTGTTGATTTCAAAGATGGATCCAATCAAGTACATATTCGAGAAACCTGCTCTCTCTGGACGAATAGCAAGATGGCAAATGATCTTAACAGAATATGATATAAAGTACACTACTCAGAAGGCCATCAAAGGAAGTGTTGTAGCTGATCATTTGGCTCATAAAGCAGTGGATGATTATCAGTCAATGAGTTTTGAGTTCCCTGATGAAGACATTATGATTATTACCAAAGAACCTAGACAATATGATGGACCTGAACAAGGATCCCGATGGACTATGGTTTTTTATGGGGCTTCTAACGCGCTTGGTAATGGTGTTGGTGTTGTGATCATTTCCCCTGAAGGTTGTCATACCCCAATTACTGCAAGACTTTGTTTCTATTGTACCAATAACATGGCTGAGTATGAGGTATGTATCATGGGTATCAAAGCTGCCATTGAGATGAAGATTCAGTTCCTAGACGTATATGGAGATTCAGCCCTGATGGTGAGTCAGATTAAAGGAGATTGGGATACCAAACATGAAAATCTCATTCCTTACAGAGAGCATGTGTTGTCTTTGATCCCATATTTTGAAGAGATTACCTTTGGACATATTCCACGAGGAGAAAATCAGTTGGCAGATGCATTAGCCACCATGGCATCTATGTTTGAGATTAGCTGGGATAATGAAGCTCCCAAGATCACTATTGACAGATTTTAGAAGCCTGCATACTGCAATGAGATTGATACTGAAGGAAGAGAGGAGAAGCCTTGGTTCTATGAGGTGAAATGATATCTTGAAGCTCAGGAATTCCCTGAAGGGGCATCTGTCAAAGATAAGAAGTTTCTGAGGAGGTTTTCTGCTAAGTTCTTCTTGAGTAATGGAATTTTGTACAAACGCAATCATGATTCGACTTTGCTTCGTTGTGTGGATAAGAAGGAAGCAACCGAGATTATGGAAGACATGCATGATGAGATTTTTGGCACTCATTCTAGTGGTCATACCATGGCAAATAAGATATTGAAAGCAGGTTACTATTGGTCTACTATGGAAGCTGACTGCTATCAACATTCCAAAACATGTCACAAGTGCCAAATCTATGCTGATAAGGTGCATATACCTCCAGCCCCATTGAATGTGTTGACTGCTCCTTGGCCTTTTGCTATGTGGGGCATATATATGATTGGTGAGATCAAGCCTACTACTTCTAATGGGCATCGTTTCATCTTGGTTGCTATTGATTACCTTACAAAGTGGGTGGAGGCAGGTTCATTTGCATCTGTTACGAAGAATGTTGTGGCTCGATTCATTAAGAATAATATCATATGTAGGTATGGCATCCCTGAGAGGATTATCACAGATAATGGCTCTAATCTGAACAACACCATGATTACTAATCTCTGCACGCAGTTCAAGATCAAACATCAAAATTCTTCTCCGTATCGTCCGAAGATGAATGGGGCAGTAGAAGATGCTAATAAGAATATCAAGAAGATTCTACAGAAGATGACTGTTACTTACAAGGATTGGCATGAGATGTTACCATTTGCTCTTCATGGTTATCGTACTACAATACTTAGTGTATGGTATGGAAGCAGTTCTGCCCATTGAAGTTCAGATCCCCTCCTTAAGAATCATGAAGGATGCATGCTTGGATGAAGATGAGTGGATTCAGACTCGACTTGACCAGATAAATTTGATTGAGGAGAAGAGGCTGGTAGCTGTTTGTCACGGTCAGATGTACCAGAAACGGATGATCAAAGCTTTTAATAAGAAGGTTAAGCAAAAGGTATATCAGGCTGGTGACTTGGTAATCAAGTATATCATACTACCACAGGGTGATCCTAGGGGCAAATGGACTCCTACATACGAAGGACCATTTGTAGTCAAGAGAGTATTTTCAGGAGGTGCCATGATGCTTACTACTATGGATGGTGAAGACTTCCCGCAGCCTGTAAACGCAGACATAGTTAAAAAATACTACGCATAAAAAGAGACCCGCTAGGTTGACTGGCCTAGGCAAAAATAAGGGCATCCCGGCAAACCAAAAGGGTTTGGGCAAAAATTAGGGATATATATATGTAAAAAATGTACACCCGGCAAGTCGAAAACATGAAAGGGCGGCTTGGGCAAAAAAGGGTATCCCGGTGGATTGAAAACCTGAAAGGGCAATCCAGGAAAAAGTTAGGGATTAAAGCGTATGACTATGTCTCGTTTGGATCACTCATATAGCCCCAACTAGTTGTGTTAACTGACTCAAGTTCGAACAGATAAAGATCAATCCAATCATTTCCGTCTCAACAGCAGAAGAAGAGATGCTTGAAGATAATGGCAATAGTGGAACTGAAACTCAATAGGATCATTTCTCACATAGCTGCTTTCTTTGTTTTATGAAACATTTACGACAAATTCCTCTTACTAGGATTTCTGTCTCCTTGTACAAACTTACCTGTATATAGGTCACTTTATAACATAAATAAAATTTCGTCTTTGAATCTAGATTTACTTTTACCCTATTTACATAAACGAAAACATCCATTGGTTGTGTTTGAATGTATGTATGCTTTTGAATATGATTGATGTTTACAAGAAATGCATAAAATGCAGTAATAGTATTTACTAAGGATGAACGGGGGAAGGAGTTCAACGAAGCTTCGCCGGTTCATCCCCACAAGACAACTACAGATCCCCAGCAGGGCAAGTCTATCTTCGTAGATACTTCGAGTTACATCTCCCCTTGAATTTATGTTCATCTCTTTTATCCTCAGTCGGGATACTCGGGAATTTATTCCTTCAATAGAAGTACGACGAACGAAGACGGGAGGTTACAAATACTATACTATCAAACAAGACGGGAACGAGGTCCTCATACTCTTCAGCAACGAATCAGGATTTATTTTCCCTAGCCAGCAGTTGTTATACAAAGATATCCAGACGCTTCAGGCTGCATGATTCATACATACATCATTTACATCATATCATAAGCATACACATCCATAAATGCATAATACATTTACTTAGATGCATCATGCCATGCATGCATACATATTGCATAAACTAACCTTTTCCTTGCAGGATGGTTATATACAGATAAAATACTATTAACAATTCACAACAGGTCAGAGACGATCTATACGAAGGTCTAGTGCTGATACTTAATTCAGGCATGAGCGCCACGAAGATTCATTGCTGATAATCATTACTCAAGTTGTCCTTGGATAGTAGGCAAACGGTCTATACGAAGATCTATTCCCTAATCCAGGATATTTCCAGAAGAGATAATCGTCACGAAGATTTATTTCTATTGGTCTATTCAACAACTCAAAACAGTTCAGAGACGATCTATACGAAGATCTAGTGCTGATACTTAATTCAGAAAAAAATCGCCACGAAGATTTGGTTCTGACACTTAAATTAAAGTATGTTCTTAGATATGGTTCAGAGACGATCTATACGAAGATCTAAGCCTGACACTTAATGAAGGATATTCTTTTTCCCCAAGAGATAATGTAGAGACGATCTATACGAAGATCTAGTGCTAGCATTCAACTCAAACCATGTTGCATAAACGATTCAGAGACGGCCTATACGAAGACCTAGTACTGATATCCAGTATCAACATAAAGATATTATCACCTCCTGATATTATGGATGGCATCTATAAGCCCATCTCCAGTTCTTCCAAGTGGCATCTTCAAGCCCACTCAAGCATATACAACTAATCATCAGTGCTACTTTACGCACCGGCGAGTGCAAATTTTTGGGCTTTTGTGTTCAATCCCCTTCAACCTTCCAGGTCACGAATGACACATATACCAATCTAACCCCTCAGGTTTCAGAAAATTGAACAGGGGAAGCTGTTGCACCCCAAAATTTGCCCTCACCTAGACAAGACATTGTGTACTAAGGTGTCCCAAGGTTCACAAGGTTCACAAGATTCACAATTAGTCAAGAAGTTTGATAATTCCCTCAGACAATGCATCCTCCTAAGCAATGCATCCTAAATTAGGGTTTTGGATTTCATCAGGCTAAATGGACTTCCAAGGCTTCAAATGAGCTTCATAACATCCTACACATCTTCAAGAATCCCCATGTTAAGTTTCAAGGCTTTCCAAGGAAGTTTGCTCAGTCGGATGATCAGATAGGTTAAAATCAGTCAAAACAGTTAAAAAGTCAAACTTCATGATTTTTTACCAACATCAAGTATATGAATTAAAATTCATCATTTGATCAAGGTGATTAGGGTTTTCACAGGAAAAGTCAACTTAACTTTGACCAGCCATAACTTTCCCATGCTTCATCAAACATTTCCCATACAAAGCTCATTTTGAAGGAAATTGAATTCTCTACAACTTTGTGTCTCACAAGCCAAGCCCAAAAATGCTTCATTTGGAAGGTATGAGCTAAGACATTATAGGTCATTTTAAAAGTCAACAAAAAGTCAACATCTTCCAAAGGGCATAACTTGAGAATGGTAAAGGATATTGACATGAAACCAAAGAGGTTTGTTAGAGGACTCTTTAAGCCTTCCAAAATGTCCAAGAACACCTTCATAGCCTTAAAATTGAGGGATTTGTGCCTTTGCAAAGTTGGGAAATTTTTGAGAGATTTATGAAGCAAATGGGATCTTAGAACCAAATTTCTCCAAATGGGCTTGCATTTTTATGACCCAAACACTACCATGACATCATGCACGAATTAAAAATTATTTATTCAAATTTTTATTCATTTTATTTTATTTATTATGATTTTTTACATTAAAAATCATTTTAAATCAAAATAAAATATAAAAGTTTCAATATTTAATAAGATTTTGGTTCTAGAAAGTCTTAAAGGTCAATTAAAAGTGATTGAGATCATTGAACATCAGATCAACCAAAAATAGCAAGGATATATCAATTTTTTTTTTCATATTTTGAAGGCATATCTTTTACAATCTCAAATGATCCAAAAGTCCAAAAGATGATCTGATTTTTTGACCTAGTTAGGTTATAATATATATGTATAACATGAAGCAAACACAAGACACGATTTTGGCTGCCTCCAAGAGTAAGATCAAACTTCAAATTTTCATAAAAAACTCATAATTCAGATTCTATTTTGCATGCTATATCAAGGTGTTTTGAAGGTTACAATCTCTTCCTTGATCATCCTTGATGTTATCCCAATGCATTACATCATCCAAAACTCATTAAAATGCATAAACCGATTTCATCTTTTAACTTAAAAATTGATTTTTCGATTTCAATGATACAAGCAATATAAATGGAATTTGATTATATATTATTGTTCATAATGATGTTTGCAATGTTTCTGGATAGTTTGATTTGATGTTCGATGCAGGAATGGCTAAACACCATTGTTAGGGTTCATGAAGTCACGAATTAGGGTTTCATGAAACAAGTAAATTCAGACCAAATCAAAGACCTATTTGGACTTAGAGGACATATATTAATCAATTTACACCCTTAGAATGAATTTATGTTGTGTGTGCTGTGTTTTTGAATATCCAGGATATGTAGCTACGACAAAGATCCGTCACTACAAGCTTTAGTGACGGATGAAGTGTCACTATAGCCTAATACGACGGCTGGAGGAAGAAGATGGCTTTGACGCGAATTTCTGTTTGAATATTTGTTTTATTTTATTATGTTTGGTTTACAGTTTATTATCACCAAGCGTTGGTGGCTCAGTTGGCAAGGCATATGTGTGTTTGGGGTAAAGACCAGGGTTCGAGTCTGGTCGAAAGCAGTTTTTGTTTTTAATTTCATTTATTTTACAGGTTCATGATAAAACAATGTTGTTGTGTATGGTTATCACCAGCGCACGCTGGCTCAGCTGGTTTTGATGGTGGATGATTGAGGTAAGGGACCTGGGTTCAAATCCCAAGTCCTTTCTTTTTGGCCAATTTTCTTGTTTTTTTTCTTATTTTCAATTTATTTTCTTATATTAATTCTATTTTGTTTAATTATTAAATATAAATTATAAAAATAATTTCTAAACACTATTATAATATTTTCTGTATATTCTTAAAAAATTATAATTTATTTTCCTAAAAAAAAATTTAATTGTTTATATTTATTTTATAATGTGTATATATGTATAATTATTATATTTTTTGTAAATAGATTAATTATATATTTTAAATAAACCCTAATTTTTTCTTAAATAAAATATAAACCCTAATTTTTTTCAAAACCCTAATTCTTTATTAACCCTAATTTTTATTAACTTTATTCTTTAACTTAATTAAATAATTAATCGTTTTTTTTTTGTTATAAGTAATTATTATTTGTTTATTACTATAATTATTCTATTTTCTTCTAAAATCTTTTCTAAATGTTTATTTAATTTAAATGTTGATATTTTCTCTTGAAATTTTATTTCCTTTATATTTTTACTAACCCTTTTTTTTATTATTTCACTATTACTAACCATTTAAATTATTACTTATTTATTATTATTTATCGTTATTATTATTTTTTCCGATTATATTGTAACTATCCCGAAGCTTTGTAATAGCTTAGTTTATATTTTTGCTTTATTTTCTTTATAAATATATTAACTGTGTGGTTAGTAACTATAGGGTGTGCATAACATGTTTGTAATTAAAATTGATTTAGAAAATTAATTAAATAAGATAAATATTTGAACATGAACACTCACACACGTAAGTCGATCTTTGATCGCCATCTTGCACTTTCTAAGGTTACCTCTCATGTTGCATATTTCTGAGGTCAAGTAAGGTGTCTTAAGCAAAGTCCCTCCATCAATATCATCAAGTCCCTTCAGTTTATAAGATCAAGTCTCTTCGAGGTTGCCTACGATAAGTGATCTTGTCCCTTCGAATAAAAGATGATAAGTCCCTTCGAATTGCTAAAGACACCTTACGGTTGCCTACATTCAGATGTCCCTTCATATGTCCCTTATCACATCCAAGGTAATGACTACCTATTCCTTAATAATAGGGATAGTCTTACCATTGAAAGAACATATAAGAACAGTAAAGACTTAACATAGGGTAGGTTCCTCTTAAGTACTTGCTCACATTTTAATATACTCTTTTACACTTCACATTTCAAATAAATTTTCAAAACAAAGTCTTTATATACATCCATACGAGGATCATTATAAAGTACTTAGAATTTTTTTTATCACACACTACACCTTTCTTAAAACAATTTAAAGTGAGCTAAGTAACTAAGAGCCCATGGATAACCATGGATATAAAGGGTGCTAACACCTTCCCTTTGTATAACCTACCCCCCGAACTCAAAATCTTTTTAAGGTCTTTCCTGTTCTTTTATGTCCTTTCCTTTTGGATAAAATAAAAGTCGGTGGCGACTCTTGCTATCCGCAACATTTAAACTAAAAGTTAGTTCTCCCACCGTGTTACAGTATCGCATATTTATAGTATTTTTAGTTTGTTTTCAATACATTTTAATACGATTAACATCTGTTTCTTCCGAGTTTTCACATTTATTGCAGGTATATTGTTTGTCAAGTCAAATATGTTCTAAGTGGAGGCATGAAATAATAAACAAAAGAAAAATCAAAGAACATGCCAAAACACATAAATCTGCATATTTTGCTGCAGTGACGGTCGTCACGCAGCTATTACGACCGTCATGTGCATTTCAGCGTGTTACGATCGTCACGCAGCTTTTACAACAGTCACGCGCCCAAAATCCAATATATTACGCTCGTCAAGCCCAGTTCTCTCAATTGACCCAAACCCAGAAGCTAGTGGAAACAAACAGAAGCAGTTTACGCCACTTTCCTTGTTTTTCTCAGCAAACATCACACGAAGTCTTGAAGCCTCCCTACAATTTCTCAAGAAGTGTGTTGAATAAAGACCAATTATTTTCTCTAACCTACGTATTTCTCCTGCTTTATAAATCGAGGAAACCAAGAGTTTTAAAGGGGGAGAGTTTTCATTGCTTAAATTTACGGAAGCTCTGCCAATTTCATTCAAGAATATTTTGCACTTTATTTCTTTAATTCCCGCATTATTTATTTGTTCCCTTTTTGAATTCACCCTCCTGTAAGTGATAGTTTCCAATATTAGGAAGCTATTACATTAGATTTAGGTTTATTTGTTTCTAGCCTCAGAGTTTGTATTAAATTTTCGAGAGTCCAATCTTGTCGACATTTGTTTGTGGAAGAGGGATCTACGAGGAAAACTACTCTGTACCAGGTTTTATGAATATATTGCATTTTAATTGTTATTGTTTAATTTTATTTATTAGTTATGGTTATGTTTTGTTTAATTAAATTTTATAGTCTTTTCATTTCAATTAATATGTCTAGCTAAATTAATAGCGTCGGTATGTAACGAACGTAACCAAAACGGATTAAATTAATGCTAAGTTAAAAGTCTTAATCAACTTAATTTCTGGCTGGGACTTTTTAATTATAAAACCATACTTTTTGTTACGAGAGTAAAAAGAGTAGAAAAAGGTTAGATCAAGACCACAAGAGTGTGATGTTTTTAACCGAATAGCTAAATTTAGGTATTCAATTTAAATACAGCGAGAGCGCTTTGAATTGGATTAGATTTTATTAAGTTTCCAAAGAGTATTGTTAAACACTTATGGGCTAGCGAGAGCAGACATAGGGCTTTAGGAATATAATCTAATACAAGACCACGAGAGTGGAGTTGCGGGTTTTTAAACGGATAATTTCTACAAAACAATTAAGTAAAATATTTCTTGCACATAATGTTAGTTTAATCCGTAGAGGCCTACTAAGTTACATCCCGACAGCCTTATCTTATAACTCATACTTTAATTAATCTTTCCCTTTAGTTTAATTTAGAAACGAAATTCGTGACAACTTTCCGCCTTAGTTATTATAGCCGTTCTTTATAGCACTAGAGTGATTACAAAGTCCCTGTGGGTTCGACATCTTTTTATTACTACGCGATAGGCTGTGCACTTGCAGTTATAGATACCGTTTGACGTTAGGTCGATCGTGACATCACCACTCCTGGACCAATTCCGTACCAAAGCGAAAAAGCAGTCCCATGGTGCTATGGGGATGAAGTTTACTGTAATGGTCAGAAGCAGGATATGACTTCTTCCAGCTCAGCTCAGCACCAAGTTGAAAATGTTGGAGTTGGAGGGTTCACAAGGAGTGGGAGACTATTTGCGTCTGAAATATTGAGAAATAGTGTGTTTCCGTCGAGGGACAATGCAGAGGCCCAAGCCAGAGCCAAGGGCAAGCAAGCCATGACCAGTGATGTCCCTACACCAGAGCCTGATATCACTTTCAACAAAGAAGCGGAAGAATTTAGGAGAATCATCAAAAATAGCGATTACAAAATAGTTAATCACTTACAGCAAACTCCCTCCAAGATTTCAATCTTGTCCATGTTGATGTGTTCAGACTCACATTAGAAAGCTCTGCTGAGGATTTTAGACAATTCCTACATGCCACAGGATATATCAGTAAACCAGCTTGAGACGGTGGTGTCAAGTGTGAACACCAGCCATGGTTTGGGGTTTATAGATATGGATTTGACCATTAAGGGACGCATCCATAATCAATATCTACACATTTCTATGGAATGTAAAGGAGTTGTGCTCTCTCATGTACTTGTGGACACATAATCATCCCTGAATGTACTGCCAAAGAAAGGATTGATTAAGTTGGACTATGACAGGGTGGTGCTCAAACCCAACAACTTAGTAGTCTGAGCGTTCAATGGCTCAATAAGGTTTTTCTTTGGAGAAGTGAAACTACTAATAAAGGTAGGACCACAGGTTTTCAATACAACCTTTTATGATATGGATATCCAACCATCTTACAGTTGTTTGCTGGGACGACCCTGGATACATGCAACAGGGTCTGTGTCTTCAACCCTCCACCAGAAGCTCAATTTTTTTTGGGAAGGACATATTGTTACAGTGTGCAGGGAAGAAGACATCTTCATCAGTCACTTGTCCTTGTTCAAATATGTAGAGATGGACGGAGATATTGTTGAAATTCCTTGTCAAGTCTTCGAGCCAGTCAGAACCGAGGGTACATCATTTTCAGCTGCCTTGTCAGAGGATAAGAAGAAAGGGATATCCATCTCATCCTACAAACAGACCTTGGAGGTTGTGGAATCAGGTATGAATGAGGGATATGGAAAAATGATTGAAGTCCCAAAGAAGAAGGATATGTTCGAGATTGGCTATAATCCTGGTCAGTCAATGCCAAGTCAAAACGCTAGAGGTTGGAAACACCCAATTACTTTCACGAGTGCATGATGGGTTGATCATGGCAGCATCTATGTAGTGCAAGATGAAACGGTTGATAATGATTGTGAATTGGACGAGTGGATAAAGCCTTGTATCCCAGGTATACAAATCAGCACTTGGTCAGCCGAAGCAATTCTCTCTGTCACTCAACCACAAGAGTAATAGTCTCATGTTTCTTTTCTTTTGTATGAAAGCTTTATGCCTTGCCCGGGGCATAATAGCTCATTGTGAGGATTCATTATTTCATAATGCAATAACAATCATTCATGGTTTTCTTTATCTTTCATTTTATATTTGTTTTAAAAATAAATGGCAATGTTTTTCCATGTCTAGCACTTTTTCTAAATCTAGCATGAATCATCATTCATGCAGATGTACCCCATCGGGTCTCATTAGTGACGATCATGCTATAGCTCAATATGACTTTGACAATCCTATTTACCTAGCTGACGAGGAAGGTGAAGAAGATTGTGAATTACCCGAAGAATTAGCCAGAATGCTCAAGCAAAAGGAGAGGGTGATTCGGTCGCACGAAGAGGCCATTGAAGTGGTGAACCTGGGTCCTGAAGAGGACAAAAAAGAGGTCAAGATCGAGGCTTCATTGGAAGAATCTGTAAAGAGTCGTTTGATTTCCATGCTCCGAGAATATGTTGACATCTTTGCCTAGTCTTACTAGGATACGCCAGGGTTGGACACCGATATCGTAGTGCACAAGCTTCCACTCAGAGAAGATTGCCCATCGGTGAAGCAAAAATTGAGAAGACCTCGACCTGACATGGATATAAAAATCAAGGAAGAAGTTCAAAAGCAGTTTGATGCCAGATCAGTAACAAGTTATCCCCCATGGGTTGCAAATATTTTATCAGTTCCTAAAAAAGATGGTAAGGTCAGAATGTGTGTAGATTATCGATACTTGAATCGGGTGAGCCCCACATATGACTTCCCGCTTCCACATATTGACGTGCTAGTTGACAATACGACCCATTTTTTGTGTGTTTTCCTTCATGATTGGCTTTTCATGCTATAACTAGATCAAGATGTCGCCAGATGACATGGAGAAGGCTACCTTCATTACCCCATGGGGCACCTTCTGTTACAAAGTAATGCCATTTGGTTTGAAAAATGCTGGGGCAACGTACCAACGGGAAATGGCGACTCTATTCCACGACATAATTCATCATGAGATCGAGGTCTACGTCGATGATTTGATTGCAAAGTCACAAACAGAAGAAGAACATCTGGTCAACCTAGCCAAACTTTTTGACAAGCTTCAGAAGTTCAGATTGAGATTGAACCCGAACAAGTGTACATTCGGGGTGCATTCTAGAAAGTTGTTGGGCTTTATTGTTAGCGAAAGGGGGATTGAGGTCGACCCTGTGAAGGTAAAAAAAATTCAGGAGATGCCTGAGCCGAGAATCGAGAAAGAAGTATGTGGCTTCTTAGGGAGGTTGAACTATATTGCACGGTTCATCTCTCACCTTACAACTACATGTGAGCCAATCTTCAAGCTTTTGAGGAAGAATCAGACCATCAGGTGGAATGATGACTGTTAATTGGCTTTCAACCGAATCAAGGAGTATCTGCAAGAACCTCTGATTCTCATACCTCCAGTGCTAGGGAGACCTTTGATCATGTACCTCACAGTACTCGAGGGATCAATGGGTTGTGTACTGGGTTAGCAGGACGAGTCTGGTCAAAAAAAGTATGCAATTTATTACCTTAGCAAAACGTTTACTGATTGTGAGACACGATACTCACTGCTCAAGAAAACTTGTTGCGCTTTGGCATGGGTTGCTCGCCGACTAAGACAGTACATGCTAACTCATACCACTCTACTGATATCCAAGATGAAGCCGGTTAAATACATCTTTGAAAAGCCAGCTTTGACCGGAAGGGTAGCACAGTGAAAATGATTCTGACAGAATATGACATCCAATATACTTCACAAAAAGCTATCAAGGAAAGTGTATTGTCGGATTATTTGGCCCAACAACCGATTGAGGATTACCAGCCAATGAAATTCGAATTCCCAGATGAGGACATCATGTTCCTCAAGTCGAAAGACTGTGAATAACCACTCCTAGAGGGGGGGCCAGACCCCGAATCCAAATGGAGTTTGATGTTTGACGGGGCCGTTAACATAAACGGAAGTGGAGTTGGTGTTGTTATTATATCACCGAAAGGGATCCATATGCCCTTCAATGCCCGATTGACATTCGAGTGTACCAACAATGAAGCAGAGTATGAAGCCTGTATAATGGGGATCGAGGAAGCAATTGGTTTAAGAATCAAGAACCTCGAGATCTTTGGTGATTCGGCTTTAGTTATCAATCAGGTTAACGAAAAATGGTTGGTACATAAACCTCATCTGACTCCTTACAGTGAATATACCAGAAGGTTGTTAACTTTCTTCACGAAAGTCAAGCTGCACTATATACCTCGGGACGAGAATCAATTTGTTGATGCTTTGGCAACCTTATCCTTCATGATCAAGGTTCACTAATAGAACTATGTGCCCAAAATCGAGGTGTCTCGTCTTGAAAGACCGACATATGTGTTTGTAGTTGATGGTGTTGAAGATAACAAACCTTGGTACTACGATATCAAGTGCTTTCTGAAATCTCAAGAGTACCCAGCAAGGGCATCCAGTAAAGACAAGAAGACCCTCAGGAGGTTGGCAGGCGGGTTCTTCTTAAACCAGGATGATGTGCTCTATAAATGGAACTTCGACATGGTCTTGCTCAGATACGTGGATAAACACGATGCAAACATGTTAATGCAAGAAGTTCACGAAGGCTCCTTCAGTACCCATGCTGGAGGACATGTTATGGAAAAGAAACTTCTAAGGTCGCGGTATTATTGGATCACCATGGAATACGATTGCTACAAATACTCCTGCAAGTGCCACAAGTTCCAAATTTATGTTGAATAAGGTGCATGTTCCTCCTAATTCGTTGAGTGTTGTGTCTTCACCTTAGCCCTTCGTCGTGTGGGGGCATTGATATGATTGGAAAGATCCAGCCCACTGCTTCTAATGGTCACCGCTTCATCCTGATTGCCATAGACTATTTCACAAAGTGGGTCGAAGCAGCGTCCTATGCCAATGTCACCAAACAAGTGGTAGCCTAGTTCATCAAGAGGGATATCATTTGTTGATACGGAATACCCAAAAGAATCATTACGGACAATGGTTCTAATCTCAACAATAAGATGATGGTAGACCTGTGTCGGGATTTCAAGATCGAATATCACAACTCATCTCCATACCGCCCGAAGATGAATGCCACCTTCGAGGCGGCCAACTAAAACATCAAGAATATTGTGCAGAAGATGGTTGTGACTTAAAATATTTTCATGAGATGCTGCCGTTTTCATTGCATGGGTACCGAACATCTGTGCGCACCTCAATCGGGGAAACCTTGTTCTCGCTTATGTACGGTATGGAGGCAGTCCTACCGGTTGAAGTTGAGATTCCTTCTTTGAGGATAATGATGCACATCAAACTTGACGAAGCTAAGTGGCTCCGATACAGGTACAATCAGTTGAGCCTCATTGAAGAGAAACGCTTAGCAGATGTATGCCATGGACAGTTGTATCAAAGGCGAATGAAACGGGCATTCGACCAGAAAGTACGACCTCAACGCTACATATCCGGTGACTTAGTGCTGAAAAGGATCATTCCTCCTCTAACAAATCACATGGGCAAATGGACACGCAACTATGATGGTCCGTTCGTGGTTAAAAATGTCTTCTCTGGCGGAGCCTTAATGTTAACAACCATGGATGGCAAAGACTTCTCTTCCCCTGTCAACGCAGAAGTAGTTAGAAAATACTTCATACAAAGAGACCCGCTGGACAAAAATAGAATAAGATTCCAAGAAAAAAGGGCATCCTGACGAGCCAAAAACAGAATAAAAAGCTCGGGCAAAAGTTAGGAAAATAAACAGAAAAGATGTACGCCTGCTGAGTTGAAAAGCCACATCGAAAAACTCAGGCAAAAAAGGGTATCCCAGTGGATTGAAAACCCGAAAGGGTGATCAACGCAAAAGAGGGACTAAAGCGAAAAACTGCGATCTGCGAGATCTGTGATGCATCATCAGCAGTCAAGGATAATCTGAGGGCTACAGATCGATCCAATCGACTTCCTCAAAAGCGAAGCATGCGGAAAGTATTGAGGACATACAAGCCATAGTTGGTTCGAAACTTGATGAGATTTGACTTTCACATTGCCATTAGGATAATTTATTTTCCTTTTGTGCAATTTCCTATTTCTAGGGATTGCTTCCCGGTGTAATGCCTGTTCATGGCCATTTTCAATCAATAAAAGTGAAATTTCATTCAAATTTGCTCTCATAGGTTTTATTTTTCATCTACCATCGCTTGATTGCAAAAATGTCCAACAAGTTGTGATAAACATTGCATTGCGAATACATGAATGCTTTATGATACATGCATGAGTGTAAAAACAATTGACGAAGATCTAATTTGTTGAGTAACAGGGGTGGTGAGTCAGACCATGAACCTAAAGCACACGGGCCCAACTAACTCTCTCATTTGAAAGTACTATCAGTTGTGTTCATTAACATGCATGTACATGTGTTGCAAGTAAAGCCATTGCAAGCACAAAACTTCAGGAAGTCTTTCTTCAGCAGATCTGGGAGAAAAATTCCTCAGCAAGTCCCATTTAACCATCTCTCCTCCAGCATGAGATGAGGTACTCACATCCCCAACATGAGACTCTTCCCACCTCTATCTCCCATCGAGAGACGACTAGAACTCTTCTGTGACAAGAAGCATTCTTGATGATCTTCATCATCTCCAAAGAGTCGGAAATTGGAATCGTCCCCAGTGAAGCAATAGAAGGCTAATCTTCTCCCCAAGCAGAAAGTTTCCCTTAAAGGAGGATTATTCCCCACCAAAGTCTTCTTATCCCAAGCAGTACAAGAGGATTCATTATTCCCTAGCAGATGCGAAGATATGGAAGAACTTGAGGGTTTTCTTTCTTACACAACATCGCTCATAGTTTTCCCCAGTGAAGTTGTTAACCAAAGTCTAATCCTCATTGGAATTTCTTCCCCAAGCAAAAGATTGTGTATTTGAGGTATTCCCCAACAGATTTATTCCTCAGCAGAATACCCGCACATCTGTTTCCCTAGCCAAGTCAGAAGGATATCACTTCCCCAACAGAGTTCAACGGGTAGCGTACCTCTCAAATCAAGTTCATCCCCAACAAGGTCCTTGCTCTCCAATATTAAAGTCCAATTTATTTTTGGCAAGGGAGACAGTTCAGAGTTAGTGTATCATTAGCATCCTCCCCCGCAGATTTTCTTTTCCCCACAGGGATTTATCAAATCAATCCATTGATTACTTCTCCGCAGTTAAGATGTCAGGATACATGTCATCTCCTTATCAGGAGATCCCTTTGCATTTGTATTTAGTAATCATCATTATATTTGCATCCTCTAAGGCGTAGAATTACCAGTATTGTGGAGCATTATGCCATGGAAAAATTCAAACATGCATACAAAGCATAAGCTAGTTTTGGGGTACCTTGCATAAAAGCCCGAAACAGTATATCTTCAATCATACTGAAGTATCCCCACAAATAATGTCAAATTAATTCCTCAGTGTGTTACTCACACTAACCAGTATTTGTTATCCCCAGTTGAGTCTCTGTTTAAGTACAACAGTCTCATTTTCTCGTTTTCGTTTTAGTACAACGGTCTCGTGTCAGGTTATCATTTAAGTACAATGATCCTGTTCCTTTTAATTCCATTTCAGTACAATGGTTTCATCTTTCCGAGTCTTATCTAAGTACAATGGTCTCGTTTTCTCGTTTCCTTTTCAGTACAACCGTCTCGTGTCGGGTTATAATTTAAGTACAATGATCCCGTTCCTTTTGATTCCATTTCAGTACAACGGTTTCATCTTTCCGAGTCACATCTAAGTATGATGGTATCGTTTTCTCGTTTCTGTTTCAATACAACGGTCTCGTGTCGGGTTATCATTTAAGTACAATTATCTCGTTCCTTTTTTATTCCATTTCAGTAAAATGGTTTCATCTTTCCGAGTCTCATCTAAGTACGATGGTCTTGTTTTCGCGTCTCTGTTTCAGTACAAAGATATCGTGTCGGATTATCATTTAAGTACAATGATCCCGTTCCTTGTGATTCCATTTCAGTACAATGGTTTCATCTCTTCGACTCCATTTAAGTACAATGGTTTCATATCTTTGAGTCTCCGTTTAAGTACAACAATCTCATTTTCGCATCTTCGTTTCAGTACAACGGTCTCGTGTCGGGTTATCATTTAAGTACAATGATCCTGTTCCTTGTGATTCCATTTCAGTACAATGGTTTCATCTCTTTGACTCCATTTAAGTACAATGGTTTCATATCTTTGAGTCTCCATTTAAGTACAACGGTCTCATTTTCGTGTCTCTGTTTCAGTACAACGGTCTCGTGTTGGGTTATCATTTAAGTACAATGATCTCGTTCTTTTTTATTCCATTTCATTATAATGGTCTCATCTCTTCGAGTCTCATCTAATTACAATGGTCTTGTTTTCTCGTTTCCGTTTAAGTACAATGGTCTCGTGTCGGTTTATCATTTAAGTACAATGATCCCTTTCCTTGTGGTTCCATTTCAGTATAATGGTCTCATCTTTTCGATTTCGTCTAAGTACGAGGTATCGTCTTCTTCTGAGTTATCATCTAAGTACGATGAGCTCATCCCTTTTGATTCTGTCTAAAGTCAGTTTCGTGTTTTGAGTTGTCATCCAAGAATGTCATTTTCCCAATATATTTCATTTCCCACAGAGAACAAATTTTCCGGTTTGTTCGGGTATTCAATCCCTCAATACCTTGCAAGTCTGAAAGCCATTGCTATCATCCCTTTAGGTCTACAATTGATTGAATATGGGCAGCTATAATACCCCAAAATTTGCCCTCTCATTTTCATGGTATTTAGCATATCTCATAACATTCATAATTCCATACATTGAAAAAAATAATAATAATAAAAAAAATGAAATAAGTCATGCATCATTGGTTGGCGTGCAAGGCATGTGATCAGGGTTTACTCAGTGGTAAAATATACTACCAGAACTCAAGGTCGAAGTAGGCTCAGAACGGACGGTGGAGGTGCATTTGGTGGGTTTCCCACAAAAGGAGGGAAATTCATATTTTTCTTCCGTTAACCGGTTAACACCAAGGGTTAACTGGTTAACGCCTACGAATTTTGGGAGAAAATTTCAAAATTTAGTATGTTGTTCCATCTCCTTTCCATTCTCCAGCTTGCTTTGTGTTTCCATCAAACTTTAGAACATTCCACATTCTTCCCAAGGAATATTCCCAGAATATTCCAAGGAATATTCCAAGAATATGCCAAGGAATATTCTAGGAATATTCCCAACCAACCCTTAGCTTAGGATCCAAGCCTTGTGCCCTAACCTAAACCTAACTCCAAACCTAATGCCTATTTAAGCTTTGTTCATCAAGTAAAAAGGGATTAGCCATTTTTTCATAAAATTTCATCATTCTCATAATCTCAATTCTCTCATTTCCTTCCATTTCCAAACTCACCAAAGCTTCATCATTAAGATCCTTCAAGTTTCACATTGAAACTCGAAAGATCGGAAACTTATCCTTCATCATCTTCACCAATTCAACGAATAATCGAAGAAATTGTGACGGTTGTGGTGTTTATTTCACCGTTCGGAAACGTTTCGGATTATCATCAATTGCATTTATTTTGTACGCTCGCGGATTTAAGCGTGGAACCTCCGGTATTCTCTTCGTTCATGCATTGATCAACATTGCAAAAATCATCAAAGCAAGTCTCCGCTTTGTAGGTTGGTGAATCTAAAATCACTTCTTGCTTTAATTTATTTCTCTTCATCTCGCCGTAAGGCATTCTTCGATTTTCTTGCTTTTGTGATGCTTTATTCGGTTTGGGCATTAGTAACTAGGATCTTAGGGTGACCGTAGTGGTAATAGGCGTTAGAAAGTTGTATTTAGGTGGCGATTTCATGCTATTTTGGTAATGGTTGTATTAGGAGCTTTTGGAAATAAGTTGATAGCTTGAAGTGCTTTTTTCCTCACTGTTTTTCAATTTAGGTTTAGTGTTAACCAGTTAACACCCAGGGTTAACCGGTTAACGTTGTGCTGATTTGGTTTTTTTTTGGTGTTGTTTTCTTGCATGTTTGTGCACCACTCCTTCTTTTATCATCATGGATCTCTAGATTATGATTTTATAGAATTTTTAGGAGTTAATTTAGTGCAAATGTGCATAGTTTTAACAACTTTCGACATATGTTTTGTTAGATTCCGATTTTAGGCATAAGTGTCACATATGTGTTCATAGTTTGTTATGATCATTGTTTACATGATTTAGCATCATCCATAGCATGTTAATAAATGTTTACACTTATGTTTTGCATCACATTTGAAGCTCGTTCATGTTTTGGTTAACTCATGTGCATAATGGAAAAATTGCATATTGATAAAACCACATAAATCATCTAGTTTGCATCCATTGATTGTATGATGATTATGGCATTCCATTGTTAGTGATCCATCTCATCTTGTTACATAACTTGCATGATTATTGCATTCCATTGTTTGCATTAAAACTCATGTTTTTGCATTTGAAAAATAATGAAAATCTGCCTTGTTTTCATCGCTGCATTTTGAAACAGGAGTTGTAAAAACATGCTGCATTATTCTGTTTTTATCTTTTTACACCTATTTTCATGTTGCTTGGTAGCTGTAATAGGTTATTTGTGTTATGCATGCATTTAGTAGCTGTTTGCGCCATAGGAAGCTGTAGTAGCTGCTGGATTTAGGCTTTGCTTAGTTTTTAGGGTTCTTGGACTTATAATTGAGTCTATTTTAGGCCATATATGTATTAGGAGATGTTTGACACTTGTTTTCCTCCTTCATTTTATCATTTTAGCCTTATTCTACTAACCTTTGTTTTGTAGGGAGGTCGAGGTAAGCATATTCACACAACTTCTTCCTCTTATTTTCTTTATGCTTTCAAAATATGGTTGCCTTAACATTTTGTGCTTGGTTTGTACAACTTCAAGCTTTCCCCTTTTAGAAACAACTTAACTTCCTTAGGAAGTAAATTGCTTTCTAGTTTCTTCTTCTTTTCCTTTTTCTCATTAGGATTAGAAAACCATACAAACCATTAGGATCTCCTTTTGCATGCAATAAATAACTTAGGGTTATGTTTTAGTTCCCTTAGTTTTTCCCTTTCTCGATTTGAGTCTATCTTTCTTATCTCATAAAGAAAAAACAACAAAATACCTAATAAAGGCCGGGCTTTCTCGTACACTAGGAGACTTTGCCGTGGGTTACTTATAAACGTCCAATTTTGGGGCGAGGTGTAAGGCATCTACCACGATGAACAAGTCTTAGTATGAGAATGTTTCACAAACAAAAACAACAAAAACATTATTTTAAAAGACAATTAACAAACAACAAACGTCTTTTCCTGCGGGAATTATCTTCTCATCTCATTCACTCGTGACGAAAGAACTTGCTTCGACATGTCTCTTTGCAAGATGGTAATGCACTCGTACCAGACGAGCCTGCAACACCTGAGCATAGGCATAATTAAGCAGATGATTCATAAAAAACACAAACAGAGTTTCCGCCTTAGTTGGGCGAACTACGTCGACTCTGATCCTTATTTTCCCAATGAGGTACATAGGCAGCGGGGTAGGACTCGTTCGAGCACACTCTTTATTTTCCCTACATTTTCTCTTTTCGTTCTCCTTTTCCAGTTCCCTCTCTCATTCCAGTTCCAGTAGTGGTTTTTATTCAGCAACAACTTTATTCCTTACCCTTTGAAACAGACTAACAAGCGTGGATCCCGTCGGGTACGGTGAACGGTTTGGGGTGCTAATACCTTCCCAGGTCGTAACCGACTCCCGAACCCAGTATCTTTGGTTCGCAAGACCTTGTCCTTTCCTTTTCTCTTAGGTTTGTGCAACATTACCTTTCCCATTCATTCTGGATAAAAATGCCTAGCTGGTGACTCTAACTTTTCCGCGCCACTTTCGCGTTTGTACTAGGAGGAAAATCCCGGGAGGGACAATCTTGCAGATAACCCGAAGCAATCATTGTTGTTGTGTGTGTAAGGTGGCTTGTTGAAGTTACTCTTTGTTTTCTTTATCTAGCTCTTTATTATACATTAGTAATTTTTATTTCTATGATTGTGTAACATCAAGAACATGAGTTGTTATGTTTATGTTGATGTTTATGTGTTGTTTTGGAGTTGTAGTACTTCATTTATGGAGTCTCTATGAATTTTTTTTTCCTGTTGAGTACTTCAAATGATTTGATGTGTTTTCGAAGGATTTTCATTGATGACACCTTTAATTATCGTCACCTAGGAAATATTGTTCTTAGTTCAGGATGCCCTAGTTTAGGACCTTCACAAATATAACACTATAATTTTATATTAAGTATAATAGTAAATCAATTTATATTTGAATCATAAAAAAATTTATAAGATTACAAAGTAAAATACTGAACAATGATGTATTGAATGTAATACCTAGTAAATTTAACTAACGCTCTGAATAATATTAATTAAGATTAATAGGGTTCTGATGTGCTCTGGGAGTTTTTAACTTAAATAATTAGAGAAACCAACGGACTCGAATCAAATAGTTAATATTATCTGACTCAGAAGTTTTGTTAATTAAGTGACTCATAGACATTTTTGGATACCCTTTATTTGGACCAATTAGGTAACAATATATGTTATATAAGTATAACATATACTATTATTTCATTTGTGCCAAAAATAGAAACAACGAGAGGGGAAAGAAAGAGAAAAGTGAAGAGAAAGAAGGAAAAGAGGAAAACTTGCAGAAGAAGACGATCTTTGTAACATCAAGCTTCATCATTCATCATTCATCTCACAATTTTCATCATCTTCATTGCTAGGTAAGTCTAGTTAGAAGCTTTTCTTTTAAAAGTTTTCTTGAGTTTTAAAGTTAGGTTAGATTTTTTATAAAATTGTGAAATCGAAGAATTAACGGTTGAAATGTGATTTAATAGGTGTGGAATAGTCGACTATATCTTAGAAATGTGCTATAATACTTGCTATGTGTTTGCTTTGAGTATTTGTGAAGTTCCTTTGGTTTTGTGTTGGAAAATACAGGTTTTTTTCATTCTGGTGTGCGGTTAACCGATTAACCATTAGGGGTTAACTGATTAACGCATAAAAACAATGAATAAATTCATGTGAAAAAGGCTTGGTTAATTGGTTAACGCATTTTGGTTATCCGATTACTAAAATGTGGCTCTAACTATCATTTTTCCTCTAGATGAATAGTAATGCATGGTTAACCGGTTACCACCTAATGGTTAACTGGTTAACATTGTAAAAATCTATGAAAATGAACTGGTTAACCAGTTACCACCTAATGGTTAACCGGTTACCACTAAAGCTTTTTGAAAAATTATTTTCTTTACAAATTCATAACTTTCTATCCGGGTATCCGATTTAAGAAAACTTTATACCAATAGAAAGCTGAGACAAATATCCTATCCAATGGAATGAGAAAATATTACTTTTATTGATGAATTCAATTATTTAATCGGTTTGTTCGAATTATGTGTTTTATGGAACTAAATAATATGAAAGTATAGAGACTAGGGTGAGCGAGGAAACCTTATACACTACCTTTTGGAAAATTAGTGACATGACTAAGAAGTTATTAGAACTAGATGGTGATGCCCGAACCTTTGTTATACGACGTATACCTTAGCCGTGTAAAGATCTAGTGGTGAGAATACACTATATGGAATATGTGTGAACCTGTTTGGGTGTGTTATTTCTGGAAAAGAAATTGTGACCTTAGGAATGTTTCATACATTCCCATTTGAGTGAAATCATGTAATCGTACCAAAAAATTTCCCTGAGATTGACGTTTCATGAGCCAAGGGATCCTTTGGAATGTACAAATGTAGTACTTGACAGGTTTGATTCCTGTGTTTAGTATGAATGAAGCTTACGGGTAAAGAGACTTGAAATGGTTAACAAGCCATGGAAAGTGACAATTCAAGGTTAACATGCCTAGGATCCGAATCCATTTCGTATGCCAAGTAAATACAAGGATCCATGACTCGTGCCGACTCTTAGACGTAGGAGATGATGGGAATAGGGGATGCCTTCGTGGTTTCCGAATTAGTGATACTTTTGAGTTACTAAACTCTAGACATGTTTCCATATGAGTGTGAGTGCTGTGAACTCAAGGTCTTAGTTATTTCCGACTTGAGTAGGAAACAATTTAGAACCTTATTAAGCTGAGAGAATCCATAATATAGGGACTCACTGATATTTGTTATCTCACCCCTCATTGTTGATTATTGTTTCACGTACTACAAGTTCTGAGAAGGGTAAGGATAAAGTCATTTGACTTATCCTTACTAGTGCATGACATGGCTTTCGTTGATGGATTTTATTTTTAGATCATTGTTGATCTAGTTCTTAGCTTTTTATTTTGAACATCATATATACATTATGCCTTAGTTTAGACTTTTGTATTTAGACATTTAATGGATGTAATATATTGACTAAGAACTTATTGTATTTCAATATCCAAACTTGGATTCATATATAATATATATGTTTTGATGTATGCTGTAATATATGAGTGTTACATTGAAACATTATACTTTTTCTATTTTATTTAATAGATATTAATTGAAAAAAATTATAAATTTAATGATCATCCCAATATGTGTGCTTACTTTAATAATAATGAGAGTAAAATTAAAATGCAAAATTATTATTATAAAATCAAATAGTAGAGTAACAATGTTTACATCCATCACAACTTAGTACAATCGGTAGGCTTAAATGACACAATATTCTTTTGAAGATCATAACCAACCAACAAATTTTGTTGAGCCAAGTTTCCAAAAATTGCACCAATTTTAGACGATTGAAAAGCCAGGCAAACAATATTGTCATCAACAACAACAAATGTACTAATTGATTGCAACTTGACATCTGCACCTTGAAAATGTGCAGTAATTATAGGAAAATCATAATCATCTGATGTGAGCCTATAACAAAGGCTAAGAAATTGACCAGGGTCTTCAACACGCTCTAGTTTCACCAATTCTGCCACAGCTGATTCTAAATCAACATAAATATCATCAGGTAAGAGCGTCAATGTTGTACCGGAATCAATTATGATGTTACCCTTGTTACCACCATGAGAAGATCCTCTAATTTCTATTCTCTTGGTACCAACACTAAATGCTTCTAGCGTCAAATAGTAAAAAGTTGGCGGGTTAAGTTTCACTAAAGGAGTTGACACAACCCCATCACCGGTAACCACAACAGCATCTCCGAAATTGAGTATGCTCGTCGTGTTTGACTTAAGTGCATAAGGAACCAAACAATAAGAGAATTTTCCACCAATTGTTGATCCCAATTTTGTTGTAAGAGACATTGGTCCAATTCCAAGACCAACTATTCCTGAGCCTGTGCCGTGAAACCTCCCAGTATTACTATGTCCACATCCTATAACTGTTTTAGGAAAAGAGACGGAATCACCTTTGTTAGAATCTAATGTAATAGTCTCAAGACTAAGATCTCCGTGTGAATGTGATTGATCGCCATATTTAATAGTATATTCACAAAATTTTTGTTCATTACAGGAGGTATCTCTTATTGATTGGCATAATTTGGAAGGGCATGAAATTTGTTTATAACTTGATGATTTTGAAGGATTAAATATAGGAGTCGTTTGGTTGTAACATTGTTCACAAGGTTTACATTGAAGCCAAACAATGTCACTCCCAGTATCAACAATACCATATACATTAAATGGCGGGGTACCAATTGAGTAAGCCATTAGATACTCACCATTATCGGAAATCACTGTTGATTTAGGTGAATTAGCCTGGGGATATTTATAAAAATGATTGACACGATTAATAGAACGTCGCACGGAATTGGCAACATGTTGGTATTTGTTTTGTGTAAATTGATGAAGTGGCGATCTTAAAGAATCACGGTGGATGAGTTCAACACTAAAACCATTGTTTAGAGCATGCGAAAAAGAAATAACTGAAGAAAGAAAAATGAAAATAAGGATAATTAAACAACATGTACTCATTTGTTTTTGTTAAAATGAAGAGATCTATGGAGAAGTTTGTTACAATTTTAGGTTCCACAATGCCTATTTATAAGCTCTTTTGAGAATTATAGTATTATTGAGAAAATAACAATGTAGATAGACATGAAGATATGAATTTAGTAAGAATATAAATGAGAATCTCATTTAAGACCTTTTTATTAAGAATAGAAGATAGTTTAGGCTCAAACATTGAAATTATTCAATCATTAATAAACAAAGATAAGATACTCCTGCTGCTTTATTATCATATTTTTAAGATTTGAAATTTTACTTCATATTTTCAACAAATTTGGTCAATAATACTTTAATTTTCATTATATAACTATATTTTGTTGGATTTTTTTTAATTGTGTTTGAATTCAAATATAAATATTTACTTTTTGTTTTGACCAAAAATATTTAAAATTTTATTATAAACGTAAAAAGTAATTAAAGTTGGGATCTCATAACGATATTCTTTTCATTTTCTAAAATAGATTATATTTACTATACTTTTTCTTTCGACCAAATAGCATATTCTAATTGGAAAAAAATATCTCACTAGGTTTTCCCTTACAACAAATATATTTTTCCTTTCAACCAAATATATATTTTGTAATAGTTTAAATTGTTGTTCAATTTTATTTTTTATAATTTTCCGAATAGTTTAAACTGTAAAAAAAAATTTGTATTTTTCATTCTTCTTTTGTTATTATTTTTAAAGTTTTTATTTTATTTTTAAAACAAACACTAATAAAATTCTTATATATAATTACACAAAACTATTATCGACAAAAAATTATTTATTTAAAATAAAATATATTCATATATCAAACTTAAATAAAATAGTTTTAACTATAGTTTTTACATATAATATATGTGGACTTATTCCAATTAGCAACAGATTAACTAGGTGTTTCTAAATAAATAATATGTAAAATGTATTAAGAATTTTTCTTTTAGAATATTAAATTATAAATCGAATGGATCGATATTAGAATTGTGAACGAATTACTTTTTTATAGTATTTCAAGCAATCTCGAGTTTGCACAAGACTGATGAAAATATGAATTCATGGAAGATGAAATCCGAAAATTTTGTGAAGATGGAATTTTTTAATGTATTTTTCTGAATTCGCAATGCTCAATTTATAGGTCAAAGTAGTGTTGTTTCACAAGGTTGTTCCCCTTGATGAAACACACACACACACACACACACACACACACACACACACACACTTTTATCAACACTTTTACCAAATATTACATTGTTTCGCATACAACATCACTTTTACCAAATGTTGCACTGTTTCTCCTACATCAATACTTTTACTAAATGTTGTATTATTTCGCATTCTGCAATACTTCATCAAGTGTTTCCTATTTTCGAATTCAAAATACAAACTGCCTACTATAACACTTCACAAACGTTGCCTATTTCTGAACTAAAAAATTAACCTTCACTTCCATATTTTCTTGTCATTTTGGAACACACTCAAGCTTATTAATCCTTAATACTTTACAAAAATATCCCACTTGTTATAAAAAGTGAAATAAATAATTTTAATACAATTAAGTATCGCTCGATTTGAACTTAACCTTAGTAAGGATAATGCAAAGTCTAATAGGAATGTAAGGTAGCAATGCTTTGAGTTGTTATCCCTTGTGATTATACCGACGTTACTTTACACACACTCTTTAGTGGTTCCTCGCCTACATCTCTTCGTATACTTTGAGATGACACCATCTCGAAATTCACATAGGTGAAGTTTATATTGTATCTAATTTCTTGAGATACATATTCTCGAATTACAACTTCATTAAGAATTTGAAAAACTCAACCCTTAATATGTAATAGTCAACATTGTCAAAAAATGTTGCACAAACATCTAAATCAATGACTTGTGTTACCCATTAAATATTGTTGTGAATCGATATCGTCAATAACAGAACAAAGTTATGAGATAAAGATAGATTTTCTTGAACAAAAACAAGAAACCCTATTAGGTTTTACAAAGGATAGAGAAAAGAGGAAGAAGAATAGAGAATTGATTAAATCTGTTTTACTATTCACTTTCTCAATAAGGGTTCAAAGATTACAAGTGAATACTAACAATTAACCCCACTCTCCCTAATTAAGATTTTCACCACCCTTTCAAATATGAAAGATTAGCATGTTATTTATAAGAAAACTAACATACTAACCTAATGGGATTTTACATATAGGCCCATTACACAAGCTAACTTAAATAATTGGGCTTACAAGCAAGACTCAATTCGACATAGTAACTTAAATTATAAGTTAATATATTTTGACAACATGCTTAAGCAAACATCAACTACAACATGCACAACTCTTGTCGAAATATCAAGCTACCCTTGTCAACACAAGAGTTCGATCCAAAATACCACAAATATCCACTTTGGAACAAACTCTACACAAACAAGGGAACAAACTAGCTTTCATCATCTCTGATCCTTTCAGCGCTTCTAATAAACCCTCTTGAACAAGAAGGGCTTGCATCTTCAAGCGCCACAAACTGGTGAATTTCTCAATCTCATATTTATTGTCGGCATCCTCTCCTCCACGCTAATCTCACCAGTTTATTGTGAAACAATGTCGTCAATAGCAGAAAAAAGTTATGAGAATGTGAGATATTTGATTGAATTCTAGTTTTAACATTGTAGCGTTAAAATCATGAGTGTAAGCTATTAGTTAACTTAACTCAAAGTAAACAGAGTCGCCACCGCGCTTTTATTTTATTCCAAGAGGAAAAGGAAAAAAAGAGCGAATAAATCCTAATGAATCTAAAAGCAAAAAGCTAAAGAAATAAACAAAGAACCGGGTAAGGGGATAAGTTACACAATGGGAAGGTTTTACGCACCCAAAATGTTTGTGGTACTCCACGGGAGCCGTTTGAAATATTTACTGCTTTTGGTTTGAAAAAAAGGTTTGTTAAAAGAGAGTGAGGGGATGAGAGAAGAATTATTATTTTTTAATATTTTTGTGTTTGGAGAGATTTACCACCTCATGCCTACGTACCCACAAAGTGCAATGCGAGATCAAAACCCCATAGTTCGTGGTACAAATAGTGAAAAGGGTTGGTTATGATTAATTTTATTAAGTGGAGAGAATTTATCATCTTCAAGTGAATAGCCAAACAAATCTACCATGAGAATGAGGGCATGAACTCATACATCATTATGGGGAGGGCGCCAACTCAGATAAAATCGACGAGTATGTCACTAAACCCCCCACGAATGACAAGAGACTCAATTACATCAAACTACAACCATGTGGATTGAGAGACTTGCACCCGACTAAAGAATAATGACTCATAATCGGCACTTAAACAAACAAAGATGCACAAAGGCACAAAATAACTTGAACGAGTTTGGTTCTTTTTATTTTTTGAATTAAGGTCAAAATGATTAAATTAATTGGTTTTTAAAAGAAAAGAAAATAGTAAAATCCACTTGACAAAAGTCAAGGTTTTATTTATTAAAGAATTAATGATTTTGGAAAACAAGAATCTTTTGAAAAAGAGAGAAGATTTTGAAAATTAAAGAATGGGTGGAGATGAAGAGACTATCCTAAAAAGAAAATAAGGAGATAAGGGAAGAAAGATCTAACCATACTTGATGATACTTCCAATTATGATCATAAGAGTTTCATCCTTATAAGCTAGCAAATGACCAAATAAAGACAAGTACCAACTTCATTAATATCAAAGCAAAGGAGAAGTGTCCTAAAATCTAAGTCCAAAACTCCATTCTAATGTCAAGGATAGTAACCAATAGCCCAAAGATTAAGATCACAAGTTTTTTAGAGGTTTAATCCTTTATTAATATTTTTGTGTCCAAATGGACAAAAGAAAAATCAACACAATAAAAAATATGTGCAAGAAGTAATAAAAACGATAATGGATGAATAAAGCATAATAAAATAAAACCAATAAAAGTGCAAGAAATTAAATGTTAGTAGCAAAAGCAATTAAAGTGCAAGAATCTAAAGTATTAATAGTAGTAATAGTATAATAATATTTACATAATAATGGTATGGTGAACTTAATCAACCACAACCAAAAGAGTAACCAAAATGAAAGGCAACCGGATCCGCTTAGTATCTTACACTATAGCGATTAATCAAGGAAAACCGAACCAAATTCAATGAAATTTGAAAGGCGGCTGGGAGACCCAAAGCACCTACGCATCAAACATCCATAAATCTTGGTTCTTAATGCAATATGATCAAACGCTTTGGGATTACACGACCAACAAGAGGTCCGGTCCACGAAAGTGCAAGTATCCAATTAGATTTTTATTCCGAATTAGGGACACATTTAGGTCTATGTTAAGCAATCACCGAGTAATTTACAAAGTAATTACCCTACAAATGAGGCCGACCACCACCAATTAAGGTGAACAATGTTAGTGCTAATGCATGCGAGATAAACGATATGTAAATCGCTATCCGAACAAAATACCGTACAAAACTAAAGATGAATACCATATTGAGTCACACTCATGGTATTATTCCATCCTTAAGTTCAATCGCTCATCTTGGTGGATTCAAGCATGAAAATGTATCGCTAATACTAAGTACCTTAAATGAATTAAATAATTCACTTAAAGGTAGTTTTGAATTATTGAACATTAATTACTCTAATCTACACCCAAAGTTCATTAAAATTAAGGAGAAATACTTAGACGATAGCGCAGATCTAGAAGGGGGTTGAATAGATCCCTTTTTCAAAAATTACTTTTCAAAAATTAATTGAAAATGTATTGCGGAAGTTTCCCGGAAAATCGTCTAGTTTAAATTGAAGTCACCGAAGATCGGATATACGCTTAACCCAATTGGAATTTGAATGATGACTAGAAGAATTAATATTTCATAAATGATTCACTTGATAAATCAACACTTGAAGAAACTATTCTTAACAATGAGATAGAGAAGAAAATAAGCACAAGCAAATTGATTTTGTGTGGTTAATCTTTTTACCAAACACTTGGTGTGCAAAAACCAAGGATAATTTTGTTGTATCAAATAGTGCAGAATTTTACACACTCTAGTTATCACTTTTGAGTGTGACAATTTATCAAACACTTTTAATGCACTACTTTGATACACCAGAATTTTAAAGCACACAAAATCAAGATGAGCAAAAGTAAAATACGAGAATCGTAAAGAACACAAGGAATTTGTTTAGGCAGTTCCTTCGTCGTCCTCGCTCGAAGTACTTTGCCCCCAATTCACAATCGAATTGGGCAATTTTATTAAATTGCAATTGTTTTACAAGAAGAAAAATAGATGAACCAACAAACCAAACCGCGTTGAATATGCTGTCAAATCTTCTTCTTGTCCCTTGATACAAAGTAGAATCAAGTCTTCCACGCGTGTCGAGAAAGCCTCCGAGTAATTTCTCCCTTCTTGCAAGGATTCACGATCCTCCAAACTTTGAGCACGACTGAGTTTCTTCAACACTTGTGAACCCACAAAGACCTTCGCAATCCTCCGTCTACCGTGATATGAAAGAATGATCCACTTGATCTTCAATCTACCTCACTCGGCTGAATCTACGAACGATCGTTGTGTGCAAAACCCCAAAACCTTCAATGATCTTGGAGGAGAAAACCCTTCAGATTTTTCCAAGAAAAACCCACACACTCTAGACCCAATCTGAAACACTAATTCACGATTGAACGTTATCTTCGAAGCAAGCACTGTAATCAACAAATATTGTTGTGTGTGATTGTTGATTTATGCAAGAAGGAAGAAGATGAAGAAAGATATGTGTATATCTTTCACTTTTCTTGTTCCCTTCTCAAAAGAAATGAAACCAACTATTTATATTGGTTAGTCAATGTAAAATAATAGAAAGGAAAATTAAATGAAAAATTAAGTTAGCATAGTAATGAGCCGACTCAAATCATAAAATGAGTCGGCTCAAATTGCGTGGTGAGCCGACCTAAAATAACAGAGAGGCAGCCTGTTGAGACCTGCAGGAAATGAGAAGAAAAATACTTTTGATGAGTCGACTCATGAAGGAGTTTGAGTCGGCTCATCCATACCCATGAGTCGACCAAAATGATGTCTCAGGCAGCCTGTTGGGACCCGTGTGTTTTGGGCACCAATCACACTGAATGAGTCGGCTCATTGTGGAATTTGAGTCGGCTCATTCAGTTCATTTTCCCGAAAAATGCCATTTCTTCCTTTTTCCTTGAGAACCACTTATGCTTTCAATCATGCCAAGTTTTTGACACATTAAAATTCATGCCATGTCTCACAAACTCCCCCTTTTTGATGATGGCAAAAACTTGATGAATCAATCGCCATATGTTGTTGTTAAGCTCCCCTGAATATATGACCCAATCTTATATGCTATCAATATCATCTCCCCCTTTAAAACATCAAAAAAAAGATGATACATATGAGTTAACCACCAATGTAAATACCATGCGAAACATAATTTCAATATGAGAAACCAATTGCAATAAGAACACGCATTCACAAACACACAATTTGGAAGAGCGAGCAGAAAAATTGACAATAAACAAAATAAACTCAACCAAAGGAAATATGAGTTCATACAAAAGCAAACCATAAACAACATTCATAAACAAAACAAATAAACATTATGCAATGATTCTCTCAAGCTTAGGGATTGCGATCCCGAGTGGATGGATAACGGCGATGATAAGTGATAGGTTATGAGTCATCCATATCGGTTTCCGTGAATTGAAGAAAGCTGCTATTGAGAGAGTTGAAATCAGTGTCTTGAGAAGCCAAATGATCTTGCAGTGCGGTGTATCGAGTGTCTTGAACGGACACATACTCAACAAAAGCGGTGTCTTGCTCATTTAAACGTCGTTCTAATTCCGAGTATCTTTCAGTTTGAGTTGTGTAGTAGGCTTGCTATTGAAGTTCCATATTCTGAAGCATAGCCATGATTCTGGACGGATCATCTTGATGCGGTTGAGACGGAGGAGGAGATGGAGGAGAAAAGCGAGTTATAGTGTTTGTCTAACCGGTGTGTTGCCATTCACCCCATCCTTGATTTTCATAGGAATCAGTAGATGGGATGCCATTCCATTCTTCGTTGTCAGCGGGCAATTCTTCATTTGGAACCACATTTGGTTCATTTTGACCCTCAAGATCATCCCCATCAGAATTTTCTTCTAACGGTTGATTCAGATCACTTCTAACCACAAACCGATACCATTTTTCTTTAGAGACCCATATGTGACCCATAAGACTTAGGGTCTTTTGTTGAAACCAATTTGTGTCAGGCACGGATACCATGGGTAAGTCACTACTAACAATTTCCGCTTTGTCGATGATCTTCTGAATAATGGAAGGATATGCAAGAGTAACTCCTTTCTTTTCCTTTAGGGAAAAGATACAACTCGCAAAATAATGGGGCCATTTTACTTTGACCTTGTTCCGAAGAATATATATCAGATGAACTTCACTCATATCAATACGAGAAAAGCCTCCTTTCTTTGGACGTAAATTGTGTGCAACTATCTAATGAAGGATACGATCCAACGGCTTAACTTTTCCAGTAGTAGTTGTATTTGGAAACAATTCAGAATTAGCAATGAATTCAACAAAAGGTTCTTTAAGCATACCATTTAGTTCGGAACGGAATGAGTAATTCTCCACTTGAGATGTATCAGTCATCAAGATACTAGCTTCCTCAGGATCAATGTGAAACAAGTCTTTCCACACTTGAGCATTAACAACAAACATTCTAATTCCCATACGAAAGTTGAATTCGAACCCTTTAAATGTACCAACCAGACCAGCATAGAACATTCTTACCAAATCCTCATTATAATATTCATGATAGGAGAGAAAAGGATTGATACCTTGAAAATCCATCAGTTCAACTATGTGAGGAATGTGCATCTGATTTACAGTTGTTCTTGAATACACATATTGAGGAACAATCTTCCTATTCTTGAACTTTTTGTTATAATCCTCAACCAAATCAGATGGAAGAAGAGGCAAAGCGTTTACCGGGAGAGATGATTGTGAAGTAGAACCCCGTGACCTTTTACCTGTAGCTCTTGAAGCCATTGTTGAAAATTAAGGAATTTGAAGCTTTGAGAGAGGATTTTAGGGTTTGAGGGTTAAGAGAGAAACTTGAGAGAATATGAGATGATTATGATAAGAAAATGAAATGTTAATGAATTTGACTGTAGGAAACCATAAAAAACAATAAATTGAAAGTCAAATATTGATGGAAAGCATTGATGTGCCGACCTAGGGAAGTGAAAAAGTAGTCGGCGCGTCTTTTCAAGACAGCCAAATGTCATGTGATGCGACAATGAGTCGGCTCAAAATTTGAAATGAGTCGACTCAATTTAAATTTTAAATGAGTCGGCTAAACATAGCAAAGAGGTCAAATCATGAGGTTCCATGAGCCGACTCATGAGTCGGCCTGTTGGGAGATAGTTTTGAAAGAAAATTTTCATTAAAATGCACTTAAACCACCTCAAATCATGATAATATCATCATTTATGCTAATCATTTGACAGACATCCAATCATAATCCAAAAGAAGAGAAGAAATAGATAAAGACACGAACAATATAAATGCCACACAATTTTATTATATATATCATGAATGAATAGAGATAACTAAGTTTAGAAGGATATTACCTCGAGTATATGTGAAAGAGAAGTATGATAACACTATACAACAAGAAGTTAGAGACAAGACGAGTTGAACCAAACCAATAATATAAACAAAGCAATGATAATCAAGATCTATCTGAGATGTCAAGAACACCAAGTTCCCTAAGGATATAGAAGAAAGGATCGGTAGCAAGGGGTTTTGTAAAAATGTCGGCTAGTTGATTCGAACTATCAACGTGCTCAAACACCACATTACCTTTCTCTACATGATCCCTAAGGAAATGATGCCTTATTTCAATATGCTTAATGCGTGAATGAAGAATAGGATTTTTGGTAAGATTAATTGCACTAGTGTTGTCACACAAAATTGGAATTTACTTAAGAGAGATATTGAAGTCAAGCAATTGTTGTTTTAGCCATAAGATTTGGGCACAACAATTTCCGGCTGCAATATACTCTGCCTCCGCAGTGGATAAAGCAACAAAAACTTGTTTTTGCTATGCCAACTAACAAGAGAGTTTGAAAACAAATGACAAGTTCCACTTGTGCTTTTCCTATCCACTTTGCAACCGGCAAATTCGGAGTCGGAAAAACCTACCAAAGAGCAATCACTACCCTTAGGATACCATAAGCCAAACTTAGACGTACCACAAAGATACCTAAGTATGCGTTTAACTGATTTTAAATGTGACTCCTTAGGGCAAAATTGAAACCTAGCACACATACATACACTAAACATAATATCTGGACGCGATGCGGTAAGATAAAGAAGGGATCTGATCATACCTCGATACCTTTTTATATCCACATCCTTACCCTTTTCATCACGATAAAGACTTACCGCAGTAGGCATTGGTGTATCAATAGGCTTGGAGTTTGTCATATCAAACCTTTTGAGCAACTCATTGCAATATTTAGTTTGACTTATGAAGGTTCCATCTTCAAGTTGTCTAATTTGAAGTCCGAGGAAGAAGTTAAGCTACCCAATCATACTCATCTCAAATTCACCTTGCATGGAACTTGAAAATTCTTTGACTAACTTCATGTTAGTAGATCCAAAAATAATATCATCTGCATATACTTGAACTAATATAGAATGATTTCCTTCTCGTTTAATAAAGAGAGTTGTGTCAACCTTTCCTCTTGAAAAACCTTGATTGATTAAACATTTACTTAGGCGCTCATACCAAGCTCTAGAGCTTGTTTGAGACCATATAAAACATGTTTTAGTTTGTATACATGATTTGGTTTTTCATAATTTTCAAATCCAGGAGGTTGACACACATATACCTCTTCATTTATATATTCGTTAAGGAAAGCACTCTTAACATCCATTAGATATAATTTGAAATTTCGTGAACAAGCAAATGCAAGTAAAAGGCGTATAGCCTCAAGGAGGGCAACAAGAGCATAAGTTTCCTCATAGTCTATTCCTTCCTCTTGGTTATACCCTTGAGCAACAAGAAGGGCCTTGTTGTGAATAATAATACCGTTTTCATCCCATTTGTTCCTAAAAACCCATTTGGTGCCAATTACTCGATGATCTCGCGGAGGTGGAACAAGGTCCCAAACCTCATTTCTTTTAAATTGATTTAGTTCCTCTTGCATGGCTAGGAACCAATTTTCATCAAGTAAGGCCTCTTTGGCATTTTTAGGCTCAATTTGAGATATGAAGGCATGATAAAAACAAAAGTTACTTATCCTTGATCTAGTAATGACACCCTTTGAGATATCTCCAATGATGTTATCGATAGGATGATCTTTTGATGTCTTCCATTCCAATGGTAGATCATTTTGAGAGGATGCTTGACCTTCATCTTTGAGACTAGACACATCCACCGGCTCCTTATTAACACTATCCGGAATGGGTTCCACACGAGAAATATCAATGTCTTTAACAATCTCACTAGAAGAGGCACCTGCACCAATAACAACACTACCTTTTCCGACAACATTCAGATAAGATTCATCAAAAGATACATGTACAGATTCTTCAACTATAAGCAACCTTTTATTGTATTTTCTATATGCTTTGCTTGAATTAGAGTATCCAAGGAAGATGCCCTCATCCGCCTTTTAATCAAATTTACCAAGGTTTTCTTTTCCATTATTTAGCACAAAACATTTGCAACCAAAAACATGAAGATGCGACACATTTGGCTTTCTTCCTTTTAAAAGTGCATAGGGTGTTTTGTTTAGAATAGGTCGAATAGTGATCCTATTTAAAACATAGCACGCGGTGCTAATAGCATCGGCCCAAAAATATTTAGGAAGACCGCTATCATTAATCATAGTTCTTCCCAATTCCTCCAACACACAATTTTTACGTTCCACAACACCATTTTGTTGTGAAGTTCTAGGAGCGGAAAAATTATGATCAATGCCATGGTTTTCACAAAAAATTTCAAAGAGATGATTTTCAAACTCACCTCCATGGTCACTTCTAATAGTTACAATGTTTGTGCCAAGTTTATTTTGAGATAATTTGGCAAAAGTTTCAAAAGCCGAAAAGGTATCACTTTTACTAGCTAAGAAAATTGTCCAACAAAATCGAGAGTAGTCGTCAACAATAAAAAAACCATAATAGTTCCCTCCTATACTTTTGATTCTAGAAGGACCAAAAATATCCATGTGTAGAAGTTCAAGAGGTCTAGAAGTAGAGACTAAATGTTTTGATTTAAAAGATATCTTTGTTTGCTTTCCCATTTGGCAAGCATCACAAAGATGGTCTCTAGTGAACTTTATGTTAGGAAACCGACTACTATGTTTTTGGAAACAACCTTATTTAGAAAGTCAAAGTTGATATGAGCTAAACGTCTATGCCAAAGCCAAGACTCTTCACTTTTGGACATAAGACATTTAGGATCACTCATGGTCATCGAATTCAAATCAAGCATATATACATTGTTAACCCTCAGGCCTTTAAACAAATCCTCTTTGTCTCATTATGTTCAATTATGCAACCTTCTTTAGAGAATGAGACATTATATCCCTTGTCACATAATTGACTAATGCTAACAAGATTATTCTTAAGACCCTCAACTAAAAGGACATTAGAGATAGATGTAGAAGAGGGATTACCTACACTACCTTTGCCGAGTATAGCTCCCTTGTTGTTATCACTATAGGTAACAAAACCCTTCTTCTTAGCCACAAAGTCATAGAATAGGGAAATATCACATGTCATATGTCTTGAGAAACCACTATCAAGAAACCAACGTTTCTTCGTAGTCTCAAGACATTCCACCTACATGATTAGATAAGAGAGAAAGGTACCCAATTTTCATTGGGTCCTAGAGTGTGAGTGAAAATTTTGTTGCTTTTGGGAAACCGTTGACAAATGCCTTTAGGGACCAAGTATCTCCTAAACTGACATTTGGCAATCATATGACCTTCCTTGCAACAATAGTGACATTTCAAGAATGGTTTACACTTGCATTTACTATTTTGATCTTTCACAACACAGGTATATTTTTATATGGGTTGTTCATTGATTCTCTAAAGTTTGAACGATCAATAGTAAATGTCATCTTTGGTTGTGACAACTTGTCTAGTTTGGCTTGAAGAGTTTTAACTTCTTTTTGCCAAATCCAACATGTTTCACAACTATGAAAGTTATGTCATTCTTGCTTATCTTCTACAATAGATTCTACCATCGAAGTCTTAAGAGCTTTCATTGCATTTTCATTATCCGAAACCTTTTTCTCTAAATATGCAAAAATTCTTTTGTCGGATACAATGCGCTTGAAAGCGTCTTTAGCCTCTTGATGGAGAACATTAAAAGTACTAAGCAAATCACTATAAGACAATTTTTCAGCATTATCATATTTAGCATGTCTTACCTATTTCTTGCCTTTCTTATGAGCCATGAGGCAAAGGTTTACTTTCTCTTCCTCATCGCTTGAGCTATCTTTGCTAGACGAATCATTATCACTTTCCCAAGCAATATATGCTCTTCTAGCCTTGTTACCTTTTCTTTGATACTTGTCTTTTGCCTTGTCTTTCTTTAGCATAGGACAATCCGGTTTGTAATGACCCGGTTTTCCACAGTTGTTACAAGATCCCTTGCCTTTAGTACTTTTAACAAACTCTTGCTTGGAAGGATTAGATTTTCTTCGATAGTTGATGAGACGCTTGTCCGAATGAGATATTTCATTCGTTTTGAGATACCGATTGTATCTTCTTACAAACAAACCCATATCTTCATTTGATTCGTCTTCATCATCACTTGAATCACTCTCACTATCTTTATTGGTGGAGGATTTTGAGGAAGAAGCCTTCAATGAAATAGACTTCTTCTTCTTCTCATGATCTTTATTTTTCTCGTTCTTTTCTTTCTTTTCATTCTCTTCATACTCATGTAAGTTTAAGAGCTCTTGTTCATGCTCTTGTAGCTTTCCAATGAGTGTAGTTAAATCCAAGGTTCTTACATCATTGGCTTCTTTGATTGTCGTAACTTTTGGCAACCATTCCCTAGTAAGACATCTCAAAATCTTGTTAGTAGCTACATCATTAGGAGTAGTTTTACCAAGAGCGTTTAATCGATTTTTCAAGTGAGAAAATATTTTTCCCATTTCACCAACGGTTTCCCCTTGGCTCATGTGAAATCGATCGAACTCTTGTTGTAGAGTATTAATTCGAGCAAGCTTTACATCATCGGTCCCCTCGTGGGCAACTTGTAAGGCTTCCCACATAGCTTTAGCCGACATGTGATGAGACACTCGAAAATATTCATCCGCTCCCAAAGAAGCTATGAGCATATTTCGAGCTTTCCAATCGTAGCTATATTTCTTTTCATCATTCTCATCCCATTGTGCTTCCGGTTTTTCAATTTGGACATTATCTGGACCGACCATAGTTATTTGAAAAGGGCCGTCTTGAATAACTTTCCAAATTTTTCTATCAACAAAGTTGATATGGATGCGCATACAATCCTTCTAGTGACTATAGTTTTCTCCGGTAAAAACTAGAGCTCTATTGTACACCCCGTTGGATCATTGTCCATTTTCCAATAAGTTGTATGTGAAGCACTAGATGAACCGGTGCTCTTGATACCACTTGTTAGACGATAGCGCGGATCTAGAAAGGGGGTTGAATAGATCCCTTTTTCAAAAATTACTTTTCAAAAACTCAAGATGACTATTTCTGCAAACTCTCCATGAGGCTGAATAACCTTCTCCTCATGCTTAAGCAACCGGGAAATCTCATCAGGAATCTCTTCAACATCCTCTTCCTCAACTTCAAACACAGGGAATTCAAAGTTGGGAGTGGGCATAAGATCATTGTTTTCAATGGGTTTATCAATCAATCTGCACAATGATTTTATTTTTATTTTAGACTATGAACAAAAGTGCAAACATTATGCAGATAAACAGTGATTATTATTATTTTTGGGTTTTTAATGTTACCGTTTTTCAAAATAAATCAAAAAGGAAAAACACATATGGAAATCAAAATAACATTTTATTGATGATGATAAAATTTGAAACAAATCCCGACAAACATCACTTTCACCTTGGGCGGAGTGAAAGGATTTTTGAAAGAAAATAAAACAAATTACTTTGAAGCATGAACAAAAGAAGACTCAATTACATCAAACTAAAACCATGGGGATTGAGAGACTTGCACCCGACTAAAGAATACTGACTCATAATTGACACTTATTTTTTAAAGAAAACAAACAAAGATGCACAAAGGCACAAAACAACTTGAATGAGTTTGGTTCTTTTTATTTTTTGAACTAAGGTAAAAATGATTAAATTAATTGGTTTTTAAAAGAAAAGAAAATAGTAAAATCCACTTGACAAAAGTCAAGGTTTTATTTATTAAAGAAGTGATGATTTTAGAAAACAAGAATCTTTTGAAAAAGAGAGAAGATTTTGAAAATTAAAGAAGGGGTGGAGATGAAGAGACTATCCTAAAAAGAAAATAAGGAGATAAAGGAAGAAAGATCTAACCATACTTGATGATACTTCCAATTATGAGCATAAGAGTTCCATCCTTATAAGCTAGCAAATGGCCAAATAAAGGCAAGTACCAAAACTCCATTCCAATGCCAAGGATAGTAACCAATAGTCCAAATATTAAGATCATACATTTTTTAGAGGTTTAATCCTTTATTAATATTTTTGTGTCTAAATGGACAAAAGAAAAATCAACACAATAAAAAAAAATAAGAGCAAGAAGTAATAAACACGATAATGGATGAATAAAGCATAATAAAATAAAAGCAATAAAAGTGCAAGAAATTAAATGTTAGTATAAAAAGCAATTAAAGTGCAAGAATCTAAAATATTAATAGTAGTAATAGTATAATAATATTTACATAATAATTGTATGGTGAACTTAATGAACCACAACCAAAAGAGTAACCAAAATCGAAAGGCAACCGGATCCACTTAGTATCTTACACTATAGTGATTAATCAAGGTAAACTGAACCAAATTCAATGAAATTTGAAAGGCGATTGGGAGATCCAAAGCACCTACGCATCAAACATCCAGAAGTCTTGGTTCTTAAAACAATATGATCAAACGCTTTGGGATTACGCGACCAAAAACAGGTCCGGTCCATGAAAGTGCAAGTATCCAATTAGATTTTTATTCCGAATTAGGGACACATTTAGGTCTATGTTAAGCAATCGCTGAGTAATTTACGAAGTGATTACCCTACAAATGAGGCTGGCCACCACCAATTAAGGTGAACAATGTTAGTGTTAATGCATGCGAGATAAAAGATATATAAATTGCTATCCGAACGTAATACCGCATAAAACTAAAGATGAATACCAAATTGAGTCACACTCATGATACTATTTCATCCTTAAGTTCAATCACTCATCTTGGTGGATTCAAGCATGAAAAGTATCACTAATGCAAAATACCTTAAATGAATTAAATAATTCACTTAAAGGTAGTTTTGAATTAATGAACATTAACTACTCTAATCTACACCCAAAGGTCATTAAAATTAAGGATAAATCACTTCCAAAAGTGCTTCCCAAAGTAAAAATAAAAAGAGGAAGAAGAAGAAGAAAGAGGAACAAAAAAGAAGCTTAAAACAAGCCAAAAACTGCCTCTGGATTGTGTTAACCGGTTAACCAAAATACACTGGAAATGGTTAACCGGTTAAAGAAACCATTTTTTAAAACCTGCGCCATTTAACACTGGTTAACCGAATAACCAAAATACATTGAAAATGATTAACTGGTTAACACTGATCCAGAGTAGAAAAAATGCTGAAATTCAGCATGATCCATTTTCAAAACCTTTTTTCAAACACTTGATGATCATGATCTGAATTTGCACGAATTTTAAAACCAAAATACAGTGAAATCCCTGCAATCAAACAACAAATTAAGATCCAAAGGATCTAGAATCAAAGGCATCAAAGATCTACATCTTGAATGTTGATGATGAAGATGGGTTTATGGAAAGAGTGAATTACCAAAAGCACTTCTTCAAATTGGACCAAATTAAGCTAAATCTACTTAAATTGATGAACAAGAAAAGAATAGGATGAAGGTTTAGCTCAAGTTGATCAAGAATTTAATGTGAATTCTTGATAACTTCAAAAGAAAATAAGAGCTTTGGTGAAATTTGGTTTTGGGGGAGTATTTTGCAAGAGATTTCTTGGCTCTCAAAAGCTTGTTGAATCAATGAAATTAGAGTTCTATTTAAAGACCTTAGGTATGAGAATTTGATGGAATGAAGCTTGCTTTGGTAATTAAAATTAGGTTTGGTAATTGAAAATTTGGTGGGAAATGGAAAAGAGTGGTGATTAGTGAGGGTTTATGGTAGGAAATGATCAAAGTGTTGTAGAGAATTCATAGGGAAATGGATCTAGAATATTCCAAATGAGATCAATGATCCAAGGGTGCTGAATTTGAATGAAAAATTCAAATTTTGCACTAGTTAACCGGTTAACCAAAATATGCTTGAAATGGTTAACCGGTTAACCAAGCATAAATTTGAATTTTTTGTTCAAACATGATTGCTTGATTATTGTGGCCCGATTATTTTGTACGACAAAGAAGGCATGGAAATAAACACATAAACCTTGGAATTCCTTGAATGAATCAATTAACTTGGGAAATCCTTGATCAAATAAATTTGAACTACTTGCGGATCAACTTCGCCTTTTGTCTGTGAAATTTTACTCAAGCTACAAGACTGTTATTTTTGGCATTTTCAATTGTTCCTCTTCCTGAAAATGTTAGTGAAAGGAAACAAAATATTTTTTTGGATTTTAATTAATGGTTAGTAAACATAAACAAATAGAGCAATTAAAGGAAACGGTGATCCCCTGTGAGGCATAAACCTACACTCGAGAAGAACCGAGAAACTAGTGAGATCTTATTTGTATGCAAGATATAGATGAAATGCAAAGAAAACTTAGGGCAAAAATTAGGGTACTACAAGCATGTCATCAAAGTTTACTCACGTGATGATGTCGAAGTAATGCATGTTGTAGTCAAAGTTTTTTCTAACATGCATTAGTAAATATTGTTAAAAAGCCTGTTAGGTTAGTGTGTTAGTTTTCTTATAAATAACATACCAGTCTCTCATCTTGAATAAGAAAAAATAGGAAGATAAAATCCAAATTCAATAGAGGTATGTTATTTGTTATTCTTGTATACTTGTAATCTTGTTTGGTAGATAAAGGAAAGAATAATAGTTTATAACCAATTTTTTTTGTTTTCTTATTTTACCATAAACCCTAACCCTTGTGGATTTCTTGATCCTAAAGAAACCTATTATACTTTGTTTCTAGGGAATCCAATTCACAACAAATTGGTGTGGTGAACATGGAGGAATATACCTTCTTAAAGAAGTTAAAGAAGATGTCTCAAAAACATGCCAGGTCATCTTTTTAATATAGAAGGTTTAATCACTTAACAAATTTGTCAAAGATTTGGTGTGAATTTGCAGAGTGGATCAAGGAGAAAAGATAGAAAACCCAACAGAAGAACACTATATAAGGAGACTTATACCTAGGGTTAAAATAACCTTATAAAATTTGTATCACTTATAACTTTGTATTTTTATTATTATTTCTATTCGGTGTGCGAATAATAATAAAACTATTTAAGTATTATTTCTATTATTATTTTTATGAAAATAATATTAGTAATATTAAGAAAATTATTATTATTTGAATTAATTAAAATAAAGGGCAGTTTAGTAAATCTTGTGGTGAGGGTTATAGGAATAGATTAGATTAATAAAAAAATTAAGAAAAGATTAGTCATATAATTTTGTGAAAAGAACCAAGGAGGCTAGGAAGGAGGAAGAGCATCCAGGCACCAATCTTTAAGGAAATTCACAGGAAATTCGTCTGAATTCGAGGTAAGGGGAGAAAGGATTCTAAGTTAGGTGATTTAACATGATGGGTAGTGGAGGTTTTCTTCCCTCGTAGGATTTTATTTTATTTGGATAAATTTGTGATGAATATATGATTGTTGTTGCAAATTGATGAATATGATTGTCTGATCTTGATGAATTTTTGGTGAAACGTTGTTGTTGTTATTCTGGTATATGCATAGTTTATACGGATTATTGTTGTTGCAGTAGAAAAGATACGAGTTTAGATCTAGAACGATAACGAAAACTGAATGTAGTAATGTAGATGAAAGAAGGATGGAATTAAGAGAGTAAAACTGATGTAGAAACCCATTTAGGCTTGAATCGAAGTGAAAATTGATGAACCCGTAGCATAAAACTGGACTGGTGTGAAGAACAAGATTTTGTGTAACAGATCTGAGTTACACGTATTGTAATGCTCGTTTATTTAATTAATTATTTAATTAAATATAATCGTGGTATGTGTGTTAGTTCGTGTTGATTTGAGTATCTTGGTCGATTTGTGTTGATGGCCAACTTTATCGGAATATTATGTTGATGGTTATAAGTTGGTTTAAGTCGAATTTAATTAATTAAGTCGATATAAGTTGTGGAAGATGTTACAGAATATTCTCCGGGTATTGTTGGATATGTTGTTAGGATTGTTTGGATCATTTGGTTGATAATCGAAAGTTAATCGGTTAAGTCGGGAATAAGTATTTATTAATGAATTATTATTCGGTTGATTTGGTGTTGTGGTGAATTAAGCCGTTAAGTCGGAATATTAGTCGGAAAGTCGAGGAAATATTATTACGAGTGATATTATTGATTATTGGAGCATGTTGGTTAAGGGGCTTGGATTTCGTCGAAATTAGAAATTAAAGGGGGTGTAAGACTTAGGCCCATTAGATGATTATTATATTGAATTATTATTATTATTTTAATAAAAAAATAATTAGTCAAAGGAAATATCAGTAAGAAGAGTAATCGTGAAATTTGGGGAGAACGAGGAAAAGTGGAGAAAACGTGTAATACCCCGTATTTTAATTAAATTCTCTAGATAATATTAATTAAGATTAATAGGGTTCCGGTGTGCTGTGAGAGTTTTCAATTAAAATAATTAGAGAAACCGACAAACTTAAATTAATTAATTAGTATTATCTGACTCAGGGGTTTTATTAAATATTTGACTCATAGACATTTTTGGATACTCTCAATTTGGACGAGTTAGTGTTACTAACTAATAGATATTTGTTAATTGTTATAAAAAGAGAAAGAAGAAGAAAGTTAGTAAGAAAAGGAAGAAAGTAAAGAAGAGAAAGAAAGGAAAGAAGAGAAGGGAAGAAGAAAACCAAGAAGTTAGAGAGCTTGGATTCATCACCATTCTTCATCAATCATCTTCATCTTCATCAAACTCCACTTCATTGTCAAGGTGAGTTCTAGTTAGAAACCTTTTCTTTTAGAATTCCTGATTTTCTAAGAGTTAGGTTAAGTTGTGAGAAAATGATAAAATTGATTAATTAAAGTTTCTAATGGATGAAATGCCGAAATAATCGGGTAGAATAGTCAGGTTATATGTATGTTAGACCTACAATGATTGCTTGGATGATCCATTATGTTTTGGGTGAGTTTGGCGGGGTTTCTATGATGAAAAATGCAACATTTTAACTGTTGTCTGCAAGTAACCGATTACCCATTAAAAAATTGAGTTTCTGGGCGAATTTTACACTGGTAATCGGTTACCCTCTAGGTAGTAACCGGTTACCGCTGTTGTGTTCTGAAAAATGGCATTTCTTAGAAAATCCATAACTTTTTACTCGGGTATCCGGTTGAGGCAAACTTTATATGTTGGAAAGATAAGACAACGTACTATCCAATGGTAGAGGAAAATATTACTTTTGAAGTGAAAAATATTTATTTATTTTATGCCGATTAAAAATACTATTTTCAATCCTTCCTTATAAATTCATAATTTCTTCATCCTTTATCCAATTTATCTGTTCTTTATATCGTTTTGAATATAATAATATGTTATATCTAATAATACCAAGTGTAACACAGTGGGAGAACTGACTTTTTATACATGTTGCGGATAGCAAGAGTCACCACCTCCTTTTATTTATCCATAAGGAAAGGACATAAAAGAACAGGAAAGACCGGTTTTAAAAGACTTGAGTTTGGAGGGTAGGTTATATAAAGGGAGGGTGTTAGAACCCTTTATATCCATGGTTATCCATGGGCTCTTAGTTACTTAGCTCACTTAATTGTTTTGAAAGAGGAAAATGTATTATGTATTTAGAAATTTGTCTAAGTACTTTGTAATGATCCTCGTATGGATGTATACAAAGCCTTTGTTTGAAAAATGTTTGAAAACAATTAGGTGTGAAAAATATTTTTAAAGGGTGTGAGCCGGTAACTTAGAGTTCCTACCCTAGACTAAGTCATTCATGTTCTTTTATATTCTTTCAAGGGTAAGACTGTCCCTACTATTAAGGAATGGGTAGTTTACCTTGGATTTGCTTAAGAGACGGGCGTAGGGTCATCATACGGTCAACGAAGGCAACTTGAAGGGTGTCTTTAGCAATTGGGAGGGACTATCATCTTTTAAACCGAAGGGACAAGATCATTCCAGGCAACATCGTAGGAAACATCGTAGGGACTTGATCTTTTAGAATCTGGGAGGGACTAGATGATTTATTTTATTGAGGGACTTTGCTTAAGACACCCTACTTTCGAGGGACTTGACCATATTAAGGCAACTATAAAAAGAGTAACCCTAAGAGGTGCAGACAGCGATCGTAGATCGACTTACGTGTGTGAGTGATTATTTTCAAATATTTATCTTGTTATTAATCATATAAATCCAATTATTCAATCAATCTTTTATACACCCTATATTACTAACCACACAGTTATAATAAAAAGAAATTAAAAGGCAGAATAATAAAGGGTCCCTAAACTATTACAGTGCTTCGGGGCAGTTACATAATTATGAGGCGAAAACTAAAATATAAAATATTTACAGGAGAGAAACAATTACATAATTATATTGGCGAACAAAGAAACATAATAAAGCAACAATAACAAGGCAGGTTATGAATAACATAAAAAAGAGGGAAAAGGTTTTAAGGTTTAAGGTTTGAAAAAATATTTTTAAGGTTTATGAAAAAATTTAGGGTTTAGAAAAATAAATTAGGGTTTATTAGAGAAAATTTTAATTTATAAATAATTACTAGTTTTTATGAATTAAAATAAATTATATACAAACAATAAGTTTTATTTCTTTAATTTATAAATAAATTGATATAAATAATAAAACTAAAAGAACTAAATTATAAAAAGGTTTATAAAAATATATGTTTTAAAAAAAGGTTTTTGTTTTATATTGTTGGAAAAAAAAAGAGAAATTAACTTAATAATAATAGTAAAGAAATTCAAAGAAAATAAATAATTTGATAGAAAAGGGAGAAAATGACCAAAAATGTGTTGGGGCCAAGGGTTGAACCCTTGCCCTTGCCTTTACCAGTCAAGCCTTCAGCCATTAGGGCACATGTACGCAGGTGATAAAATTAGAGAGAAATTTATATTTAAAAAAAATAAGGGAGGAAATAAAATTGTAAAAAATGCCTGAGGCAGGGTTTGAACCCACGCCCTCGGGATGACAACACCAAACCCTTGCCAATGGAGCCAACGCGTGCTGGTGATGCCTGGGAATAAAACATAATATATTTAGTTTGCAAACAATAGAACAAATAATAAAAAGATGGGGGGACCTAGGATCGAACCCAAGTCCTAATGCTCACACGCGCGTGTTCTGGCCACTAGGCTATCAAGCACATTGTGAAATAAAATAGAAACAAAACATAAAATATATAACTTAAATTTTGAATTTTCAGGTTGGCGCCATCTAACTTCATCTTCTTCCTTTTTCCTGCGAATTCTCCTATGCTTTTTCCTACGAATTTACCTACAAATACAGTTTCATAGGAAATCCTATGTTCTTGCAAAGATCATGAAAACTGTAATATTTTGTCAAATTGATCACACCATTGTGATCCCCACATCATTTGCAACTTATCTATGTTATTAGAATCAATTTATATTGGTTAAAATGCAAAGCCCTAAAATGAAGCTCAAAACCTTAAATATGGCAACTATCGTATATGGTTATGGAGCTTCAAATGATTCATCCAGAAAGCTTATATGATTCAATCTAAACACAAAACAACAATCAAAATTAGTTTATGTTGCATAAAATTGAAGAATCGAAAAATAAAAAAGCATGAGAAATAATGAATCGGATTATGCGTTCTAGCATGTTTTAGATGTTGCAAATGGTTGGGACATGTTCAATGATCATCAATGAGTTGATTACAACATTTGTTATGCTCTAAAATTGCCTCAAACCCCAAACCGAATCTTACTTTTCTCTTGAAATTTTAGTTTTTGAATGTGCCTCCAAAGTCTGATTTTTCGTCCCCTAATGCAATGGTCTTATTTGTGTATATGTAAGGATGCAATTAGGTTAATGTTTTGGGCCCTTGTATCATGGATCTGAGTTACTTGATGTTGAAGAAAGCCATCACTCATAATGATCCAAAAATCAAATATATCCTTACCAAATATGTCTTGCACGAATTTGGAGAGTATCCAATCAATTTAATTGTTATGTGAATGCTTCTAGAACAAAGATTTGATCCAAATATTGACTTTTTATATTTTATTTTTATTTAAATTGAATTTTAACAAATAAAATCTAAAATAATAAAAAATAAATTCTAAAAATCAGAATAAATGGTCATTGGGTCGTGCATGATTTTATCTTTGAGATTGGGTTGCAATTTGATGGGCCCATTTGGAAAATTTTGAAGTTTAGGCCTTTTTTGCTTCATACACCCCTTGAAAATTTCCCAACTTTGACAAGGCAAAACTCCCTCAATTTTAAGGCTATGAGAGTGATCTTGGACTTTTTAGAAAGCTTAGAGAGTCCTCTAACAAACATCTTTGGTCCCATGTCCATATCGTTTACCATTTTCAAATTATGAGCTTTGGAAAAAGTCAACTTTTTTGTTGACTTTTAAAAGGACCTATAATGATTTAGCTCATACATTCCAAATGAAGCATTTCTGGCCTTGGCTTGTGAGACACAAAGTTTTATAGAATTCAATTTCCTTCAAAATTAGCTTTGGATGGGAAATTTTTTATGAAGTATGTGGAAGTTATGGCTGGTCAAAGCTCAGTTGACTTTTACTGTCAAAACCCTAATTTAGAAACTTCTTGATTCTTGATGATCTGAGATTTCCTTGATGAATCATGATCAACCCTTGATAAAATGATGAATTTTACCTCATAATATTAATGTTGACAAAAACTCTTGAAGTTTGACTTTGATTTGACCACAATTGACCTCAGTTTGACTTTTTTTACTAAGTTGATTGACTTTTGAATACTTGAACATTTGACTGGTCAAACTTATTGGGAAAGCTCTGAAACTTGACATGGGGATTCTTGAAGACATGTGGGATGTTATGAAGCTCAATTGAGGCCATAAAGTCCATTTAGATTAGAGAAATTCAAAACCCTAGTTTTGGATTCATTGTTCAGGAGGAGGTTTAGTCTAATGAAACCTTCAATCCTTTTGAACAATTGTGAAACTTGTGAACCTTGTGAACCTTGAGAAATCTTGAGATACATTGCCTTAATTGTGGGAGGGAAAATTTTGGGGTACAAAACCAAGAGATATTATTTTTTAGCCGAATTTTACTGACTTTTATGATTAACCGTAATTATGTTAGTTAGGGAATTGTGGTATTAATCGATTTGTGGAATATATGTTTATTCATGAGGATTGAATGAGATTAGAGACAATGAGGTCATTTTGGGATTAGTTTAATTGTGATAATTAAATTAAAATGTTAGATTATATGTTTGATAACACTAAAATTCAACGTATTTCTGACTCCAATTTCGCATGCATTCTTAGCTTTTATTGTTATTTTGTTATGTTATTACTTTGTTTTTCTTTATTTTCAGGTTTTCTATGCAATCAAGGCTTAAATCGAGAAGAGGAGCGAAAAAGGAGTGGAAACGGACGAAAACCAAGAAATTCAGCTTTTTACACTTACGGTATCCGCCATGGCTGGCGCCATGGGGTCTGCCATGACGTGGTCACATCTCAAGACCACTCCATAACTGCCAGGACCCATGATCCTCACTTTCTTCTTCCATTTGCTCTCATGGAGGGCTCCATGGCCTTGTGGCGGGCGCCACAAGGCAAAAGTGGTTCCCTCCACTTTTTAGTGGAGGGGGGCATCCTGGTCATTTCCCATTTAAGATTTGCCTATAAATAGGACTTTAGAATTTCATTTTTCTTCATCCAAACTTAGAATCTCTTAGGCATATATCAGTTTTAAAGTAGTTATCATTCCACATCGGGGTGTTACTGCAATCGAGTGATCGAATCTGTATACGTCTGTGTGATCGAGTTTTGGAGCACTCTGGGAGGAAGTTAATCCTGCCGCCATTTTAATTCCTGTTCGTATTTTATTTTTCTGCATTGCTTTACTTTTATTTACTTTCCGCATTACTTTACTTTTATTTATTTCCCGCACTCGCTTTACTTTATTTATTTCTCGCACTCGCACTACTTTTGTTTATTTTCCGCACTCGCTTTAAATACCTTTATTTCCCACACTCGCACAACTTTTATTTATTTTCTGCACTCAGACTACTTTTATTTACTTTCCGCACTCGCACTAATTACTTTTATGAAAAATTATAAAAAGAACTTTTACTTTACCATGTCTAACTAAATCCATAAAGGTTAGAATGTAAGGATCGTAATTGAACCAGTAATCCGTACAATTGTTTGTAGAAACACTTAAGGGCTATTTTAACTTTCAATATAAGTTTAATTGTTTTTAACTATTTCAAAAACAGCCAAAAGCGCTTTGTCTAGTTCATTAGGAGTTTTTATATTAAAAAGAAAAGAGATTTTAAAACGATTTTCAAACGCGTTAAGAAGTTTAGAGTCAGGTTCGTGAGAACCTCTTTTTGCTAAGAAATCCAGGTTAAAGTACTTTTCAACTTAGTTAAGATATTATATTTCTTAAAAATAGATTTACTACACTAACGCAGTACTGTCATACCCCAAATTTGTCCTACCTTGGTATTCTTTCCTTCTAAGGGGTCATTTAGCTTTTGACCAGGACCTCTTGGGGAATAGGTCGTATACCTAATGTGTACATGCTCTTTGTGATTAACAAGTGTGTAAGTGCATTAAATTCAAGTAGAGGCATAGTTCATTTTCATGATCCAACATTTCGAGGCATAATCAATGGGTGTTGGTTTTAAGTTTTTTTTTCTTCTTCCAAATTGACGAAGTTTGTTCAAGTAATGGAATCAAGTTTTTTTTTTCTTATGTGGGAGGATTTCAAAAGGATGAAAATAAATTTTAGTGGAGTTTCTGGGATGACTTTGGAAGAAAAGATATCTTGGTTTTAAATTCAATTCAAGCTTATCTACTCATTTTGAATTTATTGAACTCATGGAATGGATTCATGGTGTTGAATTATTTAAGCCATATGATTTGGTTGAAAGGGCCATTTCAAGTTGTTTTTGGATCTATGTCAATTTGTTTTGGGGCCATGTGGAGATCTTCTTGTTTCAAAAGCCACGTCAACTTTTCTAAGGAATCTCTTTCAGATTCACGTGTTGCTCACTTTGTTATGCCTCCATATTCAGATGACATGATTATATTATGCTAAGACCAAGCGTTGCATGCTAAATTCATTTACGTAGAGGTTTCAAGCATAAACAATTTGAGGGTGCATTAAAGAATTGTGGCGGCAACCAAGCCAGAATCCAAGGCTTCAACTAATTCAAGAGAGATTGTCAAAGCTAAAGAAATTCCAAGAGTCACTGTTCTAATGAAATTTTAGATTACAAGTTTGTTATTTGAAAACAAGCATGCGGTATCGAAATTCAAGCAGAACAAGGCTACAGGCTACAAGAACAATACAAGAATTCCTAGGTTCAATAACCTTCAGGTCTAAGCCAGAGATTACACATAGTTCATCCTTGCCCCACTAAGCCACATTCCAAGTATTTAACCACATAAAATACAAATATTCACATGCCTTTCCCAACTATGAATTCCCGATGTTCTGATTCCTGCACGTCATCAGCATTAAAATTCCATCACCGATGCTCATTCTTTGAGGTTAAAACTCAGCTTGCATAAGACCTTCTAGGAGTCCTCATGGTGACAGTGAAATTGGCAAAGCAGAGGGCTTTCATATTCTACCTGTAAAGAACAACATTGGTGAGAACTGTAACAAGCGATAATCCTTAAAGAAATGTTTGCAAGGGTAGTAAAAGTTCCGGTAGTGAGAATTCAGTTTTGCAGCAAGTAAGAATAAAGTTGTAATGTGTATACAGGGTGCAAATGCAATGAGGTCGGTTCCTAAGATTTTAACATAAACTCGTCGGCATGAACATGATTAAATAAGCTGTCATCCTGCACAAATTCCCCTCAAGAATATTCATGGGGACATCATCAAACACAACAGTCAGGGATGACATGAATGACATCAGGAATACCACAAGTGACATACGGCTACGGCATGGACAAAATTCAAAAGGGACAATCCCATCCAAACAGTGCAGACATTCATATTACAAACCTTAAGGAATTAATGCACAATAACGCACAAGAAGAATACCAGTAAGTCAGCTAGCGGCAATAATAAAGTTGTAACAGTGTGTTGCGGCCAAGACAAGTTTGAAGCAAAAAAAAACAGTTTGAACATACAAAGGATGCATAAGATATTCAAGCACTGTACAAAGAAGAGAGTTCGAATTCATACCACAATTAGTAACTCTGAGCTATGTTACAAGAGCAATATACCTGAGATTTTACTCGCAGTTCTCACATGTGAAGATCTTGAGCAGTCAATTCTATCGCAATTTAATGAAAATAGTTCGTCATCTCAGCAGCGCTTGCAGGAACAAGATTTTGGTGCAAAGGCTGGGCAGTCCAATTGATGGTCATGCATCTGAGCACTTTCTTTCTTTTTTACAGAAATGACCCTTACATAAAGATTTGGAACTATCATCTGTTATACATTCTACTGACACGGTGCACAACACGGAAAGAGCAACTACTGGAAAATTTCATGATAATCCAGAGATAGTGAATGCGGATGCTTCTAATTCATCAAAAACATTGACTCTGGAAACACTTTTTTGGATCAGCTTTTATGAAGGAGCTGCAATCAGTTGGAGCACCTCTTTCTGTTCAAAGAAGTTCAATTGGATCTGCAGGTGCTGATTTTTTCAGTCTCAGTTGTTTCCTTTCCCTACCTCAGACAATGTCAATCTTCCTACCGGCGAGCTTACACTGAACAGACATGGAAGTGGTGGTGCCTTTCCTGCAAAAAAAATCAACCCAAATCAAATAGATTGGAAGAGCAGTGGTTAGGTCATGGAGAATCTCATGGAGATGTTAATTCATCGCAACTTCAAAGTGAAATTTCCAAGCTAAGGCAGAGTTGTCTCAAGACACACCTGCTGAGATTACTAGAAAACTGGCAGCTCTAAATTCTGTATTTAGAGACGAACGACTTATGATGATAAATCAAGGTCAAGCATACCCTGGTGTTCCATATCAAAATCTCAATGCCCACCGACCTTCACAGCTCCAACCCCATCTGTTGAATCACAGTGCTCCAATGTTCAATCAACCGGACTCACATTCTCCTCATATTAGTTCTTATATGAAGCATGCGACTTCTGAAGGCATGGTTCATCATGACTCTCCATCCAACCATCAATTCCTACAAACGAAAATGCTAATCAAACTAACATAGGATTGAGAGAATATGAGCAACCAAGATAACGTTTGCAGGGCAACGCTTAAAAAAAACGTTTGCGGTAATTCAGATTAAAGGATCGAATGTTTAAAAGAAGTACAGGAGCCTCACCCAATGTTTCTTTATGTACCAAGCTTTCACTTTCCATTTGACCGTCTTCTTTTACAACAAAGCCATGAGATCATCCTGCCAAGTATGATAACAAGTTATCATACAACCAAAATGCAAGCATACATGAGCAAAATGTGCACAAATGTCAGATATTGCAATTCATAATGCAACACATAGAATGCTACCTTTATTTCAGACCTTCAAAATCCCATCTGCAAGCTTCATTCTAGGAGCAAGGATGAAACATAGTCAGTCACAAAGACATCAAGAAGAAAGAGGGCCGGTCTTACCAAGTTTCGTAGCCTACTAACATCATGTTGTCGAACGCTTTCAGTCCACAGTTTGTCGGTGATCAGAATAGATTAGAACTTCAATAATAGTGAAATGCAAAAGCTGCAGCAAAGGAAACACAAGAATGAATAAGCAACAAATGCAGGATACTCGAGTCAGGGATTAACTCCAAGCTTATTACAAGAATCAATTCCTGCACCTGGTACCAAGCCGACATCGTCCCTCCTTATCTGAATTTTTCCTTATACCAGCTGCACAAACAATCTGTCATATGATCTCCATGAGAAGTCATGCCAATATTCGCCTATCCCAGTTATCACCCGTACACCCTCAGAAAAGCCACAAAGGAAACGCAACAAAAGTCAACACAAAGGAAGAATATGATACCAAGCTGAATTCAAAAAGATAATATCACATGTGTTGAAATAAAAAAAAAACTAGAGACCGTAACTGACTAAGGGTTTAATGCATTACCGCTGAGGTATGATTCAGCAACGTACCCTAGCCGATGTTGTATCACGAGACGAAAACAAATCCTGCAAACAGAGAAGTCAAAATATGTTAAAGGAGGGCATTTTGCGGCAGATAATTGAGCTGGTTTGTTTAGTTGATTAAGTTCAAATGAGATGGCAAAAGTTGTAAAGGGCAAAGGCTAGCAACCGAAAAAGAATAGCGGTAAAATCATCTTTTCACAGTCAGTAACAACCAGGGAAACTCATATTGGGGACCACAAGCCCAAGGCAGAAAAGACAAAACGAAAATTTCCGTACATCAAAAATCCCACAAAATCAGTGTCATCCTAAAATTCCTAACGGATTCGTCACGCAGATTCACACTCTCACGTACGAAATGGCAACCTCACACAAATTCCATTTTGCTCACACGTATCAGATTCTCAATATTCCTCTATAAAAAAGCCAATCATTGGCAATCCCTGGACACAGATAGAAAACTCTAGAAAAGAGGAAAACGGCAGAAAACGTGATTTACCCCAGAAACCCTAATACTAAAGCTCAAGCACCCTTTACTCATCTCTGATTTTCGCATTGGAAATCAGAGGTTGAAGAGCTAAAGCCCTCATTCGTACGTGAAGAACAACGAAGAAACAAAGACGTAAGAAAAAGAACAAGACTCGAAGCCGTACCTGTTATCTCATCTTCATCGTTCACGATTCGGTAGCTTCCTTTCTCCCTTTACACTTTTCGCCATAACTTAATTGATGCTTGTTCTTTTCTTCTCAAATGTTTTTGACGGTAATGGATTCTTGACGCATTGTTTGACGTTTGGTTTAAGCCATTGATGAAGATACGATGAGGTTCCTTTCTCCTCTCTGAGAAAGTTGGAAACTGAGTATTGAGATGAGGGGATCCGAAAGGGATTAGGGTTTCTTTTCTTCTTTCAATCGGTTGTTTTAAGCTTCGTGTGATGATGATGATACAATGAGGATGGTTTTTGACCTCTGAGTTGAGTTGAAACAAGCATATAGAGGGACTGGTCACGTTTATTAATGACCACGCGCCACGTTTGTGTTCCTACTGCCTTTTCCCTCTTTCTGTTTGCTTCACATCTTGAAGTTGGGTCGGATCGGCCAAACTGGATTGTATTCGAACCGGATCTTCATATTGAGGGGGCCTTGGACTTCTCCTGTTGGGCCTACGTTTTGGTTAACAACACCCCTCTGTTTGTTTTTCTTTTATAAAATTCACAAAAAAACAATTTTACCAATTATTTCTTTCAAATACTTTTAGTTAATTAAATTAATTAATGTATTAATTAATTTTATTAACTAATTTTATTTTATTAGTTAATCTCCCTTTTAATATTCAAAAAATAGCAAAAAATATTTCTATTAATAAACTATTTTAAATGGAATTATTTAATTTGATTAATTAATTTATTAATTAATCTTATTAAATAACCCTATTTAACTTGGTTAATTAATTTATCATCCCTTTGCTCGATTATGTGTGTGATATGAGTTTTGCGTATGCTCGATTTCTATTTGCTTGTGACATGATACAATGCTTACTTGTGTGATTACTTTTGCATTTTTGACGATAAATTGCTAAGTAAAAAACGAACGCACATTAAGATTAGTCATTTCAAAGATAAACGAAATCTTTGGTCCAACGCCAAATAAACATCCATATGCACTTCACTTCATACACACACATAAGTCGATCGTTCCTTGATCGCCATCTGCACGAACTTTGCACCTTACACTTTTAGAAACATTTTCTAACTTAACAAATCAACGCATTGCGCTTGTTTTCCATAGCTAGTCTTTAGCTTAGTTCCTCAACTTTGCGAGTCGAGCACATTGTGCCTCGCTAACAAAACCAACAAATAAAACTTCCATTTGCATTTACCTTAAACTTCAAAAAACCGAAATGTTACTTCTTAGATCTAAACCCTTGATCCAACATCAAGCGGTCTTAGGAAACAAAACACTTCAATAAATACGAGGAAAATTGCACGCCACGAGCCTTAAGCGATAGAAAGGAGGATAACGAGCTCTCGTTACTCGCTCCAATTATTTCGGCGCAAGACATTCGTCTTGTTGGACGAAATAAACTATCCATAGTCTTTAGTGCAAATGGACTCTTAAATCCTTTCATCGAAGAAATGTAATAAAACCAACAACCATCACCTGTATCAGGCTGAACTACGAAGCTCTGACTTTCCCATTGCACAAGGGAATACGTAGGCCCGAGGATCTCAATCCTTGCCGAGCCCCTAGGATCAATAAACCCTTTAGTTCAACAAGTAATCATAAGTATAGACATCCCTTCGCGCGTGACAATCAAGATGGTTCCCATCGAGTACGATGGATATAGGAGGTGCTAATACCTTCCTCCTACATAACCGACTTCTGAACCCCGACAATGGTTTGCGATGACCTTGTTTTATCCCTTCTTGGTGGTTTTATCTATATTTACCATTTCCCTCTTCGGGAATAAATAAAATTAGGTGGCGACTCTCATGTCAGCCCAGCCGCGACCGCATTCGCGAGGGATCGTATTTTTCGAGGTACGACAGCTGGCGACTCTGCTGGGGACTGATTCACCCCTATGCAAGTCGAGCCTAGTCTAGGTTTCCACGCTTGTTTGGATGTTTGATTATGTGTTACTTGTTTATCGCTTTCTTTATTGCTTTACATTTTATATCCTTATTGTGGATCTTTTGTACTGGATTGATACTTTGATCAAAACAACTTGAGGGAAAGGCTCTATACCCGGGTCTATGAGTGTAAACATAAGTTAGCGAGGTTGTGTAGTATGGGCTCCCGAGGGAACCTCTCTCGTGGGTTGTCGATAAGAAAGCCTCACTCGGAGTAGATTTTAATGGAAATACTGACAACCGTCAAGCTCTTGGCGTGTGTGCTCAGTTGTTTTCATTAAAGTCATTGACTCTGAGGACCTTTAGAACCTTTTGGTTAAAACATCCGTTGATGGTTGCGTAGTATTGGGCACCAGGGTTCGCCCTCGCGTGGCTCAATACGAAAACCTCACTTGGAATAGACTTACTCGATGGAGTTGATTGACTGTCAAGAATATATAAAATTGACATGTGCATCAAATATTTGAGAAAGTTCCATAACTCCAGGACTTTGTTTTAAACCTCGTGTCGACGATCACATAGTATGGGGTACCAGGAGATTTCTCTCTTGTGTGACTCGATACGAAGATCTCACCCAAACGAAATTCATATGGTGGAGTCAATTAACCGTCATGTTAATGGCGCGTGTAATGAACATCCATATGAGTTATTAACTTTGGGATCCCTAAAACTGTAGAGGTCACCCAGTGAGGTCCTTGTGAGGAGAGTGATCAAAGTATCTTCCATTCGTGCTAGTTGTTTCTGGAACATTTCATTTTGGGTTTACCCGTTCATTGTTGCATACATTCATTCATAAAAATGATACATAGCTCTCAGTTACTTATATTTATTGCAGATTTGAAGTATTTGTCAAAGCAATCAAGATGAATCAAATTTCCAAGAAAAGCACTTACAATTTCAAGTTCTTGGAACCAAAGGTTGACTCGCTACTGGCCTTGAGAGCTAAGATCACTCCTATCAAACACAACAACTTTCAGGCTCGCTTCGGAAGAATCCTGAGTATACTGGACGAGACAGCAAATATTGATGCTCTTAGTGCTCTTGCTCAATATTACGACATTCAGCTACGGTGCTTCACTTTCCCAGACTTCCAGATTGCTCCTACTTTGGAAGAATTCGAGTTGCTTGTGGGCCTTCGTATTAGAGACCACAATCCGTTCCCAAATCTAGAAGAAGAAGTCACTATGACTAAGTTGGCTACTGTGTTGGGACTTCCTGCAAGTTTGTTAGTAGACAACAAGTCTGACAAGGAAGGATTCACGAGACTGTTCTTAGAAAAGCAAGCTTGGCAATGTGCTGAAAAAGGAAACTGGTCCTCCTGTGGAGCCATCCTAGCTCTTCTTGTGTATGGGATCGTGTTGTTCCTAAAGTCAGATAAGTTTGTTGACCGTGCTGCTATAGAGATTTTCATGACAGGAAACCCGGTTCCGTTTTTATTGGCAGATTTTTATCATACTTTCCATACCCGGCATACAAAGAGAGGAGGTGTATTCCTTTGTTGCGCTCCGTTGCTACACATGTGGATTAAAATGCACATGCCTAAGGAGGGTTACTTTGTGTCTAGGCATTTGTCGTGGCCTCACAGATTTGCTTCGCATAGGGCTAATGACATCACATGGTACTCAAGGGATTGGAAGATTGGGGGTATTGTGCTTAGATGCGGAAGTTTCCTTAATGTCCCTCTGATAGGAAATCATGGTTGCATAAATTACAACCCGGTGCTGCTTAAGAGACAACTTGGGATCCCTATGGAGGCTCCTCCCGAGAAAAGGCATTTGATACCTTTTGTTGTTGATAACCCATCTAAAGAAGATTTGAAGAAATTCAAGGCGGCTTGGAAGAAGATCGTTACAAGTGATCCTAGTGTCCGCAAGAATATCGCTGTGAAGGAACCTTATGTCTTGTGGGTAAAAGAAAGAGCTCGCATCGTTAAGATTCCATTCTTCCTCGATCCAATAGCTTTCCCACCCCTTCCTGAGAAAACACCATTGCTACCTGAAGACATAGATGAGCTCAACGAAAGGATCAAAGGTTTAGAATTGGAGAACGAACGCATGCGGATCGAACTCCTTCGAACCAAAGGAAAACAAGAAGTATGGGAGGAGAAAAGTAAAAAGATGACGGAAAGAGTGGAAAGCAGTAACAAAAGATGCAGAATAGAAGAAGATAAAGGAGAACAATGCATGGGTGCTCTTTATGGAGCCAACATGGATCTGGATCATCGTAACGACCAATTAAGAAGGGCTGAAGTTCGAATTATCAATTTACAGAAGGACATGAAGGTGTGCCTTAAGAACAAGAAGGATGATAGAATCACTTTAGAAGAAAAGATCAAGAGCTTAGAGGATTCTCTCAAGAGAGAAGAGGACAAGCTAGCAGCAGAAAAGTTGGAAAAGGACAGTTGTCAGCGAAAGTACGACCGTGAGAAATTTCAACATGAGCAAGCTGTGGAACAAATTGATTACCTGAGATCTCAGAAAGCTTATCAAGACCTGGAGGATACTTGCATCCGGTGGATGAACAAGTGTCAAGATGCTGAAGAAGCCATAGGCGGAAGAGATGTGGTAATTGCAAATCTCCAAGGTTTGTACGAAGAGTGGAAGCAGAAGTTTGTAAACCTGGCTAGCATGTTGAATCTGGAAAGTCAAGACCTCCCTGAGAAGCTTGAAGATGAAGATCGTGTCATGTGCCCAGAAAACACGCCTGAAGAAGTCTACAGGTGTGTGAAAGTCTGCAAGAGAACTATCAAGGAGCTCACCACAAATCTAGTAGCAGTCCGCAAAGCTCAAGGGGTCGTTTTCAGGGTTGCACCATAGTTTATGTTCAAGAAAGTTGTTATTATCTTTTGCATTGTAATATGAAAACTCGTGGAACCTCTAATGTACTTGTTTGATTTAGATGAATGAAAATTGTTGCTTTTGGATTTTAAATCTTGTCTTATTTGCAATGATAAATACATTAAATATCTCTGGTAATAAATCGATAAGATGACTGAGAGCTTTGTAATCAAACATATGCATTCATACGCTCATCTTTACAACCAAACAAAAACACAAACTCATACACTTTACCTTCCCTCTCCAGAAAAGCTGACTTTCCGGATTTTCCGACGAAGGTACGAGACCAGAAAAATTTACAAAATGACGTTGGAGCAAATTCAAGAAGAACAGAACGCCATGAGAGCTGATATTGACTCACTCAAAGGAAAGCTGGACCAAATCCTCGAGGTCATCACTATGGCTAAGAGGGAAGAGGAAGCCGAGAAACTCGCTAGACAAGCCGGCACTTCGGGGACGGCCAAAGATAACTTCGTTCTTGCTGGGGTGAATCCACCCAATGTACCATCTTTAGCAGTTCACCACGGGTCGTTTAAGGACATGGATGAACAGTCTGATGTCTTTTATGTGGATCCACCGGTTCACCGCACCGAAACTCTTCTGGAGCCAGTAGCCGAAAGATTGCGCTCAATGGAGGAAAAGCTTAAGGCAATGGACATCAACACCATTCCAGGTATAGATGCTGAGGAAATGTGTCTGGTGCCAGGACTTGTAGTCCCACATAAGTTCAAGGCTCCGGACTTTCCCGATAAATATAAAGGGAATAGTTGTCCTCACACCCATCTTCGGGCATACTGTAGAAAGATGGCTCTGTATGCTAGGAACGACCAGCTCCTGATTCATTGCTTCCAGGACAGCCTGTTCGGGGCATCTTTGGAGTGGTACGTCCAGCTGGAAAGAGGCCGAATCAAAACGTGGAATGACCTCTCCCGTGCATTCCTTGAACATTATAATACAATTTTGATCTTGCACCTAATCGTACTCAATTGCAAGACATGACACAACATAGCAATGAATCGTTCAAAGAATACGCGCGACGGTGGAAAGGACTCGCTGCACGGGTTCAGCCGTCATTGCTTCCTAAAGAGTTAACGGATATGTTCCTAAATACGCTAGAGGACAAGTATATGGACAGAATGATGGGAGCTAGTTTTCCTAGTTTCTCTGAAATTGTGTCCGTAGGGGAAAGAATCGAGAGCCAACTGAAAAAAGGCAAAGGAGCAACTACTTCTGCAAATACTGGCAAGAAACCTTTTTCAAATTTCCAAAAGAAAAGGGAAGGAGAGGCCAATGCTATTATGAGAGGAAGGGCTAACTTACCGTATAACATGCCTTATGGACATGTAGCTAATGTTGCGCCAGCTCCGTATCAACCGCAGGCTCCACAACACCAACAATACCAGCAGGCTCCTGCACAACAACCCAATCAACAATATAGACGAACTGGTCCGGTGCAAAGGCAGCCTAGGCAAAGAAGGCACATCGATCCAGTCCCCATGCCTTACAGGGATATCTTTAATCAATTGAACCAACGCGGGCAACTGATTCTGAGGGATCTAAGGCCAGCCACTTTCCCGTATCCCCCAAATTACGATGCCAATGCCACTTGTGAATTTCACAAAGGCGCTCCGGGGCACACTATTGACAAAGGCTATGCATTTCAAAATCATGTGCAGGATTTGGTGGAGTCGAAGGATCTAACATTTACTCCAAGAGGTCCAAATGTCAAAAACAACCCATTTCCGCCTCATGAGGGAGCAAATGTTAATGCCGTGGAGGAAGAGGACGATTGTGAGTTAATTTTAAAGGCAGAAGACGTCCAGACTCCATTGGCTTTGATTGGCGAACAGTTGGAGAAGTCAGGTTTGATGCTAGCAAGGGATGAGGGGGTTGATCATTCCGAAGAGAATATCAGGGAGTGCTTGCAAAAACTCCTCAATCAAGGTCTGATACAGATCGAAAGGCATGGAATGGAGAAAACAATGGTGGCTGCAACAGAGATGTTTTATGACGCGCCTCAAACTCCAAACAATGGTACTCCTATGGTTATAGAGTACCCAGCTCCCTACACTGGGGAAAATAACCAAGTTGTACCGTGGAGTTATGAACCAATGACCGCTAGACAAGGCCGGAGAAGGCAGCCTATTAATCTTGAATTTCCCGTTGTCACAGCCATTGTCGGACCAAGTGGTATGACTCGTAGTGGAAGATTGTTTGCACCAAGACCAGTGGAGTCGTCATCCCATCAAAAGCAAAAGATGACTGCTGCACCGGTTGTTACTCCTATTCCTCAGGGGTCACCAGAAGAACCGTCATCGCCCAAAGTTGCCTTCACTCAGAAAGAAGCGGAAGAGTTCTTGAGGATTATCAAGAAAAGCGACTACAAGGTGGTTGATCAGCTGAACCAAACTCCTGCCAAAATATCTATGTTAGCTTTACTACTTAGTTCTGAAGCACATAGATCTTCTTTGCTGAAAGTGCTAAGTGCGGCCCATATTACCAAAGATATCACTGTGGCCCAATTTGATGACGTCATAGCCAGCGTTACCACTGGTAACTTTCTCGGTTTTAATGATGAAGAGCTCACTGCTGATAAGAAGAATCATAATAAAGCTTTACACATTTCCATAAGATGTGAAGATACATTGCTATCGAGGGTGTTGGTGGATACGGGTTCCTCCCTAAATGTGATGCCAAAAACGACATTGGAAAGAATGCTTGTACAAGGAGTGGTGATGAAGCCAAGTGCATTGATAGTAAAAGCTTTCGATGGTTCCAGGCGTGCGATCATAGGAGAGGTGGATCTCCCGATTAAGATAGGACCTGCTTTGTTCACCATTACTTTCCAAGTAATGGATATTCATCCAAGGTACAGTTGTCTCCTGGGAAGACCATGGATTCATAACGCAGGGGCCGTTACATCCACTCTCCATCAAAACTTAAAATTCCCTATGCAGACCCGAATTGTGGTGATTGGAGGTGAAGAAGATATCCTAGTGAGTCATTTGACCTCTTTTCGATATATTGATGTGGAAGGCGAGACTGTCGAGACACCGTTTCAATCTTTTGAAATAGTGAGTATGCTGGCAGTTCAACGAGAATCTGAGCACCCACAGCCATCAATGTCAATGACATCACTGAAGGAAGCCTTGGCTGTCTTGGAGACCGGGAACACGCAGGGCTGGGGAAAAGTTGTCGAGATGCAAGACAAGAGAGACATGTATAGCATTGGCTACTAGACATCTTCCAGTACAACAACGATCTCGGCATATGAAGAAAATGGTCAATTTCCTCGAGTGAGTGATACATTTATAAGCGCTGGATACATCTTTGAGGATCATGCTGCAATGATCTCAGACGAAGACTACCATGAAACGACTTGTAATTGGGTTCGTCAAGCCAGTCCAGGGGAGGAATTAGAGAACTGGAGAACTGTCGAGATTCCTCAATTTATTTACCCTAAAATGTAATTCTACTTCTTTTTTTAAAAACCATATGCTCTGCCCAAGGCATATTGGGATGTTGTCGGGCCACCATTGTCTTAAAACTTTGATTATCAATATAATAAATCAGCAGTTTGCATTCAATATTTGTTCTCTTTCTTTCATTTTTCTTTTATAATAAAATGGCAATGTTTTAATGCACATCACTTTCTAAAATAAATGCATAAATCATAAACATGCAGAGACACCACTGAAGTCCTTGATGACGACGTTGCTATGGTCCCGTATAACTTTGATTGTCCGATCAACCAAGCAGAGGAAGAAGGCGAGGAAGACTGCGAACTTCCTGAAGAGTTAGCCCGACTACTCAAGCAAGAAGAGAAGGTCATCCAGCCTCACCAAGAGGACATTGAAGTCATCAACCTGGATATAACCAAATCAAAATGGATCCAGAAGACATGGAGAAGACCACGTTCATTACGCCGTGGGGAACTTTTTGCTACAAAGTAATGCCATTCGGACTCAAAAATGTTGGAGCAACATATCAACGTGCGATGGTAACTCTCTTTCATGATATGATTCATAAAGAGATTGAAGTGTACGTCGATGACATGATTGCAAAATCCCAAACAGAGGAAGAACACATTGTTAATCTGCAAAAATTATTTGTACGATTAAGAGATTTCAATTTCATACTTAATCCGAATAAGTGCACATTTGGGGTTCGATCCGGAAAGTTGCTAGGATTCATTGTGAGCCAGAAGGGGATCGAGGTTGATCCTGACAAAGTCAGAGCCATTCAGAGTATGCCTGCGCCAAGAACTGAAATGGAAGTCAGAGGTTTCCTTGGAAGGTTGAACTACATTGCCAGATTTATTTCGCATCTCACTGCTACTTGCAAACCAATCTTCAAGCTTTTAAGAAAAGATCAAGCAATTGAATGGGATGATGAATGTCAAACAACTTTTGATAGAGTTAAGGAATATTTGCAAGAACCACCAATCGTGGTGCCTCCCGTTCCGAGAAGACCTCTCATCATGTATATGACAGTTCTTGACGAATCTATGGGCTGTGTGCTGCGGCAGCAAGATGAGACTGGCAAGAAGGAGCATGCCATCTACTACTTGAGCAAGAAGTTCAACGATTGTGAAACAAGATATTCAGCACTTGAGAAGACTTGTTGTGCTCTTGCATGGGCTGCCAAGCGTCTCCGACAATACATGTTGACCCATACAACATATTTGATTTCCAAGATGGATCCTCTTAAATATATATTTGAGAAACCAGCCCTCACTGTTAGGATCGCCCGATGGCAAATGCTTTTGTCGGAGTACGATATTCAGTATGTTACTCAAAAGGCTATCAAAGGCAGCATACTAGCAGATCATCTTGCTCACCAGCCTGTGGAGGACTACCAACCTTTGAAGTTCGACTTTCCAGACGAGGACATCATGTTAATTAAAGACAATGAAGAGCCTGGACCTGACGAAGGGCCTGAACCAGGAGAGCGATGGACTCTCATGTTCGATGGTGCGGCCAATGATCGAGGTTGTGGAATTGGGGCAGTGCTGACATCTCCTAAGGATTTCCATATACCTTTTACAGCTAAGCTTTGTTTTCCGTGTACGAACAATGTGGCTGAATATGAAGCATGCATTATGGGACTAGAGGAAGCCATTGATCTGAGGATTAAAACACTCAATGTATATGGTGACTCAGCTCTAGTGATATATCAAACTACAGGAGATTGGGAAGTAAGATGTGACCATCTGATTCCATATCGGGATTATGTGTTGAAGTTACTCCCCAGATTTGATGACATTACTTTCACTCATGTGCCTCGTAGTGCAAACCAAATGGTTGACGCTCTGGCAACTCTGGCGTCTATGTACCAGCTGATTTGGCCCAATCATCGGCCTTCCATTGATCTCAAGCGCTTTGAAGAACCTGCTCATTGTCTGACTGCCGAAGAAGAATCAAGTGTCAAGCCTTGGTTCTATGATATCAAGCGCTACTTAGAAAAGAAAGAATACTCAGAAGGTGCTTTGAGTATGGATAAAAGAACACTAAGGAGATTGGCCTCAAATTTCTTTCTGAATGGGGAGGTGTTGTACAAGAGAAATCATGACATGATCCTGCTCCGATGTGTAGATGAACAGGAGGCCGAGCGAATTATAAAAGAGATACATGAAGGACTGTTTGGTACTCATATGAGTGGGCATACAATGGCAAAGAAAATCCTTAGAGCAGGATACTACTGGCTAATAATGGAAACTGATTGTTATTCTCATGTTCGAACATGCCACAAATGCCAAATTTATGCTGACAGGGTACACGTACCTCCTACTCCGTTGAACGTCTTGACTTCACCATGGCCTTTCTCCATGTGGGGAATAGACATGATCGGGATGATTGAACCAAAGGCTTCAAATGGGCATAGGTTTATACTTGTTGCCATATATTACTTCACGAAATGGGTCGAGGCTGCCTCTTACGCTAATGTTACCAAGCAAGTGGTTGCTCGCTTCCTGAAGAATAACATCATATGTAGATACGGGGTTCCTCACCGGATCATTACCGACAACGGGTCAAATCTCAATAACAAGACAATTGAAGAGTTATGTACCAGTTTCAAGATTGAGCATCATAATTCAACACCATACAGACCCAAGATGAATGCAGCTGTCGAAGCTACAAACAAGAATATCAAGAAGATCATTCAGAAAATGGTGATCACATATAAAGATTGGCATGAGATGTTGCCTTTCGCATTGCACGGTTACCGTACTTCAGTACGTACTTCGACAGGGGCAACCCCTTTTTCTTTGGTATATGGCATGGAAGCTGTCCTCCCGATAGAAGTTGAAATTCCTTCAATGAGAGTTCTGATGGAAGCCAAATTAGATGAAGTTGAATGGGTCCGAACGAGGTTTGATGAGCTTAATCTTATTGAAGAAAAGCGTATGATGGCGCTATGTCATGGACAACTTTACCATAGACGTATGAAGAAAGCTTTTGACAAGAAAGTACGTCCTCAGACTTACCAGGAAGGTGATTTGGTGCTCAAACGAATCACTACCATGCACAGAGAGCCCAGGGGCAAGTGGGCGCCTAATTATGAAGGACCGTTTGTGGTGGTGAGAGCTTTCTCCGGAGGTGCCTTGATTCTTGCAAGAATGGACGGTGAAGAACTTTCTACCCCCGTGAATGCAGATGCAGTTAAAAGATATTATGCCTAAAAGATTGGAATAAAAGCCGCTAAGTCGAAAACCTGAAAAGGCGACTTAGGCAAAAATAGGCTATCCCGGTGGACTGAAAACCCGAAAGGGCGGTCCAGGCAAAAATTAGGGATACAAATAAAAAATTAGCCCGCTGAGTTGAAAAACTGAAAGGGCGGCTCAGGCAAAAAAGGGCGTCCCGGTGGATTGAAAACCTGAAAGGGCGATCCAGGCAAAAGTTAGGGACTAATTCCAAGGCAAATATTATGATCTGCACATTCATGTGATTATGGGGAACTACGAAAGAAAAGGATCCATCCAATCGTCTTCCTACAAAGTTTAACTGATGAGATTTTCAGAGATATAGGGACCGTAGCAATGTCGAAATTCAATGGAACTTCATTTATTGTCATTGTCATTGTACTTTTCTTGCACAGCAGTTACCTCATTAAGGAATTGCATTTGTATGTACATTTATACCCTTTTGCGGGTTTTGGCAATAAAAAGAGAAATTTCTCATCAAATTGTGCTCAATCGTTTTTACTTTATCTGTTTGTTTGCAAAATGTTTTATTAATGATAAACTCTATTTTGGAAATTTTGGTACAAATAATAAACGATGTTTGAAAAGTAGTACGATTATCTTTTTGGATGATAAAAGGGACGTGACAGTTCTCCCGTTAGCTAATATTATTGCCAGTCACGGTGATCGTTTCCGCATAGACAATATATCCCATTGATGAATGATAAACTTCAGTCGAAACTTTACCAGGGGCATTCATGTCTCTCTCTTTGTTGCTCACAACTTTATCAAGGTCTCATGTACCAAGTGTTGGAAAATCTAATGTCCTCCAAAACCTTTGAAAGTCCAATATCCATTGGCAACCACCAAAAGGTTTAAAGTCCACCATGCTGGCATCCTTCATAAAACCTAAAAGTCCAATTTCCTTGGCAACTACTAAAAAGCAAAGGCCCAATTTCATTGGCACCCTCATGATTCCTAAAAGTCCACTATGGTGGCAACTACCGGAAAGCCAAAAGCCCAACCATGTTTGGCACGTATCTCCCAGAGCCCAATACTCTTGGCAATTATCAAAACTTATTTCCAACGTATACAACCATTTGCATTGTCACAAGCATGGCATGCATAACATTCTTGTCCGAGAACAGGAATGTCATCAAACACAATCATATTAATCATTAGCATATAACAAAGCATTTGCATTAGAATCATTTGTAATTGCATTTTCATAAGAATCATCGTGCATCATGCAATGTACGAGGTCATATCAGGATAGCATAACAGGATCCAGGACATGCATCCAGGATTTTCCTCTCAAAGTTGATGGTATTCCTCTGAAAGGAGCTGATATCCCGCATACGCTTGCAGATTTATTTTTCCCAGCAAATTGTTCTTCAATTTTATAGTGGACAGTGATGTTGTCCACCATTTTCATTGCTCTCCAAGCAGAGAGTATCCTGAAAGTTTGAACGAGATACTGCTTTGGAATCCTCCGAAGAACCTTGATCAGAAGGTACTGCTTCGCAAGATCCGAAGAGTCTCATGTTGGGTAAAGATACTGTTCTAGTATCATTGAAGATCCTTGAATATAAGGAACTGCTTCGCATGATCTGGAAAATCCTATACCATTTTATTCGGGATACTGCCCTAAATATCCCTAAAGAGCCTTTATGCTAAGGTACTGCTTTGATGAGCTAGGGAATCTCATTGTTCGAGATACTGCTTTGGCCTTCTCCGAAGAACCTTAATCGAAAAGGTGCTGCTTCGCAAGACCCGAAGAATCTCATATTGTGATGGAGATATTTTTCTAGTATCATTGAAGATCCTTAAATATAGGGAACTGCTTCACATGATCTAGAAAATATCATGCCATTGTTTGATATATTCTTCTAAATATCCCCAAAGAGCCTTTATTGTTAAGGTACTGCTTTGCCTGGATTAGAGAATCTCATTGGATCAAAATACTGCTTTGGAATCCTCCGAAGAACCTTAATCGAAAGGGTACTGCTTCGCAAGATCTGGAGAATCTCATGTTCGAAAAGATACTGTTCTAGCATCACCAAAGAGCCTTGATTGTAAGGAACTGCTTCGCATGACCTAGAAAGTCTTATGCCATGGGAGAGAAATACTGCCCTAAATATTCCCAAAGAGCCTTTATGGTAAGGTATTGCTTTGAGGAGCTAGGGAATCTCATTGTTCGAGATACTGCTTTGGCGTTCTCCGAAGAACCTTAATCGAAAAGGTACTGCTTCGCAAGATCCAAAGAATCTTATATTCGGTAAAGATGTTGTCCTAGTGACACTGAAGATTTTTGAATGCAAAGAAACCGCTTCATATGATCAAGAAAATATTGAATTATTTATTCGAGATATTGTTCTAACGTCCACAAAGAGCCTTCATTGGTAAGGTACTGCTTTGATGGACTAAATAATCTCATGCCTGTTAAGACATCTCGTTCTAGAGTCATTGAAGAGCCCTGACCAAAGGAAACTGCTTTGTATGACTTAGAAAATACTATGCATTTGTTGAGATGTTTCTCTAAGTATCAATGGAGAGCCTTGAGTGTGAGGAACTGCTTTGTTGGATCAGAAAACATCATTGTTCGAGATACTGCTTTGGCATTCTCCGAAGAACCTTAATCGAAAAGGTACTGCTTCGCATGACCCAAAGAATCACACTTTTAGCTAGGATCTTGTCCCCGAAGAAACCCTAATGCATAAGGGACTGCCTCCTATGATTGGAGAAGTTTATTCATCAAATTAGGATGCTTCTTTGTTGATAACAAAGAATCTCAGACTTTTCGTACAATTTGCCAATCTTATCCTCATATCCCTTTCAGCGGTGTCGTATTTTCTCTCTTGTTGGACAAATTTTAGGGTCTTCTTATATCTAATTGACTTTTACCTTAAACTTTCTCGGGTTCAAGACAATTAGATAGGGGCATCTGTCATACCCCAAATTTGTCCTACCTTGGTATTCTTTCCTTCTAATAGGTCATTTAGCTTTTGACCAGGACCTCTTGGGGAATAGGTCGTATACCTAATGTGTACATGCTCTTTGTGATTAACAAGTGTGTAAGTGCATTAAATTCAAGTAGAGGCATAGTTCATTTTCATGATCCAACATTTCGAGGCATAATCAATGGGTGTTGGTTTTTTAAGTTTTTTTTTCTTCTTCCAAATTGACGAAGTTTGTTCAAGTAATGGAATCAAGTTTTTTTTTCTTATGTGGGAGGATTTCAAAAGGATGAAAATAAATTTTAGTGGAGTTTCTGGGATGACTTTGGAAGAAAAGATATCTTGATTTTAAATTCAATTCAAGCTTATCTACTCATTTTGAATTTATTGAACTCATGGAATGAATTCATGGTGTTGAATTATTTAAGCCATATGATTTGGTTGAAAGGGCCATTTCAAGTTGTTTTTGGATCTATGTCAATTTGTTTTGGGGCCATGTGGAGATCTTCTTGTTTCAAAAGCCACGTCAACTTTTCTAAGGAATCTCTTTCAGATTCACGTGTTGCTCACTTTGTTATGCCTCCATATTCAGATGACATGATTATATTATGCTAAGACCAAGCGTTGCATGCTAAATTCATTTACGTAGAGGATTCAAGCATAGACAATTTGAGGGTGCATTAAATAATTGTGGCGGCAACCAAGCCAGAATCCAAGGCTTCAACTAATTCAAGAGAGATTGTCAAAGCTAAAGAAATTCCAAGAGTCACTGTGTAACACGGTGGGAGAACTGACTTTTAGTTATGTTGCGGATAGCAAGAGTCGCCACCGACTTTTATTTTATCCAAAGGAAAGGCATAAAAGAACAGGAAAGACCTTTTAAAAGATTTTTGGGTCCGGGGGGTAGGTTATGTAAAGGGAAGGTGTTAGCACCCTTTACATCCATGGTTATCCATGGGCTCTTAGTTACTTAGCTCACTTTAAAATGTTTTTTGAAATGTGAAGTGTGTGAATAGAAATTTTCTTAAGTGTTTTATAATGATCCATGTACGGATATATATAAAACCTTTGTTTTGAAAATTTGTTTGAAAATATGAAGTGTTTGAAATGTTTTTGAAAAGTGAGCAAGTACATAAGAGGAACATACCCTAAGTTAAGTCTTTTTTGTTCTTAAATATCCTTTAAGTGGTAAGACTATCCCTATTATTAAGGAATAGGTAGTCATTACCTTGGATGTATGAGGGACAAGTGAAGAGACATTTGTTATTTAGGCAACTGTGGGGTGTATAAGCAATTCGAAGGGACTTATCATCTTTATTCGAAAGGGACAAGATCATTACGAAGGCAACATTCGAAGGGACTTGATCTTTTTATCTGTTTAAGAGACTAAATGATGTGAGATGAGGGACTTTGCTTTATACATCCTACTTGACCTTTTGTTTAGGCAACTTGAGAGGTAACCCTTAAGAAGTGAGATGGCGATCCAAGATCGACTTACGTGTGTGAGTGTACCAATTTTAAATATTTATCTTTAAGATTAATGAGCTAAATTAATTTTTAAATACAAACATATTTCACTCCCTATTTTACTAACCATAGCATTTAAAATTAAATATTAAAAATTACTACTACAAATATTACATAAGGGATACAATTACATAATAATAATAATCAAAATAAATTAAATAAGCAAATAATAATAATAAATAATTGGGTTAGTAACAATAATAATAATAAAAATAATATATAAATAAATGGGATTAGTAATAATAAAAATTAATAAGAATAAAATCAAGAAATTAACATAATAATAAATTTAAAAGTGCAATTTTTAATGGATAATTATTTTTTAAGATTTTTAAGAAGAAAAATAAACAATTCATATTATATACTAATTATTATAAAGATTATCTATACATGTTATAAACATAAGGTTAATTATAATTAAATATACATATTATAAAAATAAATTATATTTACAAAATTAAATTAAGAGTTTTTAATTATTTTAAGCATAATCTAAAATTATTTACATGCAAAAACTATATTAAATAATAATTATAAACAAATTATAAAAATATGTACATAATTAAAGTTTAAAAGTTATAATATAATTAGATTTTGTGTAAAAGAAAATTAGAGTTTTGATTATTTAGAAAAATACATTAGGATTTACTTCTTAATTAAAATGTAAACAAAAATTATGAAATTAAAATAAACATATTTTACAATTAGGGTTTATAAAAATAATTAGGTTTTAGAAAAATATTTTTAGGGTTTTAGAAAATATTAGGGTTTATATGTTTAGAAAAATAAATTAGGATTAATTATCTAATATAAATTAATTATGCAAAATTACACAATATTAATAATATACAAAAATAAAGATTAAATAATTTTACTAATGAGGTTTAATTTTGAAAAGATGAATTTTAAATTAAAGAAAAGAAAATAATAATATAAACATTTTATTTTTATTACTTAAATTTATTTAACTATAATATAAACAAATAAATAGAAAAAACAAGAAAAAGTGAAAAAGAACTTACCTGGACTGGGATTCGAACTCAGTCCCTAAGCTTTCACACCCTCAAGACCAGCAAACCAGCCATTGGGCTATGCACGCGCAGGTGAGAAGGAGGGAACTCCATATGGTTTTGTTTCAAATCCTGTGAAAATCATGACAAAACAAAAAAATAGCACAAAAAGGCCTGGGGAGGGTTTCGAACCCAGGACCTTCACACAACAAGCAAGCACACTTACCATCCAGCCAGAAGGGCGCATCTGATTATACAACCACTACAAATGATAATATATTAAGTCTAATAATTAAATGAACTTTTGAATAAAAAGAACCTGACCAAGGAATCGAACCCTGGCCCTCTATCATCACACACCAACGTCAAAACCAACTGAGCCACACGCTCAATGTCAAAATAAAAAGAATTAGTTTTTTGAATTAATTCTTCGCTCCAGCTTCACCTTCTTCTTCCTCCAGATCTGTGAAAATACCTGCGAAATCAAATACGAAATTTCCTGCGAATTTTTAAAACCCGGAACCTATGTTTTTTAAACATTATGCAAACCATCATGACAAACAAAATTAGTAACCCAGATCAATTGTACAAGGTTTGCACGTCACAGCCATGGTCTTAGAATTTGTTTTAAGGTCATAAATGTCTGGTTCCCGTTTTGAAACTCCAAACCCTAACAATGGCAACCTTCAATACTGTCCACAATAATTCAATTAATCCATTCAAAAAGCTTCTAAACATCATAACAAACACAAATCCATGATTAGTTTTCAATATCAAAGCATGAATCAATCAAATTGAAAAAATTTATAATATGAAAGGGACGCATTCGGTTTGTGCAAATTAGGGCATGAAGAGGCAATGTTATGATCCAGAATTGATCTATGAACTCCAAGGAACAAGTTGCAACCTTTGGTTTGTCTTGAAAGGGCTGGGAGAATGGAATCCAAATTTGAGTTTTTTGTGAGTTTTGAAAAAGTGGAAACTTACTCTTGAGGCAGAAGATTCGTCCCTTGGCATTGTGTTAGGTTTGTATACTTATAGTGGAATGAAGCTAGGTCAAAAAATTGGATCATTGTTTGGACTTTTTGATTTTTGAAGATTGAAAAAGATAATGTCTTAAAATTCAAATATTTTTTGATATAACATTGCTATTTTAAGACAATCATCATGATTTTCATATCAATCTAATTCAATCAAGGTTTATGACTTTCTAGAATCAAAATATATTTTAAATCTTCATATTTTATATTTTATTTGAATTTAAAATGATTTTTAATATAAAAAATCATAATAAATAAAATAAATAAAATAAGATTATGAAAATATTAAATAAATTTCGTGCATGATGTCATGGAAAACCTTGGGTCACAAAATGTTCAGCTCATTTGGAAGAATTTGGTTTTAAGACCCTATTTTCTTCATAAACCACCCAAAAATTTCCCAACTTTGCAAGGGCACAAATCCTTCAATTTTAATGCTATGAGGGTGTTCTTGGACATTTTGGAAATCTTAAAGAGTCCTCTAACCAACCCCATTGGTTTCATGTCCATATCATTTACCATTCTCAAGTTATGCCCTTTTGAAGTTGTTGACTTTTTGTTGACTTTCAAAAGGACCTATAATGTTTTAGCTCATACCTTCCAAATGAAGCATTTTTGGGTTTGGCTTGTGAGACACAAAATTTTAGAGAATTCAATTTCCTTCAAAATGAGCTTTGGATGGGAAAAATTTGATGAAGCATGTGAGAGTTATGGCTGGTCAAAGTTCAGTTGACTTTTCTTAAGGAAACCCTAATTTAGAAACCTCTGATTCTTGATGATCTGAAATATCCTTGATGAATCATGATCAACCCTTTATCAAATGATGAATTTTACTTCATATAATTGATGTTGGCAAAAAAATCATGAAGTTTGACTTTGGTTTGACCACAGTTGACCTCAGTTTGACTTTTTAACTGCTTTGACTGATTTTGACTTATCTGATCATCTGACTGAGCAAACCTTTGAGAAAAGTCTTGAAACTTGTCATGGGGGTTCTTAAACATATATAAGATGTTATGAAGCTCACTTGATGTTTTGGAAGTCCATTTATCCTGATTAAAGTCAAAACCCTAGTTTTGGATGCACTGCTTAGGAGGATGCATTGTCTGAGAGAATTGTCAAACTTTCTGACTATTTGTGAACTTTGTGAACCTCATGAAATGTCTTGTGAACCTTGTGAACCTCATAAGATGTCTTGTGAACCTTGTGAACCTCATAAGATGTCTTGTGAACCTTGTGAACCTCATAAGATGTCTTGTGAATCTTGTGAACCTCATAAGATGTCTTGTGAAGCTGGTGAACCTTGTGAACCTCTTAGCACACAAAGTCTTGTTTTGTGAGGGCAAATTTTGGGGTGCAACAGCTGCCCCTATTCAATTTTCTGAAACCTGAGGGGTTAGATTGGTATATGTGCCAGTCGTGACCTGGAAGGTTGAAGGGGATTGAACACAAAAGCCCAAAAATTTGCACTCACCGGTGCGTAAAGTAATACTTTAACTGTATATGCTCGAGTGGGCTTGAAGATGCCACTTGGAGAAAAGGAGATGGGCTTAAAGATGCCATCAGAATGAACTGGAGATGGGCTTAGAGATGCCATCTGGAGAAAAGTTCTTCAAATATACTTCTTGGAGAATAAGGTAGCCCAAAGTATGAAGATATAGCTTTTGGGAAGATAAACAACGTCCCAACATTACCTCTGGGAAGATAAACAACGGCCCAAGGTAACACTATGGCTTTTGAGAAGATAAACGACGTCTCAAAATAGCCTCTGGGAAGATAAACGATGTCCCAATATAATGAGATAACCTTTGGGAAGATAAACAACGGCCCAAGGTAAGGGTATGACATTTGGGAAGATAAACAACAGCCCAAAGTCATGATAGCTTTCAGGAGGATAAACAACGTCCCGAGGTATAATAGGGTACTTGGGAAGATAAACAACGTCCCAACATTACCTTTGGGAAGATAAACAATGGCCCAAGGTGAGGGTATGACTTTTGGGAAGATAAACAACGGCCCAAAGTCATGATAGCTTTCAGGAGGATAAACAACGTCCCGAGGTATAATAGCGTTCTTGGGAAGATAAACAACGGCCCAAGGTAATGATAGCTTTCAGGAGGATAAACAACGTCCCGAGGTAATGTAATAACTTTTGGGAAGATAAACAACGACCCAAAGTTATGATAGCTTTCAGGAGGATAAACAACGTCCTGAGGTATAAGTTGTTGATATTGTTTGTCTGCTGGAGAATTAATCTGAAAAACAAGATTAGTGCGATGTATATAATATTCTGCAAGATAATATTAGTTTATGCATTATGTATGCATGCATAGTATGATGCACTTAAGTAATGTATTATGTACTTATGGATATGTATATTATGGTATGATGTAAATGATGTATGTATGAATCATGCGGCCTGAAGCGTCTGAAAATCTTCGTATAACAACTGCTGGCCAGGGAAAATAAATCCCAATTTGTTGCCAAAGAATATGAGGAACTCGTTCCCATCTCTTTTGATAATATAGTATTCATAACCTCCCGTCTTCGTTCGATAGTAAGGTATCCATAACCTCCTGTCTTCGTTCGATAGTAAGGTATACATAACCTCCCGTCTTCGTCCGATAGTAAGGTATACATAACCTCCCGTCTTCGTCCGATAGTAAGGTATACATAACCTCCCATCTTCGTTTGATAGTAAGGTATACATAACCTCCCGTCTTCGTCCGATAGTAAGGTATACATAACCTCCCGTCTTCGCTCGTTATACTCTTATTGGAAAAATAAATTCCCGACTATCCGTATGAGGATAAAAGAGATGGATATAAATTCCAGGGGAGATGTGACTCGAAGTACTTATGAAGATGGATTTGCCCTACTGGGGGACTTGTAGCTGTCTTGTGGGAATGAACCGGCAAGCTTCGTTGAAATCCTTCCCTCGTCCGTCCTTAGTAAATACTATTACTGCATTTTCATGCATTTCTGGTAAACATCAATCATATTAAGCATTTATGCATTTTTGGTAAACATCAATCATATTCAAAAGCATACATACATTCAAACACAACCAATGGACGTTTCGCTTATGTAAATAGGGTAAAAGTAAATCTGGATTCAAAGATGGAATTTTATTTATATCACAAAGTGACCTATACATAGGCAAGTTTGTACAAGGAGACAGAAATCCTAGTAAGAGGAATTTGTCATAAAAATTTTACAAAACCAAGAAAATCAGCTATGTGGGAAATAATCCTATTGAGTTTCAATTCTAATATTGCCATTATCTTCAAGTATCTCATCTTCTGTTGTTGAGACGGAACGATTGGATTGAGCTTTATCTGTTCGAGCTTGAGTAAGTAGCACAAATGGTAGTAGTTTCATGGGTGATCCAAACGAGACATAGTCATACGCTTTAATCCCTAACTTTTGCCTGGATTGCCCTTTCAGGTTTTCAATCCACCGGGATACCCTTTTTTGCCCAAGCCACCTTTTCAGGTTTTCGACTTGCCGGGTGTACATTTTTTTAAATATATCCCTAATTTTTGCCCGAACCCTTTTGGTTCGCCGGGATGCCCTTATTTTTGCCTAGGCCAATCAACCTAGCGGGTCTCTTTTTATGCGTAGTATTTTTTAACTATGTCTGCGTTTACAGGCTGTGGGAAGTCTTCACCATCCATAGTAGTAAGTATCATGGCACCTCCTGAGAATACTGTTTTGACTACAAATGGTCCTTCATATGTAGGAGTCCACTTGCCCCTAGGATCACCCTGTGGTAATATGATACGCTTGATTACCAAGTCACCAGCCTGATATACCTTTGGCTTAACCTTCTTGTTAAAAGCTTTGATCATCCGTTTTTGGTACATCTGGCCATGACAAACAGCTGCTAACCTCTTCTCATCAATCAAATTTATCTGGTCAAGTCGAGTCTGAATCCACTCATCTTCATCCAAGCCTGCATCCTTCATGATTCTCAAGGAGGGAATCTGAACTTCAATGGGCAGAACTGCTTCCATACCATAGACTAAGGAGAATGGGGTTGCCCCTGTTGAAGTACGTATTGTAGTACGATAACCATGAAGAGCAAATGGTAACATCTCATGCCAATCCTTATAAGTGATAGTCATCTTCTGTAGAATCTTCTTAATGTTCTTATTAGCAGCTTCAACTGCCCCATTCATCTTCGGACGATACGGAGAAGAGTTGTGATGTTTAATCTTGAACTGCATGCAGAGATCAGTAATCATAGTGTTGTTCAGATTAGAGCCATTGTCTGTAATAATCCTTTCAGGGATGCCATACCTACATATGAGATTATTCTTAATAATTCGAGCCACCACATTCTTGGTAACAGATGCAAATGAAGCTGCCTCTACCCATTTTGTAAAGTAATTAATAGCAACCAGAATGAAACGATGCCCATTAGAAGTAGTAGGCTTGATCTCACCAATCATATCAATGCCCCACATGGCAAAAGGCCAAGGAGCAGTCAACACATTCAATGGTGACGGAGGTATATGTACTTTATCAGCATAAATTTGATACTTGTGACATGTTCTGGAATGTTGGTAGCAGTCAGCTTCCATGGTAGACCAATAGTAACCTGCTCTCAATATCTTCTTTGCCATAGTATGACCACTAGAATGAGTGCCAAAGATCCCATCATGCATGTCTTCCATAATCTCAGTTGCTTCCTTCTTATCCACACATCGAAGCAAAGTTGAATCATGATTGCGCTTGTACAAAATCCCATTACTCAAAAAGAACTTAGCAGAAAACCTTCTCAGAAACTTCCTATCTTTGACAGATGCCCCTTCAGGGAACTCCTGAGCTTCAAGATATCTTTTCACTTCATAGAACCAAGGCTTCTCTTCTGCTTCTTCAGTGTCAATCTCATTGCAGTATGCAGGCTTTTCAAATATGTCAATAGTAATCTTGGGGGCCTCATCATCCCAGCTGATCTCAAACATGGATGCCATGGTGGCTAAGGCATCTGCCAATTGATTCTCTCTTCGTGGAATATTCCCAAAGGTAATCTCTTTGAAATGTGGGATCAAAGACAAAACATGCTCTCTGTAAGGAATGAGATTATCATGTTTGGTATCCCAATCTCCTTTAATCTGACTTACTACCAGGGCTGAATCTCCATACACGTCAAGGAACTGAATCTTCATATCAATGGCAGCTTTGATACCCAAGATATGTGCCTCATACTCAGCCATGTTATTAGTACAATAGAAACAAAGTCTGGCAGTAATCGGGGTATGAAAACCTTCAGGGGAACTGATCACAACACCAACACCATTACCATGTGCATTAGAAGCTCCATCAAAAACCATAGTCCATCGGGATCCTTGTTCAGGTCCGTCATATTGTCCAGGTTCTTTGGTAATAAACATAATGTCTTCATTGGGGAACTCATAACTCATTGACTGATAATCATCCACTGCTTGATGAGGCAAATGATCAGCTACAACACTTCCTTTAATGGCCTTATGAGTAGTGTACTCTATATCATATTCTGTTAAGATCATTTGCCATCTTGCTATTCGTCCGGAGAGAGCAAGTTTCTCGAATATGTACTTGATTGGATCCATCTTCGAAATCAATAAGGTAGTATGAGTCAACATATATTGTCTTAGTCGGCGAGCAGCCCATGCCAAAGCGCAACAAGTTTTCTCGAGCAGTGAGTATCTTGTTTCACAGTCAGTAAACTTTTTGCTAAGGTAGTATATTGCATGCTCTTTTCGACCAGACTCGTCATGTTGCCCCAACACACACCCCATTGAGTTGTCTAATACTGTTAAGTACATAATCAAGGGTGTTCCATCAACTGGTGGCATCAAAATTGGAGGTTCTAGCAGATATTTCTTGATTTCATCAAAGGCAGTCTGGCACTCATCATTCCATTCCATTACCTGATCTTTCTTCAACAACCTGAAGATTGGCTCACAGGTAGCAGTTAATTGGGAAATAAATCTTGCAATGTAATTCAATCGTCCCAAGAAACCTCTAAATTCCTTCTCAGTACGGGGAGCTGGCATCTCTTGTATAGCTTTCACTTTCGCAGGATCTACTTCAATACCTTTTCCACTGACCATGAAACCCATGAGCTTACCAGATCTAACTCCAAAAGTACACTTGTTTGGGTTCAATCTCAACTTGTATTTCTTCAACCTCTCAAACAACTTATGCAAATGATCAAGATTTTGTTCTTCATTCTGGGACCTGGCTATCATATCATCCACATATACCTCTATCTCATGATGTATCATATCATGAAACAAAGCCACCATAGCACGCTGATATGTTGCCCCTGCATTCTTCAAACCAAATGGCATCACCTTATAGCAAAAGGTGCCCCACTGTGTAACAAATGTTGTCTTCTCCATGTCTTCAGGTGCCATCTTGATTTGATTGTAACCAGAGAAACCATCCATAAACGAGAATACCTTATGCTGAGCAGTGTTGTCTACCAGAACGTCAATATGAGGAAGTGGAAAGTCATCTTTGGGGATGGCCTTATTCAAATCCCTGTAGTCCACACACATACGTACCTTACCATCCTTCTTAGGTACCGGCACTACATTTGCAACCCATTGTGGATAAGAAGTCACAGCTAAGAACCCTGCATCAAACTGTTTCATTACCTCTGCTTTAATCTTTTCTGACATTTCAGGACGCATGCGACGAACCTTCTGCTTCTTTGGACGACAATCTTCTTTTACTGGTAAACGGTGAACCACAATGTCTGTATCCAACCCTGGTATATCTTCATAGGACCAAGCAAAGATCTCCACATAGTCACGTAACATCTGAATCAATCTGCTCTTGACACTATCCTCTAATTCAGCCCCTATCTTGACCTCTTTCCTGTTTTCTTCAGTTCCCAGATTCACAACTTCGATTGGCTCTTCATGTGGTTGTATAGCTTTCTCTTCTTGTTGTAACAACCTAGCAAGCTATACAAGTACTTCACAATCATCCTCATTTACGTCTTCAGTTTGATAGATCGGATTCTCGAAATTATAATTAGCAATAGTAGAAATGTTATCAACAGGATCCAGAGTGGATGAGGATCTGCATTTTAGTGATGTGGGTGTGTGTAAGAACACATAGCTGATGAAACAAAAATAAAAGAAAAGAAAGACAAAGAACACAATATTTACGAAAACGAAACGTCCACTGATTTTTATTGAATGAAGTATGCAAATGAAATGACATCCCATAACAAGCACACCATTGTGCCCCGGGTAAGGCACGAGGCTTAAGAGTTTAATTGTTCAAGAAATTGCAAACTTTAAAAGTAACAACACAATAATAGTATTTACTCCTGACTAAAGGAGATAGGAATAACATCTCCAGCCTTCCAGTTATTGAGTCCAGCACCCACAGTAGGAAAAATCCAAGCATCCAAGTTGTAGTCTTCATCATAGTCACCCACAGCATTGATCTGATTCTTCATAATCCCCTGATTGGTGATACGAACAGCACGAGCACGACGAACAACCTTCTGGGACTCTTTATCCACCACAACTCTAGCATCTTTGAGGGAGGCCATTGTAGGAGGTACTTTGGTGACCACAGGAACTTTCTTGACAACAGGAGGAGCTTCAAGGAACCACTTCAAATTTATGGCACGGAGTTTCAACATATTCACCTTCCACTTCAAGATATTTAAAGGTGTTCACATGGCTAACTATATATCCTTCCTCTCCATAAACAGTGACAACTTTTCCTTCTACCGGATATCTCAGCTTCTGGTGTAAAGTGGAGGTTACAGCACCTGCCCCATGGATCCAGGGACGTCCAAGCAAACAAGAATACGACGGACGAATATCCATGACATAAAAGGTAGCATTGAAGACCTGAGAACCTACTTTGATTGGGAGATCAATTTCTCCATGCACCACTCTTCTTGAACCATCAAAAGCCTTCACCACTATATTACTGGGCTTCAACACAACATCTTCAGGGCTAAGCTTATTCAGAACTTCTTTGGGCAACACATTCAGAGAGGAAGCATTGTCTATTAATACATGTGACAGGGTAGTGCCCATGCATTCAATATAGATATGTAGAGCCCTATTATGATCCCTCTTGGCAGGAGTTAAATCAGCATCGGAGAAACCTAACCCATTATCATAGGTCAAGTGTGCAACACAATTTTCAAACTGGTCTACGGAAATCTCATTTGGTACATGAGCAGTCTTCCAAAATTTAATCAAGGCTTTGGCATGAGCCTCAGAACACAACAATAAAGACATCATAGAAATCTTGGAGGGAGTATGCCCCAATTGATCCACAATGTCATAATCACTTTTGCGAATGATTTTCAATACTTCTTCCATCTGCTTAGAAAGATCATCAGTAGCTGGCACCTCAGTTGGTATAGGTTCAATAACAGGACCTTTGCCCCGAGCATCAGTGGTGGAAGTAGCAGCTGGAGTAACTGCATTCTTGGAGGTAACTGGAGGAGAGAAAACTCTTCCACTTCTCGTGATCTTACTAGATCCAGCAATATTATCAACATCAATAATAGGTGTCTCAGCTAAAGGTTCATGCTTAACACCATGAATATAAATATCGGACCCATAATCCCAAGGCACAGCTTTATCAGAAGTATACGGGATAGGACCAGGAGTGGTAATGATCATAGGAGACACTCTAGCTTCAGCAACAATCTTCACAGGGCCTTCAGCAGTAATTTTAATTGGACCCTTATGAGTGATTTTGACAGGACCCTTGGAAGTGATTCTTACCGGAACTTTATCAACCATATCCTCCTCTTCAACCTTCGCACCTTTAGTTATATGATCCACCATACTTTCCACAGAAAGTGGAGTCCTCTCAAACACTATGGTGTAATTATTCATGAGGCGTTGAATTCCGTCTTTCAACCTCCAGCAGCTATCCGGCTTATAGGTACAATATAAACAATCTTCACGACAACCTGGAAAGAACCCAGCTTGCACCAACTTCTTCTTAATAACAGACAATGGTGTAGTCAACTCTGCAACTGAGGAAATATATGAATCTTCACCAATGGCATTAACGGTCTTCTCATGATTCGGCATGGGAGCAGTAATCACATTTGGAGTACCCGGAGGGTCAAACTCAATCTCTCCAGCATCAATCATATCCTGAATTATATTCTTCAATACACATCAACTATTGGTATCATGTCCCTAACAATTTGAATGATATGCACATCGTGCATTAGGATTATACCTGGGTGAGGTAACATTGGGATTCTGAGGAGGATCCCTCAAAGTGATAAGTTCACCCTTCAACAAGTGTTGCAAGGCTTGGGCCAGTGACATGTTAATCTTAGTGAACTGTCTTCTAGCCCTCTGTTGATTGCCCTGTGGTGGCTCTGGTGTCGTAGGAGTTGGATTGGAGATATAAACTGCACTCACAGATTGGTGCCTCCTATTACGATCAGGTTGACCATAAACAACATTCGACTCTTTCTTCCCACTAGGGGGCTTCTTTGTAGTACTGGATGAAGAAGCACCCACCTGGATCTTGCCACTCCTTATACCACTTTCTACGCGCTCTCCTGTCATTATCAACTCAGTGAAGCCAGATGATGAGCTTCCAATGAGATGACTGTAAAAAGGACCATTCAACGTACACATGAACATATCAACTAACTCCCTGTCAGTTAGAGGGGGTTGTACTCTTCCAGCCAAGTCTCTCCACTTCTGGGCATACTCCTTGAAATTTTCTTTAGCACCCATGGACATGCTCTGTAATTGCATGCGAGTAGGGGCTAGATCAGCATTGTATTGATATTGCTTATAAAAGGCTTCAGCAAGATCATTCCAATCACGGATGTTGACACTCTCCAACTGATAGTACCATTCCAATTGAGTTCCAGATAAGCTCTCTTGGAAGAAATGGATCCACAACTTCTTATCAGCAGTATGGGGTTGGATTCTTCGGACATAGGACCTCAGATGCAGCTTGGGACAAGAGACACCATCATAAACTACGAAAGTAGGAACCTTGAAACCAATGGGTATGACCACCCCAGATATCAAACTCAGGTCTTCAAAATCCAGCCCAGAAGACTTTTGTAATTCCATAGCATCCATTCTATCCACCAGCATCTTGAACTTATCTTCATTGGGCTCATGATAGTAGTTAGCTTCAGAATCAGAGTCCCCCATTGTATTATGGAGACTGCCTCCTTCTTTCTCAGACTCTTCAGGCTCATAATCTTCAACCTGTTCTTTGGTCTTGACAGGACCTCTGAACCTTCTTCCCATGTTGATCAGGCCTCCCGACCTTCTAGTCTTCTTAGTCTTCTTGGCCAGCAGTGCCTTCAATTCATCTTGCCCCTTGGACAAGTTCAGGATTAGCTCTTGGAACTGTGCATTTTGTGCCTGGAGATCCTTAACTGTTTGTTCAAGAGCCATTGCTGAAATAAACAGCGAGAAGATGAGAAACCTGTGCACAATAAACCTGTGATGCAATGATATGATATGTGAATGTATATGCAATGTTTTCAAGGACCGCAAGATTTAAATTTGCTTAAACAAACAAGAAAGTAAACTTTTATTAGTAATAAATTTGTTTGCCCCTTGGGCTTACAAAATGAAATGAAATAAATACAAAAGATGGGGTTTTAAGTCTCCCATGGACGTTTCCTTTTTGTGTTGAGGTATGAGTTGAGATTCCGCTCCTCGTGAAGTTGCTTTGTTAGCTCCAGGATTCTTTCTTGACTTGCTTTGTAATGAGCCTCGAAAGTATCCCTTTTCTCCTTCAACTGGACCCAGGATCTCTGTAAGTCTCCCATGTCAGTGGGCATGTCTGGGTGAAGGATGGTATAAGAAGTATCTCCTTTAGCAACAGGCTCCATAGTAACTGGCAGGATGGCAGGATATGGCATCATAAGAGTCTGAGCACAAGATCGCACCCATCTGAGATAAGCTTCCATGGGAATGGTGTACTTGGGCTCCAGAGTCTTGCTGTCAACCTTGTTCACTTTTCCCCATGCTCGTATGAACCTTTGACGATAACCTTGCAGGTCGTTGTCGTAGTCAAACACAATACCCTGAATCAACATGTCATGTGGACCATCACTCCGAGCATAACCAAACTGTCGTAAAGCTAGAGAAGGGTTGTAGGTAATGCCTCCTCTTATGCCTAGAAGTGGCACATTAGGAAACTCCCCACAACGGTCAATGATAGTAACATTCTCCATAGACCTGGAGCACCAATGAATATCTGAATGCGAGAGTGACATGATCCTCTTTGACCACCTGAACCCTTGCTCATTCTTCATCACTGATCGAGGAAGGTGAGAAATAAACCACCTAGATAACAGAGGTATGCAGCACATCAGAGTTCCTCGTGCCTTTGTAGTACGAGTATGAAGAGAATGTAGAATGTCTCCAAGCAATGTAGGCACTGGGTTGTGACTCAGAAATATGTTGATGGCGTGAATGTCTATGAACTGATCAGGATTGGGAAACAACACTAAGCCATAAATCAACAAGGCTAAGATCTCCTCAAAAGCATCATAACTCATAGCCTTCAAGAACACTTGAGCCTTCTCTATCAACACCTTAGCAAGAATACCCTTAACTCCACTCCTTGTTTCTAGGACAATGTCTGATTTCTTCAGATGTAGAGCTGCAGCAATGACTTCAGGTTTAGGCTCTTTTTCCAAGCCTGTGAATGGTTTCTGATCAAGAACATGTATACCCAGAAGTTTAGAGAACTCTTCCATTGTTGGAACCAGCTGATAGTCGGGGAATGTGAAGCAATGGTGCTTAGGATCAAAGAACTGAAACAGAACACTCATCATGTCTTCATTGAACCCTGAAGTGACTAGATCCAGTAGGTGACCATGTCTCTTGATGAACTGGGAGTTTTCAGAAACTTGAGAGACCAATTCCTTAAGCTTAGGGGGTATTCCTACAAAGTTGATCCTGATAGTGTTCCTACGAGCAGAAGCCATGACCTGCAACAAAGAACAAAGATAAATCCTTTGGTCCTTGAAATGGTTAGTGAAAATGCTATGCTTATGATGCATGATGATGTCATGATGTTATGCTCAATCACAAACATGTGGCACACACAAACAAGTCACACCATAGCCCTAGGTTTAAAGGCTTGCATGAGGTTCAAAGGTAAGTACCCTCCCCTGAAGTTTAGTTGGTTCATCCTGTCCTATAAAGTAACCAGGTTCTAAGGGATCTCAATATCATTGATCCTTCACAAGGGTGGTTGTTCAGTAGGTAACTTACTTGCCAACCAAAACCCTCCAAGTTTAGAATCTCAATGAGCGTAGTATCGAGTATCAACCAACTTCAGTCTTCACCAAAGCCGGTTATCTCACTACTTTCTAAAGGCCAAAGATGGGATAACTAGGGTTCTAAAAGTTAGTTAGTGTATTGACAACATATGGCAGCCTCATATTATCCTCAACTTGACTTAAGGAACATAAGCACCAACCAAGAAGTCACACTAACTATGGCCACCAGATCAACCATATCGGTATACGCCGTACAGTTTCCTTGGTCTATTGCCATTTACCTAAGGTACACTAGATCCGGGTTAGGATCTTTCACACATAAGAGCACCCAACAAGTAAAGTAAAGCAAACAAGTTTAAAGTGATCTAATTCCTAAGGGTACCCCTCTTTTATTAAATCCCCAGCAGAGTCGCCAGTTCTGTAACACGGTGGGAGAACTGACTTTTAGTTATGTTGCGGATAGCAAGAGTCGCCACCGACTTTTATTTTATCCAAAGGAAAGGCATAAAAGAATAGGAAAGACCTTTTAAAAGATTTTTGGGTCCGGGGGTAGGTTATGTAAAGGGAAGGTGTTAGCACCCTTTACATCCATGGTTATCCATGGGCTCTTAGTTACTTAGCTCACTTTAAAATGTTTTTTGAAATGTGAAGTGTGTGAATAGAAATTTTCTTAAGTGTTTTATAATGATCCATGTACGGATATATATAAAACCTTTGTTTTGAAAATTTGTTTGAAAATATGAAGTGTTTGAAATGTTTTTGAAAAGTGAGCAAGTACATAAGAGGAACATACCCTAAGTTAAGTCTTTTCTGTTCTTAAATATCCTTTAAGTGGTAAGACTATCCCTATTATTAAGGAATAGGTAGTCATTACCTTGGATGTATGAGGGACAAGTGAAGGGACATCTGTTATTTAGGCAACTGTGGGGTGTATAAGCAATTCGAAGAGACTTATCATCTTTATTCGAAAGGGACAAGATCATTACGAAGGCAACATTCGAAGGGACTTGATCTTTTTATCTGTTTAAGGGACTAGATGATGTGAGATGAGGGACTTTGCTTTATACACCCTACTTGACCTTTTGTTTAGGCAACTTGAGAGGTAACCCTTAAGAAGTGAGATGGCGATCCAAGATCGACTTACGTGTGTGAGTGTACCAATTTTAAATATTTATCTTTAAGATTAATGAGCTAAATTAATTTTTAAATACAAACATATTTCACTCCCTATTTTACTAACCATAGCATTTAAAATTAAATATTAAAAATTACTACTACAAATATTACATAAGGGATACAATTACATAATAATAATAATCAAAATAAATTAAATAAGCAAATAATAATAATAAATAATTGGGTTAGTAACAATAATAATAATAAAAATAATATATAAATAAATGGGATTAGTAATAATAAAAATTAATAAGAATAAAATCAAGAAATTAACATAATAATAAATTTAAAAGTGCAATTTTTAATGGATAATTATTTTTTAAGATTTTTAAGAAGAAAAATAAAAAATTCATATTATATACTAATTATTATAAAGATTATATATACATGTTATAAACATAAGGTTAATTATAATTAAATATACATATTATAAAAATAAATTATATTTACAAAATTAAATTAAGAGTTTTTAATTATTTTAAGCATAATCTAAAACTATTTACATGCAAAAACTATATTAAATAATAATTATAAACAAATTATAAAAATATGTACATAATTAAAGTTTAAAAGTTATAATATAATTAGATTTTGTGTAAAAGAAAATTAGAGTTTTGATTATTTAGAAAAATACATTAGGATTTATTTCTTAATTTAAATGTAAACAAAAATTATGAAATTAAAATAAACATATTTTACAATTAGGGTTTATAAAAATAATTAGGTTTTAGAAAAATATTTTTAGGGTTTTAGAAAATATTAGGGTTTATATGTTTAGAAAAATAAATTAGGATTAATTATCTAATATAAATTAATTATACAAAATTACACAATATTAATAATATACAAGAATAAAGATTAAATAATTTTACTAATGAGGTTTAATTTTGAAAAGATGAATTTTAAATTAAAGAAAAGAAAATAATAATATAAATATTTTATTTTTATTACTTAAATTTATTTAACTATAATATAAACAAATAAATAGAAAAAACAAGAAAAAGTGAAAAAGAACTTACCTGGACTGGGATTCGAACCCAGTCCCTAAGCTTTCACACCCTCAAGACCAGCAAACCAGCCACTGGGCTATGCACGCGCAGGTGAGAAGGAGGGAACTCTATATGGTTTTGTTTCAAATCCTGTGAAAATCATGACAAAACAAAAAAAAATAGCACAAAAAGGCCTGGGGAGGGTTTCGAACCCAGGACCTTCACACAACAAGCAAGCACACTTACCATCCAGCCAGAAGGGCGCGTCTGATTATACAACCACTACAAATGATAATATATTAAGTCTAATAATTAAATGAACTTTTGAATAAAAAGAACCTGACCAAGGAATCGAACCCTGGCCCTCTATCATCACACACCAACGTCAAAACCAACTGAGCCACACGCTCAATGTGAAACATAATCAGAAATAAAACATTATATTTTAAGTTACTTTTTTGAATTAATTCTTCGCGCCATCTTCACCTTCTTCTTCCTCCAGACCTGTGAAAATACCTGCGAAATCAAATACAAATTTCCTGCGAATTTTTAAAACCCGGAACCTATGTTTTTTAAACATTATGCAAACCATCATGACAAACAAAATTAGTAACCCAGATCAATTGTACAAGGTTTTCACGTCACAACCATGGTCTTAGAATTTGTTTTAAGGTCATAAATGTCTGGTTCCCATTTTGAAACTCCAAACCCTAACAATGGCAACCTTCAATACAGTCCACAATAATTCAATTAATCCATTCAAAAAGCTTCTAAACATCATAACAAACACAAATCCATGATTAGTTTTCAATATCAAAGCATGAATCAATCAAATCGAAAAAATTTATAATATGAAAGGGATGCATTCGGTTTGTGCAAATTAGGGCATGAAGAGGCAATGTTATGATCCAGAATTGATCTATGAACTCCAAGGAACAAGTTGCAACCTTTGGTTTGTCTTGAAAGGGCTGGGAGAATGGAATCCGAATTTGAGTTTTTGTGAGTTTTGAAAAAGTGGAAACTTACTCTTGAGGCAGAAGATTCGTCCCTTGGCATTGTGATAGGTTTGTATACTTATAGTGGAATGAAGCTAGGTCAAAAAATTGGATCATTGTTTGGACTTTTTGATTTTTGAAGATTGAAAAAGATAATGTCTTAAAATTCAAATATTTTTTGATATAACATTGCTATTTTAAGACAATCATCATGATTTCCATATCAATCTAATTCAATCAAGGTTTATGACTTTCTAGAATCAAAATATATTTTAAATCTTCATATTTTATATTTTATTTGAATTTAAAATGATTTTTAATATAAAAAATCAAAATAAATAAAATAAATAAAATAAAATTATGAAAATATTAAATAAATTTCGTGCATGATGTCATGGAACACCTTGGGTCACAAAAAGTTCAGCCCATTTGGAAGAATTTGGTTTTAAGACCCTATTTTCTTCATAAACCACCCAAAAATTTCCCAACTTTGCAAGGGCACAAATCCTTAAATTTTAATGATATGAGGGTTTTCTTGGACATTTTGGAAAGCTTAAAGAGTCCTCTAACCAACCCCATTGGTTTCATGTCCATATCATTTACCATTCTCAAGTTATGCCCTTTTGAAGTTGTTGACTTTTTGTTGACTTTCAAAAGGACCTATAATGTTTTAGCTCATACCTTCCAAATGAAGCATTTTTGGGCTTGGCTTGTGAGACACAAAATTGTAGAGAATTCAATTTCCTTCAAAATGAGCTTTGGATGGGAAAAATTTGATGAAGCATGTGAGAGTTATGGCTGGTCAAAGTTCAGTTGACTTTTCTTAAGGAAACCCTAATTTAGAAACCTCTGATTCTTGATGATCTGAAATATCCTTGATGAATCATGATCAACCCTTTATCAAATGATGAATTTTACTTCATATACTTGATGTTGGAAAAAAAATCATGAAGTTTGACTTTGGTTTGACCACAGTTGACCTCAGTTTGACTTTTTAACTACTTTGACTGATTTTGACTTATCTGATCATCTGACTGAGCAAACCTTTGAGAAAAGTCTTGAAACTTGTCATGGGGGTTCTTAAACATATATAAGATGTTATGAAGCTCAATTGATGTCTTGGAAGTCCATTTAGCCTGATTAAAGTCAAAACCCTAGTTTTGGATGCACTGCTTAGGAGGATGCATTGTCTGAGAGAATTGTCAAACTTTCTGACTATTTGTGAACTTTGTGAACCTCATGAAATGTCTTGTGAACCTTGTGAACCTCATAAGATGTCTTGTGAACCTTGTGAACCTCATAAGATGTCTTGTGAACCTTGTGAACCTCATAAGATGTCTTGTGAATCTTGTGAACCTCATAAGATGTCTTGTGAAGCTGGTGAACCTTGTGAACCTCTTAGCACACAAAGTCTTGTTTTGTGAGGGCAAATTTTGGGGTGCAACACACTGTTCTAATGAAATTTGAGATTACAAGTTTGTTATTTGAAAACAAGCATGCGGTATCGAAATTCAAGCAGAACAAGGCTACAGGCTACAAGAACAATACAAGAATTCCTAGGTTCAATAACCTTCAGGTCTAAGCCAGAGATTACACATAGTTCATCCTTGCCCCACTAAGCCACATTCCAAGTATTTAACCACATAAATTACAAATATTCACATGCCTTTCCCAACTATGAATTCCCGATGTTCTGATTCTTGCACGCCATCAGCATTAAAATTCCATCACCGATGCTCATTCTTTGAGGTTAAAACTCAGCTTGCATAAGACCTTCTAGGAGTCCTCATGGTGACAGTGAAATTGGCAAAGCAGAGGGCTTTCATATTCTACCTGTAAAGAACAACATTGGTGAGAACTGTAAAAGCGATGGTCCTTAAAGAAATGTTTTCAAGGGTAGTAAAAGTTCCGTTAGTGAGAATTCAGTTTTGCAGCAAGTAAGAATAAAGTTGTAATGTGTATACAGGGTGCAAATGCAATGAGGTTGGTTCCTAAGATTTTAACATAAACTCGTCGGCATGAACATGATTAAATAAGCTGTCATCCTGCACAAATTCCCCTCAAGAATATTCGTGGGGACATCATCAAACACAACAGTCAGGGATGACATGAATGACATCAGGAATACCACAAGTGACATATGGCTACGGCATGGACAAAATTCAAAAGGGACAATCCCATCCAAACAGTGCAGACATTCATATTACAAACCTTAAGGAATTAATGCACAATAACGCACAAGAAGAATACCAGTAAGTCAGCTAGCGGCAATAATAAAGTTGTAACAGTGTGTTGCGGCCAAGACAAGTTTGAAGCAAAAAAAAAACAGTTTGAACATACAAAGGATGCATAAGATATTCAAGCACTGTACAAAGAAGAGAGTTCGAATTCATACCGCAATTAGTAACTCTAAGCTATGTTACAAGAGCAATATACCTGAGATTTTACTCGCAGTTCTCACATGTGAAGATCTTGAGCAGTCAATTCTATCGCAATTTAATGAAAATAGTTCGTCATCTCAGCAGCGCTTGCAGGACCAAGATTTTGGTGCAAAGGCTGGGCAGTCCAATTGATGGTCATGCATCTGAGCACTTTCTTTCTTTGTTACAGAAAAGACCCTTACATAAAGATTTGGAACTATCGTCTGTTATACATTCTACTGACACGGTGCACAACACGGAAAGAGCAACTACTGTAAAATTTCATGATAATCCAGAGATAGTGAATGCGGATGCTTCTAATTCATCAAAAACATTGACTCTGGAAACAATTTTTTGGATCAGCTTTTATGAAGGAGCTGCAATCAGTTGGAGCACCTCTTTCTGTTCAAAGAAGTTCAATTGGATCTGCAGGTGCTGATTTTTTCAGTCTCAGTTGTTTCCTTTCCCTACCTCAGACAATGTCAATCTTCCTACCGGCGAGCTTACACTGAACAGACATGGAAGTGGTGGTGCCTTTCCTGCAAAAAAAATCAACCCAAATCAAATAGATTGGAAGAGCAGTGGTTAGGTCATGGAGAATCTCATGGAGATGTTAATTCATCGCAACTTCAAAGTGAAATTTCCAAGCTAAGGCAGAGTTGTCTCAAGACACACCTGCTGAGATTACTAGAAAACTGGCAGCTCTAAATTCTGTATTTAGAGACGAACGACTTATGATGAGAAATCAAGGTCAAGCATACCCTGGTGTTCCATATCAAAATCTCAATGCCCACCGACCTTCACAGCTCCAACCCCATCTGTTGAATCACAGTGGTCCAATGTTCAATCAACCGGACTCACATTCTCCTCATATTAGTTCTTATATGAAGCATGCGACTTCTGAAGGCATGGTTCATCATGACTCTCCATCCAACCATAAATTCCTACAAACGAAAATGCTAATCAAACTAACACAGGATTGAGAGAATATGAGCAACCAAGATAACGTTTGCAGGGCAACGCTTAAAAAAAACGTTTGCGGTAATTCATATTAAAGGATCGAATGTTTAAAAGAAGTACAAGAGCCTCACCTAATGTTTCTTTATGTACCAAGCTTTCACTTTCCATTTGACCGTCTTCTTTTACAACAAAGCCATGAGATCATCCTGCCAAGTATGATAACAAGTTATCATACAACCAAAATGCAAGCATACATGAGCAAAATGTGCACAAATGTCAGATATTGCAATTCATAATGCAACACATAGAATGCTACCTTTATTTCAGACCTTCAAAATCCCATCTGCAAGCTTCATTCTAGGAGCAAGGATCAAACATAGTCAGTCACGAAGACATCAAGAAGAAAGAGGGTCGGTCTCACCAAGTTTCGTAGCCTACTAACATCATGTTGTCGAACGCTTTCAGTCCACAGTTTGTCGGTGATCAGAATAGATTAGAACTTCAATAATAGTGAAATGCAAAAGCTGCAGCAAAGGAAACACAAGAATGAATAAGCAACAAATGCAGGATACTCGAGTCAGGGATTAACTCCAAGCTTATTACAAGAATCAATTCCTGCACCTGGTACCAAGCCGACATCGTCCCTCCTTATCTGAATTTTTCCTTATACCAGCTGCACAAACAAACTGTCATATGATCTCCATGAAAAGTCATGCCAATATTCGCCTATCCCAGTTATCACCCGTACACCCTCAGAAAAGCCACAAAGGAAACGCAACAAAAGTCAGCACAAAGGAAGAATATGATACCAAGCTGAATTCAAAAAGATAATATCACATGTGTTGAAATAAAAAAAAAACTAGAGACCGTAACTGACTAAGGGTTTAATACATTACCGCTGAGGTATGATTCAACAACGTACCCTAGCCGATGTTGTATCACGAGACGAAAACAAATCCTGCAAACAGAGAAGTCAAAATATGTTAAAGGAGGGCATTTTGCGGCAGATAATTGAGCTGGTTTGTTTAGTTGATTAAGTTCAAATGAGATGGCAAAAGTTGTAAAGGGCAAAGGCTAGCAACCGAAAAAGAATAGCGGTAAAATCATCTTTTCACAGTCAGTAACAACCAGGGAAACTCATATTGGGGACCACAAGCCCAAGGCAGAAAAGACAAAACGAAAATTTCCGTACATCAAAAATCCCACAAAATCAGTGTCATCCTAAAATTCCTAACGAATTCGTCACGCAGATTCACACTCTCACGTACGAAATGGCAACCTCACACAAATTCCATTTTGCTCACACGTATCAGATTCTCAATATTCCTCTATAAAAAAGCCAATCATTGGCAATCCCTGGACACAGATAGAAAACTCTAGAAAAGAGGAAAACGGCAGAAAACGTGATTTACCCCAGAAACCCTAATACTAAAGCTCAAGCACCCTTTACTCATCTCTGATTTTCGCATTGGAAATCAGAGGTTGAAGAGCTAAAGCCCTCATTCGTATGTGAAGAACAACGAAGAAACAAAGACGTAAGAAAAAGAACAAGACTCGAAGCCGTACCTGTTATCTCATCTTCATCGTTCACGATTCAGTAGCTTCCTTTCTCCCTTTACACTTTTCGCCATAACTTAATTGATGCTTGTTCTTTTCTTCTCAAATGTTGTTGACGGTAATGGATTCTTGACGCATTGTTTGACGTTTGGTTTAAGCCATTGATGAAGATACGATGAGGTTCCTTTCTCCTCTCTGAGAAAGTTGGAAACTGAGTATTGAGATGAGGGGATCCGAAAGGGATTAGGGTTTCTTTTCTTCTTTCAATCGGTTGTTTTAAGCTTCGTGTGATGATGATGATACAATGAGGATGGTTTTTGACCTCTGAGTTGAGTTGAAACAAGCATATAGAGGGACTGGTCACGTTTATTAATGACCACGCGCCACGTTTGTGTTCCTACTGCCTTTTCCCTCTTTCTGTTTGCTTCACATCTTGAAGTTAGGTCGGATCGGCCAAACTGGATTGTATTCAAACCGGATCTTCATATTGAGGGGGCCTTGGACTTCTCCTGTTGGGCCTACGTTTTGGTTAACAACACCCCTCTGTTTGTTTTTCTTTTATAAAATTCACAAAAAAACAATTTTACCAATTATTTCTTTCAAATACTTTTAGTTAATTAAATTAATTAATGTATTAATTAATTTTATTAACTAATTTTATTTTATTAGTTAATCTCCCTTTTAGTATTCAAAAAATAGCAAAAAATATTTCTATTAATAAACTATTTTAAATGGAATTATTTAATTTGATTAATTAATTTATTAATTAATCTTATTAAATAACCCTATTTAACTTGGTTAATTAATTTATCATCCCTTTGCTCGATTATGTGTGTGATATGAGTTTTGCGTATGCTCGATTTCTATTTGCTTGTGACATGATACAATGGTTACTTATGTGATTACTTTTGCATTTTTGACGATAAATTGCGAAGTAAAAAACGAACGCACATTAAGATTAGTCATTTCAAAGATAAACGAAATCTTTGGTCCAACGCCAAATAAACATCCATATGCACTTCACTTCATACACACACATAAGTCGATCGTTCCTTGATCGCCATCTGCACGAACTTTGCACCTTACACTTTTAGCAACATTTTCTAACTTAACAAATCAACGCATTGTGCTTGTTTTCCATAGCTAGTCTTTAGCTTAGTTCCTCAACTTTGCGAGTCGAGCACATTGTGCCTCGCTAACAAAACCAACAAATAAAACTTCCATTTGCATTTACCTTAAACTTCAAAAAACCGAAATGTTACTTCTTAGATCTAAACCCTTGATCCAACATCAAGCGGTCTTAGGAAACAAAACACTTCAATAAATACGAGGAAAATTGCACGCCACGAGCCTTAAGCGATAGAAAGGAGGATAACGAGCTCTCGTTACTCGCTCCGATTATTTCGGCGCAATATATTCGTCTTGTTGGACGAAATAAACTATCCATAGTTTTTAGTGCAAATGGACTCTTAAATCCTTTCATCGAAGAAAGGTAATAAAATCAACAACCATCACCTGTATCAGGCCGAACTACGAAGCTCTGACTTTCCCATTGCACAAGGGAATACGTAGGCACGAGGATCTCAATCCTTGCCGAGCCCCTAGGATCAATAAACCCTTTAGTTCAACAAGTAATCATAAGTATAGACATCCCTTCGCGCGTGACAATCTAGATGGTTCCCATCGAGTACGATGGATGTAGGAGGTGCTAATACCTTCCTCCTACATAAACAACTTCCGAACCCCGACAATGGTTTGCGATGACCTTGTTTTATCCCTTCTTGGTGGTTTTATCTATATTTACCATTTCCCTCTTCGGGAATAAATAAAATTAGGTGGCGACTCTCATGTCAGCCCAGCCGCGACCGCGTTCGCGAGGGATCGTATTTTTCGAGGTACGACAAGTACGCACCTTTTTATCCGTGACAACAGGAGGGATTGATTAGAGAGTACAACTCGGTTCTGAATACGCGAAAGCGACAGTTCCTGTTAACTTAGTTCTTTTCAAAGTGGAAAACATTGCCCATAAGTAGTTCTATTAACAAGTACTGGAATATCTATTGATTACGTGAATTACATTCGAGCCTATCTTTATTAATTGTTTAAAATTATTATTTTATTTACTATTGCGCACTCCTTAAAACCCTTATATTCAGTTGCCTTAGATACACACCATAACAACAGGTACGATAGATTGACACTTGGTATCTGTGGATTCGACAATCTTTTATATTACTCTGACGTGTTCGTACACTTGCGAAAAACACGCATCAAGTTTTTGGCGCCATTGCCGGGGACCAATTTCGTCAAATTTCATACCCTGTAGTTATACCGTTTAGACTAAGGTTGTTACCCACCGGTCAATGTGAAAGACTCGTAGTGCCGGATGTTTAGTAGACCCTCTAGCTGAACCTGAATGTTACGCTCGCGCACGTTTGTGTTTCCATAGGAATAGGAGAGCTATGGCCGAAGATCAAAACCGAAGACCTCTTAAGGACTTCGCCCAACCATCAAACGAGGAACCTAGTTCTAGTATAGTAAACCCCACTATCCCAACCAATAATTTTGAACTTAAACCATCCCTGCTGCAATTAGTGCAACAGAGACAATTCGTAGGTCTTGCTACTGAGAACCCAAACCAACATTTAAAAAACTTTCTCCAGTTAGCAGACACCTTTAAAACCAATGGAGCTCCTCCTGAGGTGATACGCTTAAGATTATTTCCCTTTTCCCTTAGAGATAAAGCTCTATCATGGTTAGATTCCCTTCCACCCAATTCCATAACAACTTGGGAAGACCTTAGAAAAGTTTTCCTTGCTAGATATTTTCCCCCAAGTAAGACCGCTCTTCTTCGAAACCTAATAACCAGATTTACCCAACACCAAGGAAAGTCGTTGTTCGAAGCCTGGGAGAGATATAAAGAGCTATTAAGAGCATGCCCACATCATGGCTTAGAGAATTGGCTAATCATTCAAACCTTCTATAATGGACTTCATTATAACACTAAGATGACCATCGACGCTGCCGCTGGTGGCGTACTGATGAACAAACCTTATCCTGAAGCTAGTGCCCTTATCGAAGATATGGCCCAAAACCATCAATCATGGGGAGTAGAACGAGCGACAGTGGAAAAGAAGGAAGCCCAAGGAGGAATACATGAGCTAAGCTCTACGGACATGATGCAAGCTAAAATGGACGCGTTGGCCCTTAGAGTCGAACATATGTGTACAACTCCGAATACTGTAGCCGCAGTTTCACTGAATTGTGAGATATGTGGGACGCAAGGACACCAATCCGCCGAATGCAATCTGTTAAATGAGACCAGCCCTGAGCAAGTGAACTACACCCAAGGGAACCCATTTTCAAACACATATAACCCTGGATGGAGGAAGCACCCAAACTTCTCCTATAAAAATAATAACCCTATCCAAAATACCGCACCTCCAAGACAACAAGGTTACCAAGCCCCAATAACAAATCAACCTATGCAACCTGTACCACCAAGTCCGAGCCTTGAGAAAATTGTGAAAAATTTTATCACCGCTCAAACACAACAAAACAAAGAGTTCATGAACTAAAACGTCCATGTTAACGAACTAATTACCCAGTTAGGAACCAAGGTTGACCAAATTATTACTCATAATAAGATGCTTGAAACCCAGATCTCTCAGGTAGCTTTAAACCAAGCCCCTCAGACTACACCTGGAGGACAGTTCCCTAGACAACCTCAACAAAACCCAAAAGGGAAAGCAAATGCCATTACTCTACAAAGTGGAACCGCTTATAAGGAACCTTCTAACCCTAGATTAAGTGAGCCTGAAACTTCTGAGAGAAATGAGGAGAAGGAACCAGAGGAATCTGAAAACCCGGAAAGTCAAGAAAAAGGAGAAGAACCTAAAAACAAAACCTATGTACCACCACCGCCATACAAACCACCAATACCATACCCTAAAAGACTAAAGAAAACCCAAATTGATAATCAGTATCAAAAATTCGTTAAGGTTATAGAAAAACTTCAGGTAGAAATCCCCTTTACAGAAGCCATCACCCAAATACCTTCTTACGCTAAGTTTCTCAAAGACATACTTACAAATAAACGTAGACTTAAAGATCCGAAACCCGTGGAATGTAATTTTGTTTCCGAAAATAGGTTAGCAAAGAAAGATAAAGATTCCGGAAATTTTTCCATTCCTTGTATTTTGGAGAATCATGTCATCGAAAAAGCCTTTCTAGACTTAGGAGCTAGTGTGAGCTTAATGCCTTTAGCAGTTTGTGAGAGATTAAACTTAGGAGAATTACAACCTACTAAGATGTCACTTCAATTAGCCGATAGATCCATTAAATACCCTATAGGCATACTTGAAGACGTCCCTGTTAGGATAGGTCAGTTGTTTATACCTACTGATTTTGTTGTCATGGACATTAAAGAAGATGACGATATACCAATCCTCCTAGGTAGACCGTTCTTATCAACCGCTGGAGCCGTAATAGATGTTAAGAAAGGGAAACTAACCTTTGAGGTAGGTGACGAGAAGATATAATTTGTACTCTCGATATTTCTTATGGCACCAGTAATAGGAGATGCTTATTATGCCTTAGATATCATTGATGAATGCATTAGGGAATTAGAACAAGAAGAAGAAAATGAATCTATAAAATTGCCATCAACCCTTATTTGGAAAGATGACAGTTATAAAAAACCCTACATTGATGATAACCATCACGAATGTTTATCTCTTACCCCAGATCCTATGCCTTGCCCTATAAAATCAACCGTGAAACTTAAGGAACTACCTAAAAACCTGAGATATGAATTTATTGATGAAGAAATGAACCGTTCAGTTATAGTCAGTGCTACCTTAGACCGAGAAGAAACAAACCAATTATTATATGTTTTACGAAGGTACCCCTCAGCCTTAGGATATAAGATCTCAGATCTAAAAGGAATAAGCCCATCCGTATGCATGCATTGGATTTTGCTTGAAGAAGATTCAAAACCCTCCAGAGAACACCAACGAAGAATAAATCCTATGATGAGTGAAGTAGTTAAGACTGAAGTTCTTAAGTTACTAGAGGCAGGTATAATAAATCAGATCTCGGACAATAAATGGGTGAGTCCTGTACATGTAGTACCTAAAAAGGGAGGCATCACAGTCATGCAAAACGAGAAGGGAGAACCTGTAGCAAAAAGAACTGATGGAGGTTGGCGTATGTGCATAGATTATAGAAAATTAAATAAAGCAACTAGGAAGGACCATTTCCCATTACCATTCATAGACCAAATGTTGGAGCGCCTAGCCAGACACTCTTACTTTTGTTACCTAGATGGATATTCAGGATTCTTCCAAATATCTATTCACCCCGAAGATCAAGAAAAAACTACCTTTACATGCCCTGTTGGAACTTTTGCCTACAAAAGAATGTCTTTTGGACTCTGTAATGCCCCTGCTACTTTCCAACGCTGCATGATGTCTATCTTTGCAGACTATTTAGATGGAATCATGGAAGTATTTATGGACGATTTCTCGGTTTGTGGATCTGATTTCAAAAATTGTCTTATCAACCTTGAGAAAATCCTGGAAAGATGTGTGGAGGTAAACCTTGTGCTAAATTGGAAAAATGTCATTTCATGGTCACCGAAGGGATTGTTTTAGGACATATAGTTTCCGAAAAAGGTATAGAGGTAGACAAAGCTAAAATAGAAGTCATAGAGAATCTTAAACCGCCGAAGACTATCAGGGAGATAAGAAGTTTTCTTGGACATGCCAGATTTTACCGACGTTTTATCAAGGACTTCTCCAAAATAACAAAGCCCTTAACTGGTCTTTTAATGAAAGATGTTGAATTCATCTTCGATGAAAAATGTACTGAAGCATTCAATCTTCTGAAGCAAGCTCTGATTTCAACACCTATAATGAAACCCCCTGATTGGTCAGAACCGTTTGAGATAATGTGTGACGCTAGTGACTATGATGTAGGAGCCGTTCTAGGTCAGAGAAAAGATGAAAAGTTACACATAATTTATTATGCCAGTAGAACCCTAGACGCTGCACAGCTCAACTACGCAACAACCGAAAAAGAGCTCCTAGTTGTAGTTTTCGCCATAGACAAATTTAGATCTTATCTAGTAGGAGCCAAAATTATAGTTTACACAGACCATGCTGCCATTCGTTACTTATTAAGTAAAAAGGATGCCAAACCTAGGTTACTTCGATGGATTCTATTACTGCAAGAGTTTAATTTAGATATCCGTGAAAAGAAAGGCACGGATAATGTAGTGGCTGATCACCTTTCTAGGCTAGAATACCTGAAACCTGACTCAGTACCCATAAATGACGATTTTGCCTATGATAGACTGATAGCCCAACTAGAAACTATTGAAGATGATAACCCAGACCCACATGAGCATTCTCATAAATCCTTAGCCATAAGTAATGTACCTTGGTATGCAGACTTTGTTAATTACCTAGCCGCTGACATCATACCCCCCGATCTAAATTACCACCGAAAGAAGAAGTTCTACAGTGATGTGAGAAACTTCTATTGGGACGAACCATTTCTTTATAAGAGAGGTAAAGATGGCATTTTCCGCCGTTGTGTTCCAGAAGAAGAAGTACATAATATAATTGAGCATTGTCACTCTGCACCCTATGGTGGACATGCAAGCACATCTAAGACCTATGCCAAGATTCTTCAAGCTGGCCTATTTTGGCCTACTATGTGGCGTGATGTCCATGCTTTCATTGTCAAGTGTGACAGATGCCAACGTACATGGAATATTTCAAGACATAATGAAATGCCTCTAAGAAATATCCAAGAAGTAGAACTATTTGACATATGGGGTATAGACTTTATGGGACCGTTCCCACCATCTTTAGGAAATCAGTACATCTTAGTAGCTGTTGACTACGTGTCTAAATGGATTGAAGCTATCGCTGCACCCACGAATGACACCAGAGTAGTCATCAAATTATTCAAAAATTATATATTTCCCAGGTTTGGAACCCCCCGTTTAGTCATAAGTGATGGAGGATCACACTTCATATCGAGAATATTTGATAAACTTTTAAGCAAGTATGGAGTTAAGCATAGAGTAGCAACACCATACCACCCACAAACCAATGGACAAGTGGAAGTATCTAATAGGGAGATCAAACAAATTCTTGAGAAGACTGTCTCTATATCTAGAAAAGATTGGTCGCAGAAACTTCAAGAAGCATTATGGGCCTATAGAACCGCTTTCAAAACCCTATAGGAACAACCCCTTATCAACTGGTCTATGGAAAATCATGTCACTTACCTTTTGAGTTGGAGCATAAGGCCTATTGGGCCATCAAAACTTAGAATTTGGATTACTTAACCACTGGTGAGAAACGTATCCTTGATATCCATAAACTAGAAGAGCTCAGACAATCTGCCTACGAAAATGCCATCATATACAAAGAAAGAACAAAAGCTTGGCATGACAAAAGAATCATAAGGAAAGACTTTAAAATAGGCGATCCTGTTCTCCTGTTCGATTCTAGGTTACGACTTTTTCCAAGGAAGCTTCGTTCGAGATGGACTGGCCCTTTCGAAGTATCTAAGATTCTAAGATCTGGTGCTATTGAAATCAAGAACCAAACATGTAAACTGTTCATCGTCAATGGACAGAGGTTGAAGCCCTACGAAGGAGGTGACATCCCAACAACATACACATGCCATACTCTGAATGATCCACCATATCCTTCAAATGATGTATAAAATCCGGTCGTCGAGCTAATGACGTTAAACAAGCGTTGCATGGGAGGCAACCCATGGTTTTCTTATTTACGTACTTTTTATTTATTTTTACTTTATTTTAAATTTATTTACTTTATTATTCTATCAGGACTAACGATTGAATGTTTTATGTGATTTCAGGACTTGTTTGCTAACCTTGTGCAGAATGCAGAACCCCGATGACATGCACGTGGCTTTTCGAGATGACGCACAGAGAGAGCGTTACTATGTCCACATGAGACGCCCTATGGCACCTACCAGGTACCCAGACCAAGATTGCATGGATGCCTTGGGGATAAAGCCAAGCGTCAGATTCTTATGCCACCAACTCCAGTGGGACCAGTTTGATGATATGAACAACACTTACAGGAACTTGACTCTAGAGTTCCTCAGCTCGTTTCATTATGATCCTTGGGCTGGGCCCGATGGACATGTTGTTTTCAGGTTGTTCGGGACTGACTACTCTTTCTCTCACAAAGAGTTTGGTGATTTACTAGGTTTTCAGACTACTCCTGATGCTATTCCAGAGACACCGATGGGGTATTTTATGAGCAGAGAAATGGAAAAGTTTTGGTCTAACATCTTAGGTGGAGGGAGCCAAGATCCTTCCACTCAGTTTTCTCAGGTAATCCACAACCCTGCGTTAAGGTACTTCCAGATGATTCTAGCACACTCTTTCCTCGGTTTTCCAGATACAGAGACTCTGCTGAGTGAAGAGGAGATTTTCCTACTGTTTTGTGTGACTCAGTCACGCCCAGTTGCTTGTGGCAACTTTCTGTTGAAGGGCCTTGCCAGTGTCGCCAGATCATCTGTAGGCATTATACATGTCGGTGGGATTGTTACATAGATTGCTACTGCATTGGGTTTATCTCGTAAATTATTGCACCTCAGGACCTTCTGCTGCTACACCACCCTGGATGTTGACTTTTGTCTTGACAGAGGACTGATGAGGAGGGCCTCTTTTGAGCCCAACACGTTTAGATTACTGATCGACGGTGAAGTGATACATTACTTTACATTACCAGACCCGCTGATGACCAGTGTCCACGACCCCGCTAATTGGAGTTATGCTTTAGAGGGTTATGGAGAGACTGTCGAAGAGCCAAAATCACCTCCCGCCGTTGAGTACACTCCTGCACCTCTTTCTCCCCGAATCACTGTTATGTCTAACAATATGTCTTTGCAGCCGCCTGATCTACAAACTCAGATTTATGAGCTCCGCAAGGAAACTGCCCTGCTCAAGCAGGAAGTAGCGGACTTGGAATTACAGATCCAGGTATCTGATCTCACTCATGCCTCAGAGGCCGATGCTCTATATCAGGAGATTGAAGAGCTTCGGAGGGAGATAACTGAGATTCGTGGGTCAAACCAGGAAGAAAAGCCTACCACATGATTCATTTTACACTGACGTTATTACTGTAGCGGTAAAATCGTGAGTGTAAGCTATTGATTAACTTAACTCGATATACACAGAGTCGCCACCGCGCTTTTATTTATTTCCAAATGGAAAAAGGAAAAAGAACGAACAAAACCTAAAGAATCTTAAAAGCTAAAAAACTAAAAGAATCAAATAGAGAACGGGTACGGGGATTGGTTACAAATCGGGAAGGTTTTAAGCACCCGACTTGTCTGTGGTACTCCACGGGAACCCTTTGAAATGTTTACTGCATTCTTGGTTTGAAATGGTTTGCTTAAAAAAAGATTGAAGAGATGAGAAGAAGAATGTTTTTTAAGATTTTGGTGTTTGAAGAGACGAACGTCTCATGCCTACGTACCCACAAAGTGTAATGCGAGATCAAAACCCCGTAGTTCGTGGTACAAATTGTAAAAAGGCAAATGAGTTGGATGGATTTTAAAATGTAAAGATAAGTCGTCATTCTTTAGCGAATAATTCCGCTAGAAAGAATGAATCATATCTAAACATAAAAAAGGTTAAAAAGAAACGTGCACGAGGGCACAAAAACAATTGAATGAATTGTGAATGTTTTAAAGTTTTTTTTTTGAAAGAAAGTTTCGATATGCTTATGTGGTTTAGAATTTATTAAGAAATGAAATGAAAAGGTAAAAACACATGACCGAAGTCAAGGTTTGATTGCAAAAAAAATGTTTGAAGTTTGAAAACAAAGAAAGATTTTGAAAAGAGGAAGGAGATTTGAAAATTTAAGAAGATGGGAAGAGATAAAGGGGGTATCCTAAGACTTGAAAATAAAAGCTAAAGGAAGAATGATCAAACCATATGGCAAGCACTCTTTGAAACAATTGGATTTCCATCTTCATGAACAAGTGAACTTAATCGGAATCAAAGTCTTCAATCCATAACAACTCAAGCAAAGGAATGATCCTAGAATCTAAGTCCGAAACTCCAAAGCTAAGGATAGTAACCATAGTCCGAAATTAAAGTCACCAATTTTTTAGATGTTTAATCCGTTATTAGTGTTTTTGTGTCCAAATGGACAAAAGAAAAATAACAAGCAAAAATATAAACAATAAGCAATATAATGAATGATATAGTATAATAAGCATAATAAGAGAGATAAGGAGCAAGAAATTGAAATAAAAGGATAAGGTGCGAGAGATTTAATTAAAATGTTAGTACATTCACATTATTATTATTATATTTACAATATAAGTGGTATGATGAACTTAATCAAACACAACCACGAAAAGAAAAATAAAATCGAGGCAACTGGATCCAAGTGGATCTCATTCCGAATCGGGACAACTTTAGGTCTAGGTTAAGCAATCGCCGAGTAATTTACGAAATAATTACCCTACAAATGAGGCCGGCCACCACTAATTAAAGTGGAAAATATTTGTGTTAATACATGTTAGAGAAACGATATTATGGATCGTTCTCCGAAAACATGCCACACTAAAAGAAAAGGTAACGGTCTAATCTTAATCGAGATTTCCGTTGAAGTTATCGAAAGCAACCTATCACGATCTCAAAGTATGGAGAATGATCTGAATGATCATTCATCCATAGATTTGAAATAATGAAGATTAAACTATTCGAAATTCAACAATCGCGAATCGGAGATTGTCATCGACCAAAAAGAAAAAAATAAGAGATGAAAAAAAAAATGAATCAAAAAATAAATCCAAAAAAAAGAAATTAAAATATTTTTTAAAATCCTTTTCTTAAAACCTTTTTCGAATATGTTTCTAAAATACTTTTAATAAATCTTTTTCTTAAAGAATTATTTTAATAATATTCTTAGAATATTATTAAAATACTCTTCACTTAAAAATCTTTTAACAAAATTGAACAAAATAAAAAAAAGAAAATGAATTAAACCAAGGGGAGGGGGGAGTCCATCCGCGGGTTGAGAAGTGTATGGAAACAGATCCACACAAACGGCCTCAGGCCCAACTCCATATCATCAGCTTCTTTCTTATTAAAAAAATAAATAAAACAAAAATTATAAAAATAAATAAGAAAAAAAAAGAGGAAACAAGGTCTCCTTCTTCTTCTCTTCCACGAACAACCCAACGGCGCAAATACAGAGCACAAACACGGATCCCGGCTCACCTTCAACAATCAAACAACACGAAACAATAAATCTCTCTCTCACGAACTCGCAAGCTACCGTCACTCTCTCAAGAACAAAGCGGCGGCAAAGAAATCCGAATCGCGTCTCTCTCTCTACGAATCCCAACTCAGTTTCTTCTTCTTTCCCCTTTCGATTTGCTTACTCCTTTGCTCGGATCTGATTTGTTGTTGAAGGTTTGAGTTGAAATAAAAAAAAAGGATTTGAATGAAGGTTTGAAGATGGAAGAATGATTTTCGGTTACGTATTGAAGCTTGAGGATGAATGATTTTTGGGGGAATTTTTCCAGAGCTTTCCCGGCTAATTCAAGCTTGAATCAATGAAGGAGAAGTGTTCTTAATTTATAGAAGAAAAAAGGTGAATTGAAGCTGCGTTTTGAAGTGATTTGAAATGCGTTTTCGGTCACGAGAACTGCGTGCTAGCTTGCTTTGCTAATTGTGTGATGCTGCGATTTGATTGTTGATTTTTCAGGTGTTTTGATATGTGTAGGTGTAACATGGTGGGAGAATTGACTTTAGTTATGTTGCGGATAGCAAGAGTCGCCACCGACTTTTATTTTATCCAAAGGAAAGGGCATAAAAGAACAGGAAAGACCTTAAAAGATTTTTGGGTTCGGGGGGTAGGTTATATAAAGGGAAGGTGTTAGCACCCTTTATATCCATGGTTATCCATGGGCTCTTAGTTACTTAGCTCACTTTAAAATGTTTTTGAGATGTGTAGTGTGTGTTTAGAAATTTTCTTAAGTACTTTATAATGATCCATGTACGGATATATATAAAGCCTTTGTTTTGAAAATTGTTTGAAAAATGTGAAGTGTTTTTGAAATGTTTGAAAAGGTGAGCAAGTACATAAGAGGAACCTACCCTAAGTTAAGTCTTTTCTGTTCTTAAATATCCTTTAAATGGTAAGACTATCCCTATTATTAAGGAATAGGTAGTCATTACCTTGGATGTAGTATGAGACATATGAAGGGACAACTGTGATTAGGCAACTGTAAGGTGTATTTAGCAATTCGAAGGGACTTATCATCTTTATTCGAAAGGGACAAGATCATTTACGAAGGCAACCGTGAAGAGACTTGATCTTATTATCTGTTAAGGGACTAGATGATATGAGAGAAGGGACTTTGCTTTACACCTTACTTGACCTTTTTGTTTAGGCAACATGAGAGGTATCCTTAAGAATGTGAGATGGCGATCCAAGATCGACTTACGTGTGTGCATGTACAAATTCAAGTATTTATCTTATAAATTAGTGATCTAAATTCAATTTTAAATACAAACATGTTTACACTCCCTATTTTACTAACCATGGCAATTTAAAATAAATAATAAGAAATTCTACAACTATTACATAGGGTGTACAATTACATTATAATAATTAAAATAATTAAAATAAATAAGCAAATAAATAAATAATTAAATGGGTTAGTAATAATAAACAAAAAATAAGTATAAGATGGTTAGTATAACAACATAATATAGAAACAAATTTAAAAGTCCAAAGTTAAATAAATAATTATTTTTAAGGGAATTTTAAATAAAAGAAATAAATAATAACAATTATATACTAATAAATATAACTAATAGTTCTAATATTTTAAATTTATATACATATTAAAAAAAAATTTGTTAATTTTAATTAAGTAAGCATGTAAAAATAATAAATTAAGTTCATGAAATAAAGTTAGGGTTTTGAATTATTTAGAAAAATAAATTAGGGTTTACTACTTAATTAAATTATTTAAATTATTTATATATAAAAACTACATATAATATGAACAAATTATAAAATTAAAATCTACAAACAAATAAATTAATATTTACAATATAATTAGGGTTTATAAAAATATTAGGGTTTATGAAGTAAATTAGGGTTTATATAAAAATAATTAGATTTTTTACATATAAAATTCTAGGGTTTATAAGTTAATCTAAATATAATTAAATTATTTGTACAAAAACATATAATATATACAATAAAATAAATATTAAATAATTTTATTAATAAAGTTTAATTTTTTTGAAAATATAAGTTCTTTGAATTATGCACAAGAAAATAATATAAACATTTTTTGTTTTAACATTTATTCATTTATTAAATTAATTAAAATATAAACAAAAATAAAAAAAAGTAAGAAAAAGTGAGAAAAAGACTTACCTGGGGCTGGGATTCGAACCCAGGCCCTAGGCTTTGCAACCTCCAAGACCAACAAGCTCTCCACTAGGCCAGCGTGCGTTTGTGAATAGGGGATGGGTATTGATCATTATATTTTAAGCTTGAGAATAAATGAAACTTTTCACCAAAAAAATAACTGAGGACAGGTTCGAACCCATGTCCTTTGCTTCATACATGCGCGCATCAACCACTGGGCTGTTTGTCATCCTGTGAAACAAAACATAAATAATACAATAAATATAAATCTAAATTTTTGAATTTTTTGAAACGCGCGAAGATCTTCATCTTCAACCTTGGTTTCGCAGGTTTTCCTGCGAAATTACCTACAACCTTTCATGCGATTTTTCCTGCCCTTTTAAACCTGCGAAACACAAACTCTATCCAAACAGTGAAATTTCATGAAATTAATGATGGCATTATATCCCTAATGATGTGTATGATCCTTCTACGTCTTTAGAAATCATTCATTTGGGCTAAATGATGAAACCCTAAACGGATGCCGCAAACCCTAACAATGGCCATTCTTCAAACCTGTACCAAAACTCAAATTAACTAGCCCAGAAACAATCACCAGCTTATTACAAACATGAAGCAATGATCAAATTTGATTTATATTACACAAATATATGAGAACGAGAATTTCATGAAAGTGTGAAAAGTTTGATTCGGTTTGATCAATTCTTTGTGTTTGGGATGCATATGACTATTGCTACATGATCAGTGATGTTCAAGGAAGAGATTGATGTCCTTATTTCACCTGAAAAACCACAAAAAGTTAGAATCCTAATTTCAAATTTTTGATGAATTTTGAAAGTTTGAAACTTATCCTTGAGGCTGCAAAATCGTGTCCCCTCACTTGTGATCAGTTCCTTGTATATATATGAATGATATTAGGTCAAAATATTGTAGGATTATTTAGACTTTTTGATCATTTGAGATTGAGAAAGATCATGCCTTAAAATTTGAATATTCTTTGATATAACATTTCTATTTTAGGACAATCATCATAATTTGTATATCAATCTGATCCAAACAATGTTTATGACTTTCTAGAAGCAATATCCCCTTTTAAATATTTGATTTCATATTTTATTTTAATTTAAATGATATTTTAATGAATAAAATTCAAATAAATATAAAATATAAAATAAAAATTCAGAAAATAAATGGGTTGGGTCGTGCTTGGTGTTTTCATAAAGATGGGATGGCAATTTGGTGGGCTCATTTAGCAAAAATTTGATTTTAAGCCTTATTTGCTTCATAAACTTCCCTAAAATTTCCCAACTTTGCAATGGCACAAATCCTTCAATTTTAATGCTATGAGGGTGTTCTTGGACATTTTGGAAAGCTTAAAGAGTCCTTTAACCAACCCCATTGGTTTCATGTCCATATCTTTTGCCATTCTCAAGTTATGCTCTTTTGAAGTTGTTGACTTTTTGTTGACTTTCAAAAGGACCTATAATGTCTTAGCTCATACCTTCCAAATGAAGCATTTTTGGGCTTGGCTTGTGAGACAAAAAAGTTGTAGAGAATTCAATTTCCTTCAAAATGTGCTTTAGATGGAAAATATTTGATGAAGCATGTGAATAGTTATGACTGGTCAAAGTTTAGTTGACTTTTCCTGAGGAAACCCTAATTTAGAAACTCCTGATTCTTGATGATCTGAAATCTCCTTGATGAATCATGATCAACCCTTGATCAAATGATGAATTTTACTTCATATACTTGATTTTGGAAAAAAATCATGAAGTTTGACTTTGGTTTGACCACAGTTGACCTCAGTTTGACTTTTTAACTACTTTGATTGATTTTGACCTATCTGATCATCTGACTGAGCAAACCTTTGGGAAAAGTCTTGAAACTTGTCATGGGGATTCTTGAACACATATAAGATGTTATGAAGCTCACTTGAGGCCTTGGAAGTCCATTTAGCCTGATGAAAGTCAAAACCCTAGTTTAGGATGCATTGCTTAGGAGGATTCATTGTCTGAGGGAAATGTCAAATCTTCTGACTAATTGTGAACTTTGTGAACCTTGTGAACCTCATGAGATGTCTTGTGAACCTTGTGAACCTTGTGAGCCTCTTAGTACACAAAGTCTTGTCTTGTAAGGGCAAAGTTTGGGGTGCAACAACTGCCCCTGTTCAATTTTCTGAAACCTGAGGGGTTAGATTGGTATATGTGCCATTCGTGACCTGGAAGGTTGAAGGGGATTGAACACAAAAGCACAAAAATTTGCACTCACCAATGCATAGAGTAATACTGATGGTTAGCTGTGTATGCTTAAGTGGGCTTGAAGATGCATCTTGGAAGAACTAGGGATGGGCTTAGAGATGCCATCAGGATGAACTGGAGATGGGCTTAAAGATGCCATCAGGATGAACTGGAGATGGGCTTAGAGATGCCATCTAAAGTATCAAGATGTGATGATGTTCTGATGTTGATACTGGATATCAGTACTAGGTCTTTGTATAAGCCGTCTCTGAATCACTTATGCAACATGATTTGAGTTGTTGAATGGACCAGTAGAAATAAATCTTCGTGGCGATTATCTCTTCTGGAAATATCTTGGATTAGGTAATGGGTCTTTGTACAGACCATTTGCCTATTCTCCAAGGTCAAAAGAACGTCAGGATTTGTCCTTCTGAAAAAGTATCTTGAACCAGGGAATTGATCTTTTTACAGACCGTTTGCCTGCTATTCAAGGGGCCAAAAGAACGTCAGGATTTGTTCTTCTGAAAAAGTCTTGAACAAGGGGCCAAAAGAGCGTCAGGATTTGCTCTTAAGGGTCAAAAGAACGTCAGGATTTGTTCTTCTGAAAAAGTCTTGAACAAGAGGTCAAAAGAGCGTCAGGATTTGCTCTTAAGGGTCAAAAGAACGCCAGGATTTGTTCTTCTGAAAAATTCTTGAACAAGGGGCCAAAAGAGCGTCAGGATTTGCTCTTAAGGGTCAAAAGAACGTCAGGATTTGTTCTTCTGAAAAATATCTTGAACCAGGGAATGGATCTTTTTACATACCGTTTGCCTGCTATTCAAGGGGCCAAAAGAACGTCAGGATTTGTTCTTCTGAAAAAGTCTTGAACAAAGGGCCAAAAGAGCGTCAGAATTTTCTCTTAAGGGTCAAAAGAACGTCAGGATTTGTTCTTCTGAAAAAGTCTTGAACAAGGGGCCAAAAGAGCGTTAGGATTTGCTCTTAAGGGTCAAAAGAACGTCAGGATTTGTTCTTCTGAAAAAAGTCTTGAACAAGGGGCCAAAAGAGCGTCAGGATTTGCTCTTAAGGGTCAAAAGAACGTCAGGATTTGTTCTTCTGAAAAAGTCTTGAACAAGAGGTCAAAAGAGCGTCAGGATTTGCTCTTAAGGGTCAAAAGAACGTCAGGATTTGTTCTTCTGAAAAAGTATTGAACCAGGGAATGGATCTTTTTACAGACCGTTTGCCTGCTATTCAAGGACATCTTGAGTAGTATATGGATCATTTCTGACCTGTTGTAAGTTTTTGATATTGTTTTACCTGCATATAATTATCCTGCAAGGAAAATATTAGTTTATGCATTATGTATGCATGCATAGTATGATGCACCTAAGTAAATGTATTATGTTCTTATGGATATGTATGTTATGGTACAATGTAAATGGTGTATGTATGCATCATGCAGCCTGAAACGTCTGGATATCTTCGTATAACAACTGCTGGCCAGGGAAAATAAATCCCGATTTGTTGCTGAAGAATATGAGGAACTCGTCTTGTTTGATAATATAGTGAAGAATATGAGGAACTCGTTCCCGTCTCGTTTGATAACATAGTATTCATAAACCTCCCGTCTTTGTTCGATAGTAAGGTATCCATAACCTCCCGTCTTCGTTCGTCGTACTCCTATTGAAAGAATAAATTCCCGACTATCCGTCTGAGGATAAAAGAGATGGATATAAATTCCAGGGGAGATGTGACTCGAAGTATTTATAAAAGATAGATTTGCCCTGCTGGGGATTTGTAGTTGTCTTGTGGGGATGAACCGGCGAAGCTTCGTTGAATTCCTACCTTCGTTCGTCATTAGTAAATACTATTACTGCATTTTATGCATTTCTGGTAAACATCAATAATATTCAAAGCATATATACATTCAAACATAACCAACAAACGTTTTTCGCTTTAGTAAAAGAGGAAAAGTAATCTTGAATAAAGAGGGAAAAGTAAAGTTGAACTCGAAAACAGAATTGTTTCAACTTTGAGAGTGTATAACCAATTGGATTTAGAGCTCCTGAGATTATTAACTTTCCTAAATCCCTTCCCAGAAATCCTCATAGCTGGATCTGAAGACATGATACTGACATCATCTGATACTACTGGCGTAGACAATTAATTTCCACAATGGCTTCTGCTGAGAATCCAATATCAAGGTAATACAATGAGAGGAACGTGTCTTCAAATTGTGATGGACCATATACGCTTCGGGTATTAGATTTGAAAATAAAGCATTTCCCCTTGGTTGAGGATGAATTGTCCCATAATGGAAGTATCTGAATGTATTTACCTCAAGAGAAATAAGCAGAATGCCCCACAATAATATGCCCCTGACATCATGAACTTCGTAACGTTACCCTTGGTAATTCAAATATATGAGGAGAGTTGCCCCTGACTATTAAGCACTGTTGAATCTGGACCTGATTGCCCCGAATGAAATGAACAACAACTTGGTATGCCCCCTTGATTGGGAAACAGTGACTATGCCCTTGGCATTATGAACTCTGTAATGTTACCCTTGGTAATTTTGATAGATGAGGAGATCTGCCCCTGGCTATTTAAACATAATTGAATCCTATCCTGATTGCCCCAAATGAGTTAGGAAGTATCATGGCCTGCCCCCTTGATTGGGAGATAATGACTATGCCCCTTTGTATACATGAAGCAACTTTGTTTATTGGAAGGACTTTGAACATTCATCCTGTAAGTTTCTCTGTTTATCAAACACTCAAGTATATGCAAACAAACATATTCAAAAATGCAACGCTTATGTCTGACTTGAAGTTTTGAAAAAAAGTTATTTTAGAAAAACAATTTTTTGTTGTTGTGAAAATTGTGATATTAACTCAAGTTTTATAATAAGCCCTAAAGGAGTCAGGATACCTTTTTGTAGCAGTACGCTTTCGAACTAACCATGCTTCAGTTAGGACTTTTAAAGGGTTGTAATGTGGCCTGGTTCACGGTTTAAGAAACAAAGGATAAAGGCTCAAATTTTATTTGTACCCAACCCATTCTTCATGATGTTCTTCAGTCCTATGTTCGGTTAACTCATGCATTGAGGTTCCAAAGTAGTTTGGAATTGTAACACTGACATTTGTGATGATTCAGGAATCAAATATTTATTTGAACATTCAGTCATCTTTCTTTGTTGAGGATTCATAGTGACCTCTTTTTTTTCTCTTTTGACTTTATTATCCCTTCTTTTTGCCTGAACTACTTATTTCAAGGTTACAGTCAGCGGGAAGTCTTAATGTTTTACTAAGTCTCCTTCATAGGTTTTGACTTAGTAAGCTTTTCTTTTGCTGGATATTGACTGTCAGATTTAATGATTACAGAGAACCATCATTAGTTGTTTACAACACATATAATTGGCATATTTGAGTTAACCGAGTAACTACCCTGCCCCAGGTTATGAATAAGGGTTTTAATTTGTGCGAGAATAAAAACTCCTACTTCATAGGCTCAAAAGGGTTGACTAGGGATTAACTTCCTTATATCTCCACTGTTTAGGAATTGAAACAATGCCTGTACATCGTCAGCATAGTCTGTTCAAAAGCATATTGCCTAATATTATGGTATTGTTTTCGTCATCCTCCCTCTACAGGCTTATAGCTTTATCAGGAGTTAAATATCACAAAATAGAAATATGAAGCATAGTTTTAAATATAGTGAAACGAATGGATTAATTCAAGACAAACATATGCAATGCATTAATGAAAACAAAATTTTAACATAATAGTAAGTGTTTAAACAAAATAAAAGAAATTAAAAATGAAAATTCAAATGTTATCCCATCCAGTTGGCTGAATGTCTTCAATTGCAATCTGTGAACTTTGAGGGGCAGTATACTTCACCATGAAATCAAATTTACCACTTGGATGTCCCAAGGTGCCCCATATCTCAACAGGAATAAGTAGGCTTCCTTTCTTGCCACCTTGGGCCACTTGTCTTGCAGCTTCGGTGTTTGATGGACGATAGCAGAACTCAACTTGACCTTCTGGAGTAACCCCTAGGATTCCTTCGTCAATCAGGTCTTGAATCTTTTTCTTCAATGCCCAACAGTTATTAGTATCATGTCCATGACTGTTGGAGTGATACTCACACCTTTCCTTGGGATTATAGTGAGGAAAGGAAGTTTTAGGATTTTGAGGAGGATTTTTCAAGGAAATTAGCTTCACTCCAACAAGCATTGCAGAACTTGTGACATTGGAGTGCTGAACTTGATAAGCTGCCTTCTACATTCCTTGTGTTGAGGTGGATTAACCTTATCAGGTCCTTCTTCTTCAATTGAGGAACAATCAATGGCAACCTGTCTCTTACCTTCTTTTATCCTCATCTTCCTTTCAACCAGATCAGCTTGTTTTAATGGAGGTTGACTAACACTTAGATTCCTAACTCTATTACTTTGAAGTTTGTGGACAAAGGTTCTTAGCTCTTCTTGCCCCTGGGCTAAACTTTGAATAAGAGCCACCTGGTCATTCTTCTGGGTCCTCATTTCTGTCATCTCAGCTTGTAGTTGCTCCAGTTGATCATCCTTGTTGTCCTCAGGATTCTTCTTCTTAGCCAGCAGTGTCTTCAACTCATCTTGTCCCTTGGACAAGTTCAGAATCATCTCTTGGAATTGTGCATTCTGAGCCTGGAGATCTTTGACTGTTTGTTCAAGAGCCATTTCTGCTGAAATAAACAGCGAGAAGATAAGATACCTGTACATAAGAAACCTGTGATGCAATGATATGGTGTATAAATGCGTATGCAATGTTTTCAAGGACCGCAGGATTTAAATTTGCTTAAACAATCAAGAAAGTAAACTTTTATTAGTAATAAATTTGTTTGCCCCTTGGGCTTATAATAAAAATGAAATAAATACAAAAGATGGGGTTTTAAGTCTCCCATGGACGCTTCCTCTTTGTGTTGAGGTATGAGTTGAGATTCCGCTCCTCGTGAAGTTGCTTTGTTAGCTCCAGGATTCTTTCTTGACTTGCTTTGTAATGAGTCTCAAAAGTATCCCTTTGCTCCTTCAACTGGATCCAGGACCTCTGTAAGTCTTCCATGTCAGTGGGCATGTCTAGATGAAGGATGGTATAAGAAGTATCCCCTTCAGCAACAGGCTCCATAGTAACTGGCAGGATGGCAGGATATGGCATCATAAGGGTCTGAGCACGAGATCGCACCCATCTGAGATAAGCTTCCATAGGAATAGTGTACTTAGGCTCCAGAGTCTTGCTGTCAACCTTGTTCACTTTTCCCCATGCTCGTATGAACCTTTGACGGTAACCTTGCAGATCATTATCGTAGTCAAACACAATACCCTGAATTAACATGTCATGAGGACCATCACTCCGAGCGTAACCAAACTGTCGTAAAGCTAATGAAGGGTTGTAAGTAATGCCTCCTCTTATGCCTAGAAGTGGCACATTAGGAAACTCCCCATAACGGTCAATGATAGTAACACTCTCCATAGATCTAGAGCACCAATGAATATCTGAATGAGAGAGCGACATGATTCTCTTGGACCACCTAAACCCTTGTTCATTCTTCATCACTGAGCGAGGAAGGTGAGAAATAAACCACCTAGATAGCAAAGGTATGTAACACATCAGAGTTCCTCGTGCCTTTGTAGTACGAGTATGAAGAGAGTGCAGAATGTCTCCAAGCAATGTAGGCACTGGATTGTGACTCAGAAATATGTTGATGACGTGAACGTCTATGAACTGATCTGGATTGGGGAACAACACTAAGCCATAAATCAACAAGGCTAAGATCTCCTCCAAAGCATCATAGCTCATAGCCTTCAAGAAAACTTGAGCCTTCTCTATCAACCCCTTAGCAAGAATACCCTTAACTCCACTCCTTGTTTCCAAGATAATGTCTGACTTCTTCAGATGTAGAGCTGCAGCAATAACTTCAGGTTTAGGCTCTTTTTCTAAGCCTGTGAAAGGTCTTTGATCAAATACAGGTAGACCCAGAAGTTTGGAGAACTCCTCCATGGTAGGAACCAGCTGGTAGTCGGGGAATGTGAAGCAATGGTGCTTAGGATCAAAGAACTGAAACAGAACACTCATCATGTCTTCATTGAACCCTGAAGTGACTAGATCCAGTAGGTGACCATGTCTCTTGATGAACTGAGAGTTTTCAGAAACTTGGGAAACCAATTCTTTAAGCTTAGGAGGTATTCCTACAAAGTTGATCCTGATAGTATTCCTACGAGTAGAAGCCATGACCTGCAACAAAGAACAAAGATAAATCCTTTGGTCCTTGAAATGGTTAGTGAAAATGCTATGCTTATGATGCATGATGATGCTATGATGTTATGCTCAATCACAAACATGTGGCACACACAAACAATTCACACAATAGCCCTAGGTTTGAAGGCTTGCATGAGGTTTAAAGGTAAGTACCTTCCCCTGAAGTTTAGATGGTTCATCCTGTCCTACAAAAGTAACCAGGTTCTAAGGGATCTCAATATCATTGATCCTTCACAAGGGTGGTTGTTCAGTAGGCAACTTACTTGCCAACCAAAACCCTCCAAGTTTAGAATCTCAATGAAAGTAGCATCGAGTATCAACCAACTTCAGTCTTCACCAAAGCCGGTTATCTCACTACTTTTCTAAAGGCCAAGATGGGATAACTAGGGTTCTAAAAGTTAGTTAGTGTATTGACAACGTATGGCAGCCTCATATTATCCTCAACTTGACTTAAGGAACATAAGCACCAACCAAGAAGTCACACTAACTATGGCCACCAGATCAACCATATCGGTATATGCCGTACAGTTTCCCTGGTCTATTGCCATTTACCTAAGGTACACTAAATCCGGGTTAGGATCTTTCACACATAAGAGCACCCAACAGATAAGTATAAAGCAAACAAGGCAAATAATTTAAAGTGATCTAATTCTTAAGGGTACCCCTCTTTTATTAAATCCCCAGCAGAGTCGCCAGTTCTGTAACACGGTGGGAGAACTGACTTTACTTATGTTGCGGATAGCAAGAGTCGCCACCAACTTTTATTTTATCCAAAGGAAAGGGCATAAAAGAACAGGAAAGACCTTAAAAGATTTTTGGGTTCGGGGGGTAGGTTATATAAAGGGAAGGTGTTAGCACCTTTTATATCCATGGTTATCCATGGGCTCTTAGTTACTTAGCTCACTTTAAAATGTTTTTGAGATGTGTAGTGTGTGTTTAGAAATTTTCTTAAGTACTTTATAATGATCCATGTACGGATATATATAAAGCCTTTGTTTTGAAAATTGCTTGAAAAATGTGAAGTATTTTTGAAATGTTTGAAAAGGTGAGCAAGTACATAAGAGGAACCTACCCTAAGTTAAGTCTTTTCTGTTCTTAAATATCCTTTAAATGGTAAATTATCCCTATTATTAAGGAATAGGTAGTCATTACCTTGGATGTAGTATGAGACATATGAAGGGACAACTGTGATTAGGCAACTGTAAGGTGTATTTAGCGATTCGAAGGGACTTATCATCTTTATTCGAAAGGACAAGATCATTTACGAAGGCAACCGTGAAGGGACTTGATCTTATTATCTGTTAAGGGACTAGATGATATGAGAGAAGGGACTTTGCTTTACACCTTACTTGAACTTTTTGTTTAGGCAACATGTGAGGTGTCCTTAAGAATGTGAGATGGCGATCCAAGATCGACTTACGTGTGTGCATGTACAAATTCAAGTATTTATCTTATAAATTAGTGATCTAAATTCAATTTTAAATACAAACATGTTTACACTCCCTATTTTACTAACCATGGCAATTTAAAATAAATAATAAGAAATTCTACAACTATTACATAGGGTGTACAATTACATTATAATAATTAAAATAATTAAAATAAATAAGCAAATAAATAAATAATTAAATGGGTTAGTAATAATAAACAAAAAATAAGTATAAGATGGTTAGTATAACAACATAATATAGAAACAAATTTAAAAGTCCAAAGTTAAATAAATAATTATTTATAAGGGAATTTTAAATAAAAGAAATAAATAATAACAATTATATACTAATAAATATAACTAATAGTTCTAATATTTTAAATTTATATACATATTAAAAAAAATTGTTAATTTTAATTAAGTAAGCATGTAAAAATAATAAATTAAGTTCATGAAATAAAGTTAGGGTTTTGAATTATTTAGAAAAATAAATTAGGGTTTACTACTTAATTAAATTATTTAAATTATTTATATATAAAAACTACATATAATATGAACAAATTATAAAATTAAAATCTACAAACAAATAAATTAATATTTACAATATAATTAGGGTTTATAAAAATATTAGGGTTTATGAAGTAAATTAGGGTTTATATAAAAATAATTAGATTTTTTACATATAAAATTCTAGGGTTTATAAGTTAATCTAAATATAATTAAATTATTTGTACAAAAACATATAATATATACAATAAAATAAATATTAAATAATTTTATTAATAAAGTTTAATTTTTTTGAAAATATAAGTTCTTTGAATTATGCACAAGAAAATAATATAAACATTTTTTGTTTTAACATTTATTCATTTATTAAATTAATTAAAATATAAACAAAAATAAAAAAAAAGTAAGAAAAAGTGAGAAAAAGACTTACCTGGGGCTGGGATTCGAACCCACACCCTAGGCTTTGCAACCTCCAAGACCAACAAGCTCTCCACTAGGCCAGCGTGCGTTTGTGAATAGGGGATGGGTATTGATCATTATATATTAAGCTTGAGAATAAATGAAACTTTTCACCAAAAAAATAACTGAGGACAGGTTCGAACCCATGTCCTTTGCTTCATACATGCGCGCATCAACCACTGGGCTGTTTGTCATCCTGTGAAACAAAACATAAATAATACAATAAATATAAATCTCAATTTTTGAATTTTTTGAAACGCGTGAAGATCTTCATCTTCAACCTTGGTTTCGCAGGTTTTCCTGCGAAATTACCTACAACATTTCCTGCGATTTTTCCTGCCCTTTTAAACCTGCGAATCACAAACTCAATCCAAACAGTGAAATTTCATGAAATTAATGATGGCATTGTATCCCTAATGATGTGTATGATCCTTCTACGTCTTTAGAAATCATTCATTTGGGCTAAATGATGAAACCCTAAACGGATGCCGCAAACCCTAACAATGGCCATTCTTCAAACCTGTACCAAAACTCAAATTAACTAGCCCAGAAACAATCACCAGCTTATTACAAACATGAAGCAATGATCAAATTTGATTTATATTACACAAATATATGAGAACGAGAATTTCATGAAAGTGTGAAAAGTTTGATTCGCTTTGATCAATTCTTTGTGTTTGGGATGCATATGACTATTGCTATATGATCAGTGATGTTCAAGGAAGAGATTGATGTTCTTATTTCACCTGAAAAACCACAAAAAGTTAGAATCTGAATTTCAAATTTTTGATGAATTTTGAAAGTTTGAAACTTATCCTTGAGGCTGCAAAATCGTGTCCCCTCACTTGTGATCAGTTCCTTGTATATATATGAATGATATTAGGTCAAAATATTGTAGGATTATTTGGACTTTTTGATCATTTGAGATTGAGAAAGATCATGCCTTAAAATTTGAATATTCTTTGATATAACATTGCTATTTTAGGACAATCATCATAATTTGTATATCAATCTGATCCAAACAATGTTTATGACTTTCTAGAAGCAATATCCCCTTTTAAATATTTGATTTCATATTTTATTTTAATTTAAATGATATTTTAATGAATAAAATTCAAATAAATATAAAATAAAAAATAAAAAATTCAGAAAATAAGTGGGTTGGGTCGTGCTTGGTGTTTTCATAAAGATGGGATGGCAATTTGGTGGGCTCATTTAGCAAAAATTTGATTTTAAGCCTTATTTGCTTCATAAACTTCCCTAAAATTTCCCAACTTTGCAAGGGCACAAATCCTTCAATTTTAATGCTATGAGGGTGTTCTTGGACATTTTGGAAAGCTTAAAGAGTCCTTTAACCAACCCCATTAGTTTAATGTCCATATCTTTTGCCATTCTCAAGTTATGCTCTTTTGAAGTTGTTGACTTTTTGTTGACTTTCAAAAGGACCTATAATGTCTTAGCTCATACCTTCCAAATGAAGCATTTTTGGGCTTGGCTTGTGAGACACAAAGTTGTAGAGAATTCAATTTCCTTCAAAATGAGCTTTGGATGGAAAAAATTTGATGAATCATGTGAATAGTTATGACTGGTCAAAGTTCAGTTGACTTTTCCTGAGGAAACCCTAATTTAGAAACTCCTGATTCTTGATGATCTGAAATCTCCTTGATGAATCATGATAAAGCCTTGATCAAATGATTAATTTTACTTCATATACTTGATGTTGGAAAAAAATCATGAAGTTTGACTTTGGTTTGACCACAGTTGACCTCAGTTTGACTTTTTAACTACTTTGACTGATTTTGACCTATCTGATCATCTGACTGAGCAAACCTTTGGGAAAAGTCTTGAAACTTGTCATGGGGATTCTTGAACACATATAAGATGTTATGAAGCTTACTTGAGGCCTTGGAAGTCCATTTAGCCTGATGAAAGTCAAAACCCTAGTTTAGGATGCATTGCTTAGGAGGATGCATTGTCTGAGGGAAATGTCAAATCTTCTGACTAATTGTGAACTTTGTGAACCTTGTGTACCTCATGAGATGTCTTGTGAACCTTGTGAGCCTCTTAGTACACAAAGTCTTGTCTTGTGAGGGCAAATTTTGGGGTGCAACAGTAGGATGCGTAACTTGTTTGTGCGGCTTAAAGGCTGGTTTTTTTCATAACATGAGCTAAAAAAACAATTGATTTCTATGTATATTATTTTTTCTTGATTTTTAATATTTGGGATATAACAAGGAAATAAATGGGCTAAAAAAATGATAATGAAGATAGGGAAAGACAAATAAGGTGTAATATAAAAAAAATGGGATAAGTGGAATAAAAGAAATATTAATAAAATGTGAATAATAAAAAAAATGGTAATGAAGGTAAAAAAAATGATTAAAAAAGGATATTGGAATAAAAAATGGATAAATGGATGAAATTTGGTATTTTTGTGAAATAAAAAAAAAATGAATAATCGATATGAATTAGAAAATGGGTAGGAATGAACAATAGAAAAAAAATTGAAAATAAAAGAAATGTTTAATCGAAAAATGGATGATGGATATGAAATTGATTTTTAAGCCCACAACAGATCCTGATTTTCCTCACAAGCCACTGATTAAACTGAACACAGTCATCACTGAACAACTCGCAACTTAAGCCATGACCATTTGAAATGTCTGGAAATTGCCCTGATAACTCAAATCCATGTTGAGGAAAATAAATCCTCAGATGAATCACTGGTAAACTGATGAACAAACCGAACTTCACACGCAGCATTTCTCAATAAACTGATGGACTTCACACATAACACAGCTTAATCTTTGCACAGGCACTTTCTGAGGAATAAACCACTGGCACAAACAACTTGCAATCGAAACAATCTTTTGATAGTTCGACCAAGATTAAGTCAAACGTCCATCTGAATCGAATCGTGACTGAACAAACGCATCTGAATGAAATTACTGTCTTATCTTCGCAAACCTGCAACACAGAGAAGAAGAAGAAACAGACTGCACCATATTTTTTTTTATATTTTGGTTAGAAATTAATAAATATAAACAAATAACAGCAATTGAACATGGTGATCCTCTGCAAGGCATAGACCTGCACCGGAAAAGGGATACATGAACCAGTACGTGATCTTGTTTGTATGCGAAATGCAGATGAGATGCGAAAAATCTTAGGTCAAAAATTAGGGTCTGACAATTACCCTAGTATTTAATTTCTTTTTCATACTTTATTTCATTTCTCGCATCTCTAGACATATTTATATTATCTATTACATTTTCTTTTTTCATGTACTTTGATTTTATCTTATATATTATTTCATGCACTAATCTCATTTTTTCTCTTTTCTTTTAATTTATTTTATTTTTGTCGAATAAAAAAAAATATAAAGACAAAAATATTTTCATTTTTGTCTTCATAAAAAAATATGCAAGCTTCATGCCTTAGAAGAGAGAAGAAAACGCTATCCAAACCCCCCGAAGACCGAAGGTGCAAGAGGGCCCAAAAGAAGAATTGAAAATCCAAGGCCCAACAGAAATTGGCCTTATGGCGGGCGCCATAGACCCTGTGGCGGGCGCCACACCGTCCCTCATTAATTCGGGACTGATTCTCCATTTCCACCATTTTCACACCTTCAAAGCTCAAAAACCCATTTTCCCAACCTATGAGAGGCTGACAGTTGAGTTTTTAAGTTCATTGATATACACTGTCAGTCCTAACACTACTAGCATGGTCGGTACTGTTAATTTTAGACTGTTTGGAATTGAATACGAATACAGTACCAACGAACTAACAAGCTTGTTAGGAATCCCTCATAGGGAAGTTGCAATATGTGAGGCACCTTTGGATGCGTAATGGTCGGCCGAGGTATTTTCCTTATGGCAGAGGCTGTCAAGTACTTCAATAAATTCTTTTGAAGGAATACTTGCGTCGACCATCCATAACCCGACCATAAGAGTTTTCAGATATCTTTTGGCATGTACTATTTTTGGTCGGGAGAGTCCAAATAAGGTAAACGCTAAAGAGCTCCTATTTCTGCAAAGATGCCTCACTAGTACCCATATCAACCCGGTCCCGTTTATGCTTGCACACATGGCTTTAACTACTAATAAAATAGGACCGATTGTTTTTGGAGGACTTGTTATGTCTATTGCTCGGGCTCTTGACCTGAACAATGAGATAGCTACACTTGAACCACTACCTCCTCGCACAATTAATTTAAAATGTCTAAAAGACATGAAATTGTGCCGAACAAGGAGAGCAGGTGGTTATGAGCTGATGGTTCATGGGGAAGCTATCCCATCTGTTGCTTTACCTTGCAGTAGACGTACTGATGTACGTAATGAAAGGAATTGGACCTATGATCTGAATGCTCCACCTGTTTTGGGTCCACTTCCTCCTAATATTCCTGATGGGGAGGCACATGAAACTGATGAAGAATATGATCAGAGAGAACAATCTCCCATACCTCACATGTCCCCCATCGTCCTTCACAGTCACACACCGCACCATCTTCCTCTAACCCTGTTGCAGATGCTGCTCCTGGATTCTATGTCACTGAGGAGATATGGCGTGATATGACGGCTAGAGAGGAAAGGCGAGACAACCTACTCTCTACTATTTCACAACAACTGAAGGATAACATGAGCTTCATGCAACAATCGCGGTCGGTTTCGGATCGTGCCTACAGTAATGTTTTTCGTGCCTTGACCGACATCACATCAGAGCAGGCCCGTCAGCGAGAAGTCAACCGCCGGCACTACCAGCTTATGGAGGCCACTCAGGGTTCCATCCTAGGTAACTTTCGAGAGGTCCGGGGTGCTCAGGCTGCCTTATCGGCACGACTTGACCGGAGGGACCAGCAGCGCAGTAGATCCCGTCGTTCCAGACCATCACAGCAGGACGGCGAGGGCACCAGTGCTCCTCTGCAGTAGTTTTTCAGGTTACCCTCCTTATCCTATTTCAAAACATTGGGGACAATGTTCGATTTAAGTGTGGGAGGGGATTTTATTGCTTTCTGTCATTTCCCTTTCTAGTTATTTATTTGCTTTCTGTTATTTCTCTTTCTAGTAAGTTATCTAGTTTAACTTCTCTTAGATAATGCATGAGTCTGACGAGTCACCAGTATAGTGTATCTTTAGTACATCCTCATTTTTTCCCATTTCCTTAGCCTTACCAAAAAAATTTAAAAAGAAAACAATGTTGTTTCACATGTTTTTTGGGCTTTGAGACAGGTTTGGATTAGGATGTGGTGACTTAGGTCAACTTTTTGAAACATCAGTACCATTGTAGCACCATATACCTCTTGAATATAGGAATCACTCCTAAACCACGCACCATGGCCTTTATTATCATTCAAAAATTGTCCTAAGTAGTTTATTCTAGCAGTCAGCTCCGGCCTAAGCATGCTCTACGTAGGGGGCCGATGAACATAAGTGAATGATCCAATGCTAATAAAAAAAAAGAAAAAAAAAAGGGCAAACTCTGGGATAGGTGACCCTTACAAAGTCATTTAAACCGAAAAAAGAGAAGAAAAATTTTTTTGCCACAAAAAGAAAAAAATTGTAGTCACCTATTGTTAGTTGGTTCAGAGGTATCTAGCACTGAACTTGGTAGGGCGGATTACGATCCGATCCCCCGCAGCTACATTTAGGCAAAATAAAAACGGTTTTACACATGCTTATGTGCCAGAAACCCTATGTTTTGGATCAGAATCACTAACCGGTCACTCTACTATGAAGCATGTACGGATAAATGGCTTAATGTGATTGAGCCTGAATGAAAAGGACCCAAAAAGAGATGAGAAGATAAGCCTAGGTATTGTGGGATGACATGGAGTGGTTAATATAGGATTGAAGTTTGTGTCTGTGTTATTGTGTTACCCTTGGTTCACTTAGTTAGTACTTGTCACTGCATCCTGACTTGAACTTAGAAGCCCTTTAGCCCAAATCACGTGTTGACACCAGTTTTCTTCATTTTTGAGCTTTAATATTTGCTTGAGGACAAGCAAAGGTCTAAGTGTGGGAGGATTTGATAACACTAAAATTCACCGTATTTCTGACTCTGATTTCGCATGAATTCTTAGCTTTTATTGTTATTTTGTTATGTTATTACTTTGTTTTTCTTTATTTTCAGGTTTTCTATGCAATCAGGGCTTAAATCGAGAAGAGGAGCGAAAAAGGAGTGGAAACGGACGAAAAACAAGAAATTCAGCTTTTTACACTTACGGCATCCGCCATGGCTGGCGCCATGGGGTCTGCCATGACGTGGCCACGTCTCAAGACCACTCCACAACTGCCAGGACCCACGATCCCCACTTTCTTCTTCCATTTGCTCTCATGGCGGGCGCCATGGCCTTGTGGTGGGTGCCACAAGGCAAAAGTGGTTCCCTCCACTTTTTAGTGGAGGGGGGCATCCTGGTCATTTCCCATTTAAGATTTGCCTATAAATAGGACTTTAGAATTTCTTTTTCTTCATCCAAACTTAGAATCTCTTAGGCATATATCAGTTTTAAAGTAGTTATCATTCCACATCGGGGTGTTACTGTAATCGAGTGATCGAGTATGTATACGTCTGTGTGATCGAGTTTTGGAGCACTCTGGGAGGAAGTTAATCCTGCCGCCATTTTAATTCCAGTTCATATTTTATTTTTCCGCATTGCTTTACTTTTATTTACTTTCCGCATTGCTTTACTTTTATTTATTTCCCGCACTCGCTTTACTTTATTTATTTCTCGCACTCGCACTACTTTCGTTTATTTTCCGCACTCGCTTTAAATACCTTTATTTCCCGCACTCGCACTACTTTTATTTACATTCCGCACTCGCACTACTTTTATTTACTTTCCGCACTCGCACTAATTACTTTTATGAAAAATTATAAAAATAACTTTTACTTTACCATGTCTAACTAAATCCATAAAGGTTAGAATGTAAGGATCGTAATTGAACCAGTAATCCGTACAATTGTTTGTAGAAACACTTAAGGGCTATTTTAACTTTCAATATAAGTTTAATTGTTTTTAACTATTTCAAAAACAGCCAAAAGCGCTTTGTCTAGTTCATTAGGAGTTTTTAGATTAAAAAGAAAAGAGATTTTAAAACGATTTCGGACGCGTTAAGAAGTTTAGAGTCTGGTTCGTGAGAACCTCTTTTTGCTAAGAAATCCAGGTTAAAGTACTTTTCAACTTAGTTAAGATATTATATTTCTTAAAAATAGGTTTACTACTCTAACGCAGTACGCACCTTTTTATCCGTGACAATAGGAGGGTTGATTAGAGAGTACAACTCGGTTCTGAATACGCGAAAGCGACAGTTCCTGTTAAATTAGTTATTTTCAAAGTGGAAAACATTGCCCATAAGTAGTTCTATTAACAAGTACTGTAATATCTATTGATTACGTGAGTTACATTCGAGCCTGTCTTTATTAATTGTTTAAAATTATTATTTTATTTACTATTGCACACTCCTTAAAACCCTTATATTCAGTTGCCTTAGATACACACCATAACAACAGGTACGATAGATTGACACTTGGTCTTTGTGGATTTGACAATCTTTTATATTACTCTGACGTGTTCGTACACTTGCGAAAAACACGCATCAATGTTTGAAAATTATATAATTAAATGCATCAAGAATGGAGAAAGAGTGAGGAGATCTTTCCATAACCAATAGTATAGCCTAGTATTGTGACTAGAAATTGTTAGACGGTATAACTTGTGAGATGTTTAGGATTACCCTAGTTTGATACGAAACCGTTGGTGCGTAATACACAGTGTTCTCCATAAAGTCTTGAATAAATCTTAAGGTGGGTTATTCTGAGTCCCACGAGAAGCTTTTGTAAAGGCCTGAGGTGTATATTACACGGTGTCCTCCGTAGAGCCTTGAGTTAGTATTGAGGTGGGTATTACATTGAGTCCCACTGGAAGCATTCGTAAAGGCTTGAGGTACCATTGGTGAGGCTTAGGTAGTGGTTTGAGATATGAATTACAGTAGATCCTCAGTGGAGTCTTGAGTAAGCCTTGAGGTGGGTGATACTGAGTCCCATGGGAAGCATCCGTAAAGAGTTAGGGTGTGTATGTTACTAGATCCTCCGTAAAGTCTTAAGTAAGTCTTGAGGTGGGTTACTTTGAGTCCCACAGGAAGCATCCGTAAAGGCTTGAGGTGGGTTGCTTTGAGTCCCGCAGGAAGCATCCGTAAAGGCTTGAGGTGAGTACTACACTGGATTACGCAGGAAGTCTTGATTAAGTCTTGAGGTGGGTTATTCTGAGTCCCACAGGAAGCATCCGTAAAGACTTGGGTGAGTGTTATATCGAGTCCTCCGTAAAGTCTTGAGTAAGTCTTGAGGTAGGTTATTCTGAGTCCCACGGGAAGCATCCGTAAAGGCTTGAGGTAGATGTTCCACTCGTTTAGTGGTGTGATCTTTGTAGGGATTTTTTCCATTTCATTTTGGCTTCTTTATAGAGAAGTGACCAAAGACTTGAGTAGTGATTAGAATTGAACCTTTAGAGCCAAGAGAACTCTAAGATAGGGAACTCACTAAGATGTTGATATCTCACCCCACTATTGTTGTTGCTTTTCAGGTTTCTTTTGCATGTTGATTTACAAGTGGAGCTATGCTCGGGATGTTTCAAGAGAAGCACAAATTTATTTTCTGCTGTGTATTTATCTTGTACAATAATGGATATTGTATTTGATCTTAGCATGATTTCCATGTCTTGTACCATAGTTGTATTGTTTTTAGAATTGGTCAAGAATGTGAATTATGTTCTTAGGCACTTATGATGGTGTCAGTACCAAATAAACTCTTGTATAATGATATGCTAGGTATTTATTATATGAGGCCTTTTATTTGGTATCATAGCAGGTCGTATCCTCGACCTAGCCTTGAAAAATCATAAGTAAATCTTTCCTGCCTCCTAAGTGTGTCTTGTCGGCATGATTCTTAATATCATATTATGTAGTATTAGGTCTGATCAACCTAATGCTATGTATGTGATAGAGAAAATAATGATTGAGCGACCATGAGGACTTTAAAGTGTTGTCATAACTTATGCTATGAGAGTAGGCTCAAGCCAAGGGTTAGCAGAGGGAGCTTTGGTCAGCTCAGTTGGAGTGTTCTTAAGAGTTGTACTTCCTGTAACATGGAGTTGCAGAGTAGTGTGTGGTTTGAGAAATCCTTTGGAATGGATCGAGTCTTAAAGGTACAAATATCTAGAGGATAAGTGGTCATGGTATCAAGGAATACATAAAGTCACTGGTGGACCAGTATTGGTCACTGGTATGGACAAGAGTTTTGAGATATCTCATTCCACAAAAAGAGAAGATGCTTTGTGGAACGTGTGAAAAGTGCCTTTCTAAATGGGTATCTTAATGAGGAGGTATATGTGGAGCAGCCTAAGGGATTTGTTGATCCAAGCTGTCCAGAGCATGTTTACAAACTAAGGAAGGCTATTCATGGTCTGAAGCAAGCCCCAAGAGCATGGTATGAAAGACTAACCACTTTTCAAAAAACAAGGGTACAGGAAAGGTGGAATAGACAAAACCTTGTTTGTGAAGGATGAATAAGGAAATGTCATGATTGCTCAAATATATGTAGATGACATAGTCTTTGGTGGGATGTCAGACATGATGGTTAAACATTTTGTTACTCAAATGGAATCTGAGTTTGAGATGAGCCTAGTAGGAGAACTAACCTACTTTCTTGGACTGCAAATCAAGCAGATGGAGGACTCCATGTTCATATCCCAAAGCAAGTATGCAAAGAATATTGTCAAGAAGCTTGGGATGGTCAATGCTAGTCACAAAAGAACACCTGCCCCCACTCATTTAAAGTTGACAAAGGATGACAAGGGTGAGAATGTAGACCAAAGCTTATACAGAAGCATGATTGGAAGCCTATTATATCTGACTGCTAGCAGACCAGATATAGCCTTTGCAGTAGGTGTATGTGCAAGATATCAAGCTGAGCCAAAAGTAAGTCATGTAAACCAGGTTAAGAGGATTTTGAAATATGTCAATGGTACTTGTGACTATGGCATAATGTACTCTCATGGATGTGATCCAACTCTTACTGGCTTTTGTGATGCTGACTGGGCTGGAAGTGCTGATGATAGAAAGAGCACATCAGGAGGATGCTTCTTTCTAGGAAACAACTTGATTTCTTGGTTCATTAAGAAACAAAATTGTGTATCCTTATCCACTGCTGAAGCTGAATATATTGCAGCTGGTAGCAGTTGTTCACAGTTGGTTTGGATGAAGCAAATGCTCACAGAATACAATGTCCCACAAGATGTCATGACATTGTACTGTGACAATTTAAGTTCTATAAACATATCAAAGAATCCTATCCAACACAGCAGGACCAAGCACATTGATATCAGGCATCATTTCATAAGAGATCTTATGGAAGAAAAGGTGATCTCATTAGAACATGTAGCTACAGATCTGCAATTGGCTGATATATTTACTAAAGCTTTGGATGCGACCCAATTTGAAAAGCTAAGGGGTAAATTGGGAATCTGCTTATGTGAAATATAGCAGTTATGGAGAAGTGCCAACATGTCCTATGACATAGTGTGACATGATCACCAGATGGCAGCATCAGTCTGGTCACTAACTCTGTGTATTCCACTTTTTAGAATTCCACCAGTAACGAAATTTATAAAAGCTCAAACGTGCTCTTAGCTCTTCATCTCCTCACTATCTTCTCAAAACCATTTGCATGCTAAAGCTGATTTTCTGAGCTTATCAAAATAAATCAAACCTAAACTCTTCTTCCACCACATTCGAAAATGTCTCAACATCAAAACCCTAACATCATGGATGAAAATCTCAACCAAGAAGATGTGGTGCATGCAACCCCAATCTCTATGGTTCCAATGGATACTACTCCCATGGACGAAATCAGAGGAAGTGTCCCTCTTGCTCAAAAACCTAGAACTCCAAATGTGAGAAGAGCAAAGGAACCTGTGTTCAGCAAAAGCAAAGGGATTCCTTCAGCTTCAAACACCACCCCCAAAGCTTCGTACTATGTGGATGCTTCCATCAAGCATCTTGTGAACAGGATTCTATCTGAACAAAAAGTGGTGCAAGGGATATCTGTTCCTCTGAACAGCATGCCTGCTCCACAAGAGGAACAGAGCAATCGGGCTGAAGAGGACACTCTTGCTCAACAGGATGTCCCAACAAATGTTGAAGCTTTTGAGGACCAGAACAAGGCCTCAACTGATGATGATGAAGCCACTGATGACCAAGCCTCTGTTGATCCACCTGCTGAAAAGGAGGCTTCCCAACCTCCTCCTGTTGAAACCATAGATGATTACTCTGACACAGAGATCATTGCATCTGTTAACCCTAGCATAGCCAAAAGGCTTAGGGCTAGGAAGGAGAAGAAGCCTGCTGGACATTCAACTCCTGAAAAGAAACAGCCTACTCTAAAGAAGGACAAAGAAAAAGTTACCTTTGGCCCTACTAAACAATGGAGCAAGGTGAGTACCCAAAAGAGGAAAGCTGCTACTCCACCTGATTCATATGTTGAAGAGGATGTCCCAACATCCCCACCAAGGAAGAAACCAGCACCTTCAAGGTCTACCTCTGTTGTTCCAGAAGCTCCTCTGGACAATGTGTCATTTCATCATGTGTCAAGTGTGAGCAGATGGAAATATGTCTACCAAAGAAGGGTGGCACTGGAAAGAGAGCTGGGCAGCAATGCACTGGAGTGCACTGAGGTAATAGACCTAATATCCTCTGCTGGTTTATTCAAGACATTTTCAAATTTTTCACCCTCCTATGAGCTGCTGGTCAAGGAGTTCATTGTCAACCTGCAAGAAGACTGTGCTGATGGAAAGTTAGAAGAATTCAAAAAGGTTTATGTAAGAGGGAGATGTATGGAATTCTCTCCTGGGGTTATAAATCATTACCTAGGGAGAGAATTTGATGGGCCTAATGAGCTGGGGAAGACTGACAACCAAGTTTGCAAGGTCATCACTGCCAACCAAGTCAAAACCTGGCCAGTCAAGGGAAAACTTTCTGTTAGCTTGCTAACAAGGAAGTATGCAATGTTGCATAGAATTGGTACTGTCAACCGGGTCCCTACCAACCATACTTCTTCAATAGCTACTGGATTGGGAAGATTCATTTATGTTGTGGGCACCCAAACAAATTTGGACTTTGGGGCTTACATATTTGATCAAACATTGAAGCATGCAGGAACATCAGCAATAAAGCTTCCCATTTCTTTTCCATCTCTGCTCTGTGGAATCATCCTCAATCAGTATCCAGGCATCCTCACTGAGAAGGATTCAGTCTGTAAGAGAGAAAGTCCACTGGCCTTCCACTAAAAATTATTCTTAAGCCATCATGCTGCTGATGTTGAAGCTCCCAGAGGGACATCTGCTGGACCTTCAAAAGCAAAGACTCCCATATCCAAAGCTGCTTTGATTGCTGAACTCAAGAACACTTGCAAAGAGCTGGATGCCAGGAAGCAAAAGCTTGAGGAAATTATTCAAAGGCTGGAGATGGAAGGGGCTGCTCAGAATGCTGCAAAATTTGATGATGAATCTGAAGAGGAAGAGGATACTGAATATGATGACTCTGGGTGAAAATGTGTGAACTGCCTGTTTCAGCATTGTAGTTTTGGTTTTGTAATTTTGTTTTTATCTCTGCTTATGTAAAATTTGGCCTCAATTTCTGTCTAAAAAGGGGGAGAAGAGAAGTGTACTGATCAACAACAATGTCTGCTGCAGTTTGCCTGATTAATGAAAAATACTGTTTATTTGTTAAATGTCTGCTTCTGAACTAAGTTTTTTTTAATAGAAAATTATGTTGAACAAGTCAGAATACATATAGGTTTGAGGGGGAGTAAATTATTGCAAACTCTCACATGATTCAACAGAAAAGAACTGCTGCACTCTTAAAAATAAATCTCTGATGCACTCCGATAAAACCAGAAGATTGTGTTAGCCAAAAATTAGCCAAAGGGGGAGTTTGTAGATGTTTAGAATTGGCAGAATATTTGATCAACAAGAAGTGTTGAACTTAGTTCAGGATGTCACACCAGATGTTGTGACATTATCAAACAGAGTATAAGTTAATGAACTTAGTTCAGGATGTCACACCAGATGTTGTGACATTGTATAAGTTAATGAATTAAGTTCATACATCAGGATGTCACACCAGATGTTGTGACATCACAAACCTGCTACCAGACTTAAATGATGCATAACAGAACTGAGTAAATTCAGGGAATTTATCTGGAATTAATTGTGAATGGATAAACAATACAAGGCGCATCTGTAGGGAGCTTAGTTATCTGATTTCAGTATAACAGAATAACTACTTCACCTAGAATCAAGGAAGTAACAAACCCTAATTCAAGGTGATGACAGCATGCGTATCAGGACTGGATATTCTACATAAATCCCAAAATCCAAGCATCTATTTAAGGAACAGAAACTCTCAGAATAGAGTACGAAATTAAGAAGACTAAATAGGGTGTTTGTGTTTAATAGCAGGTTTTAGTTGTGTATCACTTTATGAGCTTTTAAGCAAAAAGTGTATTGTGTCTTGATTGAAACTGTTAAGTAAAATCAAGTTGTTGTGTTTGAAGTGTGACTTCAATTTTATTAAACTTGTAACATATCACTGTGTGATTGAGGGGGAGTGAGTTGGTACTCATATCTAAGTTGTGTCTTAGGTAGAAATTGCCTTGGGTAGATATTAAGTGAAGGATTAAACTGAGTGGTTTAAGTCCAGAATTAATATTACTTATATTGGATTTCCTTCCTGGCTTGGTAGCCCCCAGATGTAAGTGTGGAGATACACTGAATTGGGTTAACAATTTCCTGTGTTATTTAATTTACCTGCACTTTAAGTTTTTGTTTAAGTCTTCAAGTGTTTAAACATCTCATTCGACATCACGTACCTGATCCCAGAATTTCAATTGGCATCAGAGCAGGCACCCTGCCTGTTTAACTGGGTGAGATCTAGGGACTGCAAATTTTGGGAACATGGACAGAGATGTAGGATCTGTAAATAGACCACCTATATTGGATGGATCTAACTATGACTACTGGAAGCCAAGAATTGTAGCATTCTTAAAATTACTTGATAGTAGGGCTTGGAAAGCAGTCAACAAAGGATGGGAGCACCCTGTCCAAGACAATAAGGATGGGGCAAAAGTGTTGAAACCTGAAGAAGAGTGGAGCAAGGAGGAAGAAGATTCAGCACTTGGAAATTCCAAAGCCTTAAATGCCTTATTCAATGGCATTGATAGGAACATATTCAGACTTGTGCATCACTGTGAGCTGGCCAAAGATGTTTGGGACACTCTCAAAACCACTCATGAAGGAACATCAAAGGTGAAGATGTCAAGACTTCAACTTCTCACCACCAAGTTTGAAAATTTGAGAATGAAGGAAGATGAGACAATTCATGAGTTTTACATGAACATCTTGGAAATAGCTAATACTTCTGGTGCTTTGGGAGAGAAGATGAGTGATGAAAAGCTGGTAAGAAAGATTCTCAGATCTTTACCAAAAAGATTTGACATGAAGGTTACTGCAATAGAAGAAGCACAAGATATATGCACAATGAAGGTTGAAGAGCTCATTGGTTCCCTTCAAACATTTGAGATGGGAATGAATGATACAATTGTAAAGAAAAACAAAAGCATAGCCTTGGTCTCAAATACTGATAAAGATGAAGAAAGTCATGAAGCAGACCATGAAGAAAATTTATCAGAAACAATTGCTATGCTTGGAAGACAATTCAACAAAATTCTCAAAAGAATGGATAACAGGTCCAGATCAAGTGGAAGAAACTCAAACTCTTCTGAGAATAAAAGACCTTATGATTCTAATAGAAGGCCAAATTATGATGAGAAGACCAACCAAGGGAAAGGGATTCAATGTCATGGATGTGAAGGATATGGACACATCAGAAATGAATGCCCAACCTATCTAAAGAAGCAGAAGAAAGGTCTCTCTGTGACATGGTCAGATGAAGACTCAGGATGTGAGTCAGAAGAAGAATCTGCAAAGCACATCACTGCTCTAGCTGGAGTATGTGAATCTGAAGGGGGATCCAGTGATAAGGAGCTGACTTTCGAAGAGCTTGAAGAATCATACAAGATGCTGTGTAAAAGGAGCACTGAAGTATGCATGGAGAATATAAAGCAGAAGAAGCAGATTGAGGCATTAAAGGTTGAAAAGACAAGTAATCTAGAGATCATTAACACTTTGAAAAGTGAAGTAAGCCTTCTCAACTCCAAGTTGGAGCATATGTCCAAATCTGTCAGAATGCTAAATAGTAGCTCAAACACACTGGATGTCATTCTCAACAACAACAAGCACTCAGGGGATAGAACTGGGTTGGGATTTAATAAAGCTCAAAAGTTTGAGGCTAGCTCCAGCAAAACAACTTCAAATCCCATAAAGTCAGACAAGATGTCCCAACATCATGAAAAGAACATGATGAAAAAGAAGTATCAAAGATGGAGATGCCATCATTGTGGAAGGTTTGGTCACATCAAACCTTTTTGCTACAAGCTGCATGGACATCCAAATCAGAGGGATCAGCAACCCCCTAAGCAGAAGACAGAGGTTACCAAGAAAGTGTTGCATGGACATCAAAATCAAAGATGTCAACAACCCCCTAAGCAGAAGACAAAGGTCATCAAGAAAATATGGGTACCTAAAGCTAGTCTTCATGCTGATCAAAGCTACAAATACATGACCAAGAACAAGTTCAACAAACAACCTTGGAGATCTAAAGATAGACACTACACAGGGCAGAGGCATCAAAGGAAACCTCACAACAGGAAAAAATGGTCAAAGAAGGTTGTTGCCTATATAGCTCATACATCTCTTAGAGTATCAGCTAAGGAAGACTGGTACTTTGATAGTGGATGCTCAAGGCACATGACTGGATTGAAGAATCTGCTGGTAGACTTAAAGTCACACTCATCCAGATATGTAACCTTTGGAGATGGAGCTAAAGGAGAAATCAAGGGGGTTAGGACTTTGAACTACCCAGATGTACCAAGACTAGATGATGTGCTACTGGTAAAAGGATTAACTGCTAACTTGATCAGCATAAGTCAATTATGTGATCAAGGTTATAGTGTAAACTTTACCAAAACTGAATGCATAGTGTCTGATAAAGAACAGAAGGTTGTCATGAGAGGAGCCAGATCTAAAGACAACTGTTATATGTGGGAACCTCAAGATTTCAGTCTCACTTCAACTTGTTCCTTAGCCAAAGAAGAAGAAGTGAAGCTATGGCACCAAAGACTGGGTCATCTTCATCTCAGAGGAATAAAGAAGATCATATCTATGGAGGCTGTAAGAGGTATTCCAAGACTGAAGATTGATGAAGGCAAAGTATGGTGAATGTCAAATAGGCAAGCAAACCAAGATGTCACATCCAAAGCTCCAACATCTGACAACTTCCAAAGTTTTGGAATTATTGCATATGGATCTTATGGGACCAATGCAGGTTGAGAGCCTTGGTGTAAAAGGTATGCCTATGTGGTTGTTGATGACTTTTCAAGATATACATGGATAAATTTCATCAAAGAAAAGTCTGATGTGTTTGAGGTATTCAAAGATCTATGCCAAAGAATACAAAGAGAAAAAGCAAGTTGTGTGGTCAGAATAAGAAGTGACCATGGAAAGGAGTTTGAGAATAAAAAATTATCAGATTTCTGCTCTTCAGAAGGAATCAATCATGAGTATTCTGCTCCTATCACCCCTCAACAGAATGGGATTGTTGAGAGGAAGAACAGAACTATCCAAGAATCAGCAAGAGCTATGATTCATGCTAAAAGGTTACCACTGTACTTCTGGGCTGAAGCTATGAACACAGCTTGTTACATTCACAATAGAGTAACTCTAAGAAAAGGAACCTTGTCCACCATCTATGAAGTCTGGAAGGGCAGAAAACCTACAGTCAAGTACTTCCATGTGTTTGGAAGTAATTGTTACATTCTGGCTTATAGGGATCAAAGAAGAAAGATGGATCCTAAAAGTGATGAAGGGATTTTCCTTGGATACTCTATAAATAGCAGAGCCTATAGAGTATTTAACTCCAGAACTAAGGTTATAATGGAGTCAATAAATGTGATCATTGATGATGCCCCTGCAGATGTAGCTGATGATGTTGGAACATCTGCTGACAGTCAGACTGAAATTGAAATAAAGAGTGATAATCCTGATTTCACTCTAACTGGGGCAAGGACAGAACAATCTAGCAAACCTCCCTCCATCAGAATCCAAAAGGATCATCCTAAAGATCTGATAATTGGTGATCCCAACAGTGGTGTAATCACTAGATCAAGAGAGATGATTTCAGGTTCTTGTTTTGTTTCAAAGATAGAACCTAAAAACATCAAGGAAGCTCTGAATGATGAGTACTGGATTTCTGCTATGCAAGAAGAATTAGGCCAGTTTACAAGGAATGAAGTATGGGATCTTGTTCCTAGGCCTGATGACATAAATGTGATTGGAACTAAATGGGTGTACAAGAACAAGTCAAATGAGCAGGGAGTTGTTACAAAGAACAAGGATAGACTTGTAGCTCAAGGATACACACAAATTGAGGGAGTAGACTTTGATGAAACCTTTGCACCAGTAGCAAGGCTTGAATCAATCAGACTACTTTTAGGAATTGCTTGTATCCTGAAGTTTAAGCTATTTCAAATGGATGTGAAAAGTGCCTTTCTAAATGGGTATCTTAATGAGGAGGTATATGTGGAGCAGCCTAAGGGATTTGTTGATCCAAGCTGTCCAGAGCATGTTTACAAACTAAGGAAGGCTCTTTATGGTCTGAAGCAAGCCCCAAGAGCATGGTATGAAAGACTAACCACTTTTCTCATAAAACAAGGGTACAGGAAAGGTGGAATAGACAAACCTTGTTTGTGAAGGATGAAGAAGGAAATGTCATGATTGCTCAAATATATGTAGATGACATAGTCTTTGGTGGGATGTCAGACAGGATGGTTAAACATTTTGTTACTCAAATGGAATCTGAGTTTGAGATGAGCCTAGTAGGAGAACTAACCTACTTTCTTGGACTGCAAATCAAGCAGATGGAAGACTCCATGTTCATATCCCAAAGCAAGTATGCAAAGAATATTGTCAAGAAGTTTGGGATGGTCAATGCTAGTCACAAAAGAACACCTGCCCCCACTCATTTAAAGCTGACAAAGGATGACAAGGGTGAGAATGTAGACCAAAGCTTATACAGAAGCATGATTGGAAGCCTATTATATCTGACTGCTAGCAGACCAGATATAGCCTTTGCAGTAGGTGTATGTGCAAGATATCAAGCTGAGCCAAAAGTAAGTCATCTAAACCAGGTTAAGAGGATTTTGAAATATGTCAATGGTACTTGTGACTATGGCATAATGTACTCTCATGGATGTGATCTAACTCTTACTGGCTTTTGTGATGCTGACTGGGCTGGAAGTGCTGATGATAGAAAGAGCACATCAGGAGGATGCTTCTTTCTAGGAAACAACTTGATTTCTTGGTTCAGTAAGAAACAAAATTGTGTATCCTTATCCACTGCTGAAGCTGAATATATTGCAGCTGGTAGCAGTTGTTCACAGTTGGTTTGGATGAAGCAAATGCTCACAGAATACAATGTCCCACAAGATGTCATGACATTGTACTGTGACAATTTAAGTGCTATAAACATATCAAAGAATCCTATCCAACACAGCAGGACCAAGCACATTGATATCAGGCATCATTTCATAAGAGATCTTGTGGAAGAGAAGGTGATCTCATTAGAACATGTAGTTACAGATCTGCAATTGGCTGATATATTTACTAAAGCTTTGGATGCTACCCAATTTGAAAACCTAAGGGGTAAATTGGGAATCTGCTTATGTGAAATATAGCAGTTATGGAGAAGTGCCAACATGTCTTATGACATCGTGTGGCATGATCACCAGATGGCAGCATCAGTCTGGTCACTAACTCTGTGTATTCCACTTTTTAGAATTCCACCAGTAACGGAATTTATAAAAGCTTAAACGTGCTCTTAGCTCTTCATCTCCTCACTATCTTCTCAAAACCATTTGCATGCTAAAGCTGATTTTCTGAGCTCATCAAAATCAATCAAACCTAAACTCTTCTTCCACCACATTCGAAAATGTCTCAACATCAAAACCCTAACATCATGGATGAAAATCTCAACCAAGAAGATGTGGTGCATGCAACCCCAATCTCTATGGTTCCAATGGATACTACTCCCATGGATGAAATCAGAGGAAGTGTCCCTCTTGCTCAAAAACCTAGAACTCCAAATGTAAGAAGAGCAAAGGAACTTGTGTTCAGCAAAAGCAAAGGGATTCCTTCAGCTTCAAACACCACCCCCAAAGCTTCTGACTATGTGGATTCTTCCATCAAGCATCTTGTGAATAGGATTCTATCTGAACAAAGAGTGGTGCATGGGATATCTGTTCCTCTGAACAGCATGCCTGCTCCACAAGAGGAACAGAGCAATCAGGGTGAAGAGGACACTCCTGCTCAACAGGATGTCCCAACAAATGTTGAAGCTTCTGAGGACCAGAACAAGGCCTCAACTGATGATGATGAAGCCACTGATGACCAAGCCTCTGTTGATCCACCTGCTGAAAAGGAGGCTTCCCAACCTCCTCCTGTTAAAACCATAGATGATGACTCTGACACAAAGATCATTGCATCTGTTAACCCTAGCATAGCCAAAAGGCTTAGGGCTAGGAAGGAGAAGAAGCCTGCTGGACATTCAACTCCTGAAAAGAAACAGCCTCCTCCAAAGAAGGACAAAGCAAAAGTTGCCTTTGGCCCTACTAAACAATGGAGCAAGGTGAGTACCCAAAAGAGGAAAGCTGCTACTCCACCTGATTCAGATGTTGAAGAGGATGTCCCAACATGCCCACCAAGGAAGAAACCAGCACCTTCAAGGTCTACCTCTGTTGTTCCAGAAGCTCCTCTTGACAATGTGTCATTCCATCATGTGTCAAGTGTGAGCAAATGGAAATATGTCTACCAAAGAAGGGTGGCACTGGAAAGAGAGCTGGGAAGCAATGCACTGGAGTGCACTGAGGTAATATACCTAATATCCTCTGCTGGTTTATTCAAGACAGTTTCAAATTTTTCACCCTGCTATGAGCTGCTGGTCAAGGAGTTCATTGTCAACCTGCAAGAAGACTGTGCTGATGGAAAGTCAGAAGAATTCAGAAAGGTTTATGTAAGAGGGAGATGTGTGGAATTCTCTCCTAGGGTTATAAATCATTACCTAGGGAGAGAATCTGATGGGCCTAATGAGCTGGGGAAGACTGACAACCAAGTTTGCAAGGTCATCACTGCCAACCAAGTCAAAACCTGGCCAGTCAAGGGCAAACTTTCTGTTAGCTTGCTAACAAGGAAGTATGCAATGTTGCATAGAATTGGTACTGTCAAATGGGTCCCTACCAACCATACTTCTTCAATAGCTACTGGATTGGGAAGATTCATTTATGTTGTGGGCACCCAAACAAAGTTGGACTTTGGGGCTTACATATTTGATCAAACATTGAAGCATGCAGGAACATCAGCAACAAAGCTTCCCATTGTTTTTCCATCTCTACTCTGTGGAATCATCCTCAATTAGTATCCAGGCATCCTCACTGAGAAGGATTCAGTCTGCAAGAGAGAAAGTCCATTGGCCTTCCACTACAAATTATTCTTGAGCCATCATGCTGCTGATGTTGAAGCTCCCAGTGGGACATCTGCTGGACCTTCAAAAGCAAAGACTCCCATATCCAAAGCTGCTTTGATTGCTGAACTTAAGAACATTTGCAAAGAGCAGGATGCCAGGAAGCAAAAGCTTGAGGAAATTATTCAAAGGCTGGAGATGGAAGGGGCTGCTCAGAATGCTTCAAAATCTGATGATGAATCTGATGATGAATTTGAAGAGGAAGAGGATACTGAATATGAAGACTCTGAGTGAAAATGTGTGAACTTCCTGTTTCAGCATTGTAGTTTTGGTTTTGTAATTTTGTTTTTATCTCTGCTTATGTAAAATTTGGCCCCAATTTCTGTCTAACAAGGGGGAGAAGAGAAGTGTACTGATCAACAACAATGTCTGCTGCAGTTTGCCTGATTAATGAAAAATGTTGTTTGTTTGTTAAATGTATGCTTCTGAACTAAGTTTCTTTTAATAGAAAATTCTGTTGAACAAGTCAGAATACATACAGGTTTGAGGGGGAGTAAATTATTGTAAACTCTCACATGATTCAATAGAAAAGAACTGCTGCACTCTGAAAAATAAATCTCTGCTGCACTCTGATAAAACCAGAAGATTGTGTTAGCCAAAAATTAGCCAAAGGGGGAGTTTGTAGATGTTTAGAATTGGCAGAATTTTTGATCAACAAGAAGTGTTGAACTTAGTTCAGGATGTCACACTAGATGTTGTGACATTATCAAACAGAGTATAAGTTAATGAACTTAGTTCAGGATGTCACACCAGATGTTGTGACATTGTATAAGTTAATGAATTAAGTTCAGACATCAGGATGTCACACCAGATATTGTGACATCTCAAACCTGCTACCAAACTTAAATGATGCATAACAGAACTGAGTAAATTCAGGGAATTTATTTGGAATTAATTGTGAATGGATAAACAATACAAGACGCATTTGTAGGGAGCTTAGTTATCTGATTTCAGTATAACAGAATAACTACTTCACCTAGAATCAAGGAAGTAACAAACCCTAATTCAAGGTGATGACAGCATGCGTATCAGGACTGGATATTCTACAGAAAGCCCAAAATCCAAGCATCTATTTAAGGAACAGAAACTCTCAGAATAGAGTACGAAATTAAGAAGACTAAATAGGGTGTTTGTGTTTAATAGCAGGTTTTAGTTGTGTATCACTTTATGAGCTTTTAAGCAAAAAGTGTATTGTGTCTTGATTGAAACTGTTAAGTAAAATCAAGCTGTTGTGTTTGAAGTGTGACTTCAATTTTATTAAACTTGTAACATATCACTCTGTGATTGAGGGGGAGTGAGTTGGTACTCATATCTAAGTTGTGTCTTAGGTAGAAATTGCCTTGGGTAGATATTAAGTGAAGGATTAAACTGATTAATTTAAGTCCAGAATTAATATTACTTATATTGGATTTCCTTCCTGGTTTGGTAGCCCCTAGATGTAAGTGTGGAGATACACTGAACTGGGTTAACAATTTCCTGTGTTATTTAATTTACCTGCACTTTAAGTTTTTGTTTAAGTCTTCAAGTGTTTAAACATCTCATTTGACATCACGTACCTGATCCCAGAATTTCATAACCGGTTACCAAATTGTGTTTCTAAATCTCTTTTAGCTACTGGTAGTTCATATTTACACTGAGTAATCAGTTACCCTCCTGGTACTAACTGGTTACCACTGTTAAGTTTTGAAAACTCGATTTTCTAAGATTTATACATTTTGACTCGAGTGCCCGATCGAAGCGTTCTTGGTACCGATAGAAAGTTGTGGAGACATTTTATGCAATGGTTAGTAGAGGGTAAGAGAAACCATGTTAATATGTAATTAGGGACAACAAGATTCTTCAGAGTAGTGCTTTACCTCAATTTTCAAGTGTAGGGAAAAATCCTATATTTGGGAATGATTAGAGCGTTTGGAATATACCTCTAGTGGGATTAAGAATGTTGTTTTTTTAATTCTCGCCAAGAGATTAAAGAGAGAGGACAAAGTTGTATACTAGACATAAGATGTCCATCGTTTTGTTTTACCCAATAAGGATTATGTGTTGGATTTTTTTTATGGACGAACCAAGTGTTAGCTTGTGGCTAAAACCCTTTTGAGGTCGTCATTGTAGTTTTCCTACTAACGTCGTTATATGAGTGGAATCAGACTATTCCGTTGAGTATTCATGATGTGACCTTAACAAAATGGTGGTTCTACTTCGTTTCTTGTTGGAGTATGTGATTTGCATGTCATGTCTCGTTCTGTGTTACCTTGAGTTGTGAACGGTGGGCGATTGTTACACATGATTAGAAACCACGAGTGAGAATCATTTTGCAAGTTAGTGTGGTCTGGATTGATAATTTGGAGTTGGATTATTTGTCAACAAAAAGGAACAAGTTTAGTTGTATTCGACCGTTTAGCCTCGGATAGGTAATCGATTGACACATGACTTTTGTGGAGGACTTTAGAGATCATACTTTCTGAACTGTAAGTCCGTTTTGACTTCCGTTTAGAGTGTCAGAGGATAAAGTTTTGAATTTTTGGAGTGTCTTTGTTGCGACTATTGAGGACCTAAATTGAGAAGTTATAACAGACTCATGAAGCATCGATCTTCCAGAAAACATCTTGGTATCTGAACTATTATGTGGGTAAGATATGAACACTTGGTCAGTTCTTGTATCGTTAATTCTTAACATCAAGTTATGGACTCTGTAAGAGTAATACCAGATGTGTGTTGTTGAACCATACTCAAAGATATGGATTTTTAAGTTACCCTTCCAGGTAAGAGTGAGATGTGAATGTTCCAAAGTTAACCATGTAAATTGGATCGTTTAAGGAATGAGACCCTTGAGAGAAATGGATTTGAATGAGATGTTTTGTGTCGTCTTCAAAGATGAGTAAGTGGAATATTGTATGCAATAGGCAGGTGTTATGGAAATCCACAAGTATACTAAGAATGATTTAAGTTTGGTACGAGTGACTCACTAATGATTGTAAGCTCTGTGATATTGTTCTGTTATTATTAGTGGAGACCTCGTGCCAATAGAAACCTTGAGTGAATAGAATCCCGTGAAAAGGATTGACATGGAGTATAGTAACCATGGAAGATTTGTTAAAGCTGAATTGGATAAATTATTTCGAGTTTAGAATGAATTTGGGGATTGTATCAGTTATGACTGCAACAGTACAACCCCTGTATTTCTGTCGTTGGAGAGTTTCGATCGATGTTATTATTGTGCGGTGGACAAGTAAATTGTTCTATCGTTGAATTTTTGCAAGTTCTTGTTCTACTGGTTGGTGAGAGCTCCAATGGATAAGTGTGTTCTCCGTAGACTATCAACTACCTAGTATTGTTTGAAAATTTGTGGTATCTCCATTGTTAATCTTTGAAAGCGTAGTGGAAGGAGACATATGAAAGAGTTCAGTCGAATTGTTGAGAATTAGAAGATAATTATTTGTAAGTGTTGTGGTAAGAGAATTTGGTTCTAAGTGTGTTGTCCTTATGTAAGACACTGAAAGGATGGAGTGTCGGATGTAAAATGGTTACAGTGTACGATGTCAGACCAAGTGGAATTGGTGCATAGATAAGATTTAACTAAGATACCTTATGGAGTTTTGTCGAGTGTTTTTTGTCCCGAAATCAAGTTGGAGTCGTATGCTTCTTCGAAGGAGAGATGAGACTAAGTGATTCAGTATCAAACAACAGACGAATTGCGGAAATAGTAATTAGAATTCAACCCAATGTTGGAACAAGCATATGAGTAAGGACATGAAGTTTTATTTTTTATGAAACGAGGAATTTAAGCCGCAAAGTCAAATTAGAATTTGAATATGTCAGAATATGTAGCAGAAGTAGGGATGAGCATGGATCTGAGACAATGTTGTAAACTGTCGTTGTTGGTGAGTAAAGGAAATTCGAGGACGAACTTCAATTTAAAGAGGGGGGATGTAATGCCCCGTATTTTAATTAAATGCTCTGGATAATATTAATTAAGATTAATAGGGTTCCGGTGTGCTCTGAGAGTTTTCAAAAGAGATAATCCAAAAGAGTAACATCCTGAAGGTAGATTTGGTTGTTGAAACCCTAGGTTTGATGGATATTTCAAATAACGGAAAAGGAGGAGGTCTAGAATCAAAAGGCACAATAACCAAAAGAATGAAATGGGAAAGGAGGAAGGTTGGAAGGAAGGTCGATCTAAATCAAACAAAACTATTAGAGGTGGGGGATGGGAAACGACAATTGGTGGATGTGATGATCATTGAAGGAACAACTAAAAATTATGGGAGTAGGGAGAAAATGAGGAAGCAAACCTTACCATTATAGGAAATCAAATCGAATATACAAAAGATGGTGTTGGATGGCCAACATCACCTAGCACAATGGAACTTCTAAGTTGGAACAACAGGGGGTTGGGGAAAGCTCGTGTAGTTCGAGCCTTGTTAAGGCTTATTTGTTTGGAAAATCCCAAACTGATGTTCCTCATGGAAACTTGTCTCAAGTATGAAAAGTTTAATATTATTAAGCAAAAAAGTGTATTCAAATTCTGTTAAGTAGTTGAATGTAGTGAGATTAGGAGATAAAGAGCAAGGCGTATGGCTCAATTGTGGAGAGAAAATATAGACATTACCATCACATTCTTCTCTATAAATCATTTAAGTGGTTCGATAATGGAGGAGATTTGTAATCAGTCGTGGTGTTTCAATGGCGTAAACTAATTCCCAGAGGAACTAAGGAAAATAAAACATGGTTGTCGGTTCAAGAGCTAATGAAGAAAAATGGATATCAAGTTATTTGCTTCAGGATATTAAGGAACTATTTGTTGGAAATGAAAAGTATGGAGGAAACATCAAAACATCCAGTCAAATTTCTTGGAGTCACCAATTCTTTAGAGCTTTGTGGTATAATTGATTTAGGCCTAGAGGGATATCCTTTCACATGGTCAAATGGAAGACAAGAGGAAGAGAACATTCATTATCGTCTTGACAGAACTTTAGAAAAAATATGATCAATAGGTTCTTTAGTATCAAGATTTGTAACACGGTGGGAGAACTGACTTGGTCGTTTTTGTTTAAAAAACTATGTTGCAGATAGCAAGAGTCGCCACCGACTTTTATTTTATCCAATAAAGAAAGGTATAAAAGAACAGGAAAGACCTTTAAAAAAGATTTTGAGTTCGGGGGGTAAGTTATACAAAGGGAAGGTGTTAGCATCCTTTGTATCCATGGTTATCCATGGGCTCTTAACTGCTTAGCTCATTTTACTTTGTTTGAAAAATAGTGTAATGTGTGATTAGAAAATATTTTCATAAAGACTTTAACTTTGTAATAATTCTCGTATGAATGTATACAAAGTGTTTAGTTTGAAAGTATTTGAAAATGTGGAGTGTAAAGAGTATTTTGAAAATTTGTGAGCAAGCACTTAAGAGCTACTTACCCTAAATTGTAAGGTCTTTCTTGTTATTTTGTTTCTTTAAGGACATAATTGTCCTTACTATCAGTTAGTAAGTAGTATTGTCCTTGGATTTGAAGGGATGAACGTAGGGTTATCGTATGGTCATAGAAGGAAACAAATAAGAATATCTTAGCAATTCGAATGGACGATCATCATTTTCCGTGGGGTCATCGAAGGACGAGATCATTTGTTCATAGGCAACTCGAAGGGACAATGAATGACTATGATCTTTATATCGTAGGGACTTGATGATTTTTATTTGTAGGCAACTTTGCTAAGACACCCCTATATTTGAGGGACTTGACCATTTTGTAAGGAAACAAGAGGAGAAACCCTAGGGGTGTATGTGTGAGAAGTGTGTTGTATTCAGTTATTTTAGTCTTAGAAATTAGGGTTATCTAAGTCCGTTTATTTTTTATTCACATCCATTCTTTTCACACCCTACATTTACTAACCACGCAGTTTAATATTTTACGGGATTAAAAAGAAGAAAATAAACCTAGATTATTACATCATGGGGAGGGGGATACATTTTAATTTTTAGGGGAGTGCAGAAAATAAAAGTGCGGAAATTAAAAGTCCTACACTATTACATCCCGTGAGCAGTTACATTATTTAGAAAAATCGGGCGGAATGATAAACCTAATTATTACAAATTCCATACACCTATACATTTGTTCTAATAAATATAAACGACGAAGAAATAAAATCAAATAAGGAGTAGGAAGTATCGTGAATCAGATTCAGAATAATGATTCTTTCAATGATGATGATGATTGGTATGCGTTCTAAAGATCCTCAGGAAGATGTTTAGACCTTCAAAACCTCTTGAAAGTGGCTAAAGGGGGCAAACCAAATTTGACTTTGTTCTTGATTTATTTTGCAATGTGACAAGGGTTCTTTGGCTCAGATTCTCGTCATTTGCGCATTTGACCTTGTTTTATGTTTATAGGAGAGTGAATTAGGTTTAAAAAATTGGTTTTTGGTGATGGATTTGAGATTGCTTGGAAGTGAAGAAAGGAGGTTTCTATTTTGGTCAAAATTTGATTTTAAGACATTCTCTTTTGGTTTGCATGAAATTGGGATCTGAATTATTATCATTAACATCAAAATTTAATCCCAAAATAATCCTAAGATCAAATATTTGATTTTTCAATATTTATTTTAATTAAAATTGATTTTAAATAAATTAAATCCAATATAATATAAAATAAATATAAAAAATCAGATATTATGACTTATGGGTCGTGGATTATCTTATGATTGAGTTTGGGTTAGAAAAATATGGGCCCATTTGTGAGTGTCTTATGTTTTAACCTGGATTTGGTGGTAACCAGATCTTAGATCGATCTTAGAGAAAATAGTTTCAAAATCCAACTCATAAAAGAGTTCATCAATTATGGGGATGGGAAAACGGTCACGAATTGTCACAACATTGGGGGCTCTATAGTCAACGCAGAAATGCTAAGAGCCTTCTTTTTTCGGACTAAGAGCACGGGTGAGGAGTAAGGGTTGTTACTGGGTTTTATCATGCCTTCATGGAGCATGTCATGAATAATGGTGGTCATGGCTTCTTTTTGTGAGTGAGGGTACCGATAAGGTTTTACATTTATAAGGGCAGTGTTTGGGATATATGGAATGTGGTGGTCATGAAGTTTTGGCGGTGGTAAGCCTTAGGGTTATTTGAAAACAACAACATGGTCTTATAATATGGTTTTAATTTGTGGTGGAAGGGAAGTATGTAGATAATCAAGGGAATTTGGATTAGTGTTTGGATATGTGGCTTGGGTGTCATTTGGTGGTTGTTAAAGCAAGAGGTAAATAAATGCAATTGAGTCGGTGTGTAAAAGGTGGCAGAATTGGTTGAATGAAGAATGTGTAGGAAGGGAATTTGGGTCTCCTGTGACGGTAATTTAAGCGGTAAAAACATGAGTGTAAGCTATTGGTTAACTTAACTCAAAGTAAACAGAGTCGCCACCGCGCTTTTATTTTATTCCAAGAGGAAAAGGAAAAAAGAACGAATAAATCCTAATGAATCTAAAAGAAAAAAGCTAAAGAAACACAACAGAGAAACATGTAAGGGGATAGGTCACACAATGGGAAGGTTTTACGCACCCAAAATGTCTGTGGTACTCCACGAGAGCCCTTTGAAAAATTTATTGCTTTTGGTTTGCAAATTGTTTGTAAAATGTGAGTGGAGGGGTGAGAAAAGAATTATTTTTAATATTTTTGTGTTTGGAGAGGTTTACCACCTCATGCCTACGTACCCACAAAGTGCAATGCAAGATCAAAACCCCGTAGTTCGTGATACAAATAGTGAAAAGGGTGGGTTAGGATTCATTTTATTAAGTGAAGAGAATTTGTCATCTTCAAGTGGATGGCCAAACAAACTACCATGAGAATGAAGCCATGGACTTATACATCATTATAGGGAGGACGCCAACTCGGATAAAATCAACGAGTATGCCACTAAACCCCCACAAATGACAAGAGACTCAATTACATCAAACTACAACCATAGAGATTGAGAGACTTGCACCCGACTAAAGAATAATGACTCATAATCGGCACTCTTTAAAAGAAAATAAACGAAAGTGCACAAAGGCACAAAACAACTTGAATAAATTTGATTCTTTTTATTTTTTGAATTAAGGTCAACATGATTAGGTTCATTGATTTTAAAAGAAAATAAAAAAAGTAAAAGGCACTTGACAAAAGTCAAGGTTTTTGCTTATTAAAGAGGTGATGATTTAAAAAGAAGGAATCCTTTGAAAAAGGGAGAAGGTTTTGAAAACTAAAGAATGGGAGGAGATGAATGGACTATCCTAAAAAAAAAAAATAAGGAGATAAGGGAAGAAAGATCTAACCAAACTTGATGACATTCCAAATTATGAGCAAAAGAGTTCCATCCTTATGAGCTAGCAAATGGCCAAATAAAGGCTAAATCCAACTTCATGAAGATCAAAGCAAGGGGAAGGGATCCTAAAATCTAAGTCCAAAATCTCCATTCTAATGGCAAGGATAGTAACCAAAAGTCCTCAAATTAAAGTTACAAGTCTTTTAGAAGTTTAATCCTTTATTAATTTTTTTGTGTCCAAATGGACAAAAGGAAAATCAACAATTAAAATAATAAGAACAAATAATAAACATGATATGGATGAATAAAGCAAAATAGAATAAAGACAATAAAAGTGCAAGAAATTAAATGTTATTAACAAAAAGAAATTAAAGTACAAGAATCTAAAATATTAATAATAGTATAATAATATTTACATAATAATGGTATGGTGAACTTAATCAACCACAACCAAAAGAGTAACCAAAATCGAAAGGCAACCGGATCCGTTTAGCATCTTACACTATAGCGATTAATCAAGGAAAATCGAACCGAATTCAATGAAATTTGAAAGGCGATTGGGAGACCCAAAGCACCTACGCATCAAACATTCATAAGTCTCAATTCTTAATGCAATATGATTAACCACTTTGGGATTACGCGATCAACAAGAGATCCGGTCCACGAAAGTGCAAGTACCCAATTAGATTTTTATTCCGAATTTAGGGACAAATTTAGGTCTATGTTAAGCAATCGCCGAGTAATTTACGAAGTAATTACCCTACAAATAAGGCTGGCTACCACTAATTAAGGTGCATAATGTTAGTGCTAATGCATGCGAGATAAACGATATGTAAATCGTTATCCTGACGCGATACAGCACAAAACTAAAGGTGAATACCAAATTGAGCCGCACTTATGGTATTCTTCCATCCTTAAGTTCAATCACTCATCTTGGTTGATTCAAGCATGAAAATGTATCACTAATGGAAATTACCTTAAATGAATTGAATAATCCACTTAAAGGTAGTTTTGAATTAATGAACATTAACTACTCTAATCTACACCCAAAGTTCATTGAAATTAAGGAGAAATCACTCCCAAAAGTGCTTCTCAAGGTAAAAATAAAAAGGAGGAAGAAGAAGAAGAAAGAGGAACCAAAAAGGGCTTGAAACAAGCCAAGAATTCAAATCTGACTTGCGTTAACCAGTTAACGCATATGGTTAACCGGTTAACGCTGAAGCAACAGCAGAAAAAATGCAGAAAATCAGCATTGATCCATTTTTAAAATTCTCTCCAAAACGTTTAATGATCATGATCTAAATTTGCACGAATTTTAAAACCAAAATACAGTGGAATCCCTGCAATCAAACAACAAATAAAGATCTGAAGGATCTAGAATCAAAGGAACCAAAGATCTACATCTTGAATGGTGGATGGTGAGTATGGGTTTGTGGAAGATGAGGAATTACCAAAGTCACTTCTTCAAATTGAACTAAGCCAAGCTAGATCTACTGCAATTGATGAACAAGAGAATGAAAGGATGAAGGTTTAGCTCAAGTTAATCAAGAATTCAATGTGAATTCTTGATAAATTCAAAAGAAAGAAAGTGAGCTTTTTGAGAATTTTGGTGTTAGGGGAGTAATTTGCAAGAGGTTTTGTGGCTATCAAAAGCTTGTAGAAATTTTTGCAAGGTGAATTTGGCTCTCTAAAGCTTGTTGAATGAATGAAAATGTGGTCCTATTTAAAGGCCTTAGGTATGGAAATTTGGTGGGATGGAGCTTGCTTTGGTAATTTGAATTTAGGTTTGGTAATTGAAAATTTGGTGGGAAATGGAAAAGAGTGGTGATTAATGAGGATTTATGGTAGGAAATGATCAAAGTGATGTAGAGAAATCAGAAACCAATGGATCTAGAATATTCCAATTAAATCAATGATCTAAGGGTGCTGAATTTGAATAAAAAATTCAAATTTCGCACTGGTTAACCAGTTAACGCATATGGTTAACCGGTTAACCAAGCTGAAATTTGAATATTTTATTCAAACATGGTTGCTTGGTTGTTTCGGCCCGATTCTTTTTGTGCGTCGAAGAAATGAACATATGAACCTTGGAAATCCTTTGAATGAATCAATTAACTTGGGAAATCCTTGATCGGATAAAAATTTGAATTATTTGCGGATCAACTTCAACTTTTGTCTGCGAAATTTCGCTCGAGCTGCCGGATTGCTATTTTTGGCATTTTCACATGGTTCCTCTTCCTGAAAAAGGTTAGTAAAAGGAAACAAAAATATTTTTTATTTATTTTGATTAATGGTTAGTAAACACAAAAAAATAAAGTAATTAAAGACAACAGTGATCCCATGCGAGGCATAAACCTAACCCGAGAAGAACCGTGCAACCAGTGCGATCTTGTTTGTATGCAAGATGCAGATGAAAATGCAAAAAAACACTTAGGACAAAAATTAGGGTGCAACATTAATGTCATTGTTTTGGTAGGAAAAATAGATTTCTAGACTTGAGAAATCATCCATGATAAGACCAAGTGTTCTCAACCATTCCAAGTCTAACACAACAACAACTCCTTCAATAGGTAACAAGTGGAAGGGGATATGGAAAAGGTTATTTTGTAAAGTGATTGGAACTTGTGGACAAATTATAGTACATGATAGTTTAGATCCATTACCTACCATCACAGAAAAGTTGGGAGTGGGTTTAGTTGGGATTTTGAGATGTTGGGCAATGCGAGGTCGTAAGATATTATGAATATTGTCTTTGTCAAATAGGACTATGACCATAAGACCATTCAGTAAGCCCATATATTTTAGATTCTTGGGGGGGAAATTCCCAATGGCAGCTTGTGGAAAAAGCTGGAAGTATGTGTCATCAATTTCAGAATTGTTGGCCTGAACATCCAATGTGTCAGAGGATTCAATTGCTGTTGGGATTTCATCATCCTCCATTAACAAAAGGAACTTCCCGATGTGCACTTATGACTAGGAATAAATTTTTCATCACAATTAAAACATAAGCCATGAGCACGGCGTTCTTGAAGTTAAGCATTAGAAAGTCGTCGGATGGGTAGTTTAGACGGCTGGTTTTGGGTTGGGTTTCTTGGGGTAGTTTTAGTGATAGGCGCGTTTGGTGGGGTGGAATTTGTTTTGGGAAGGTTGTTGGAAAATGGTTTTTGAAACATAGGTTTTGTGTCTTTAAGCTTTGACTCGATCGACTTAGCTAGGCCAATAGCTTGTGAAATCGAAATAGGTTTGTGACTAGCAATTTCGATTTGTATTTCCGGTGACAAGCCAAAAATAAAACAATTTAAGATGGCTGTAGCGGTAAAATCATGAGTGTAAGCTATTGGTTAACTTAACTCAAGGTAAACAGAGTCGTCACCGCGCTTTTATTTTATTCCAAGAGGAAAAGGAAAAAAGAGCGAATAAATCCTAATGAATCTAAAAGCAAAAAGCTAAAGAAACACAACAGAGAAACATGTAAGGGGATAGGTTACACAATGAGAAGGTTTTACGCACCCAAAATATCTGTGGTACTCCACGGGAGCCCTTTGAAAAATTTACTGCTTTTGGTTTGATAAAGGGTTTGTTAAATGAGAGTGGAGGGATGAGAAAATAATTATATTTTTAATATTTTTGTGTTTGAAGAGACGATCGTCTAATGCCTACGTACCCACAAAGTGCAATGCGAGATCAAAACCTCGTAGTTCGTGGTACAAAATGTGAAAAGAAACAATGTGTTAAATTGATTTTAAAATGCGAAGATAAGTCGTCATTCTTTAGCGAATAATTTCGCTAGAAAGAATGAATCATATCTAAACATATGAAAAGAAAAGTGCACGAGGGCACAAAAACAATTGAATGAGTTTTGAATTTTTTAAAGTATTTTTTAGAAGAAAGTTTCGATATGCTTATGTGGTTTAGCATTTATAAAGAAATGAAATCGAAAAGGTAAAACCGCTTGACCTAAGTCAAGGTTTGGTTATGAAAATATTTTGAAGTTTGAAAACAAAGAAAGTTTTGAAAATAGGAAGAAGATTTGAAAATTTAAGAAGTGGGAGGAGATGAAGGGACTATCCTAAGACTTGAAAGTAAAAGTTAAGGGAAGAACGATCAAACCGTATGGCGAACCTTCTTCGAAACAATAAGACTTCCATCTTCATAAACAAGTGAACCAAATCGGCTAAAGTCTTCAATCCATAATAACTTGATCAAAGGGAAAGACCCTAAAAAATCTAAGTCCAAAACTCCAAGTCCAATGCTAAGGATGATGGCTGTCGCTCCCACCTGATGACACAGGGCCAAGAGGGGTACAGACGCGAACGGTCGGCGAAAAGGGAGAGGAATGAATAGAGTCGCCAGCTAGGCATTTTTATCCCGAAGGAAAGGTAATGCTGCATAAACCTAAGAAAAGATATGGATAAGACGGTTGCGAACCAGAGAAACTGAGAAAGGGGGTTGGTTACAACCTGGGAAGGTATTAGCACCCAGATTGTTCGTCGTAATCGACGGGATCCACGCTTAAAAGATTTGTGTTTTAAAGGGGTAGTGTCAGTGTTATCTGTGTATCAAAATTGGAAAGAATGCAAGTGTCAGTGTAAAAGAAGTGTGAGGTGTATAAGAAAAGTGTCAGTGTAAGAACAAGAGTGAAATGCTCAAGACTATGAGGCTTAAAGAATAATGCTGGAAAGAGGGGGGATATACAGAGAATTTTGTTCGATAACTGTTAAGTTATGCCTACGTATCCTCTAGTGCAATGAGGAAGTCAGAACACCGTAGTTCGACTCAAAGAGACTGAAAGTAAATTGACTGTGAACTGCTTACTTGCCTATGCTCAAGTGTATGACTCGTCTGGCTCGAGTGCTAACTGTCTTGCATTAGACGAAAGAAGCAAGTTCTCGTTTGTGAATGAGGGTGATGAGAAAAGAATCCCGAATGAGACGATTATTGTTTGTTTTTGTGTTTTCAGTTTTGTTATTGCTTTTTGGTGTTTGTCATAAGATAATGAGCTTAATCCTAAACCAAGGGTTAGTAAACTCATCACATCCTCCCTCTGATTAGGGGTAATGAGAGTACCTTAAGTATGAAGTAAGCACCTCACACTTAATCACCATGATGTAGGATTAAGATCATTAACCTACTTGTATTTATTTAGATGTTTTTGGAGTTTTTGTTTAGTGTTAAGTAATGAGATTAAGCCATAATCAGGGATTTAATGGACTCATTACACCATCCTAAGAGAAGGATAATAGATGAGAACATTTAAGTTGAGGAAGGCTCCTCAACTTAATTCATGATTAGGAATTAAAATCATGACAAAACAAAGCCTTTATTAAAGTGGATTTTAAGTTAATGATAAGGTTAAGAAGTGTATTTTATGGTTTGTAAGACAACTTGAGGGGGACTTGTCCATTAACACTAGGGTTAGTCCTTCTTAACCAATTAAGGAAGAATTAGAACCCTAATGCAAGGCCCAAGTTACAAGCTTGATGTCTTAGTGATTATTAGGTGGATTAGTTAAAGGATTTAAACACATTAAGGGTTTAACACTTAGGATTAAAGTTATACACTCCATCCTAATAGAAGGATGCAGGCATAAGCTTAATCACAAAGCCTTAAAACCTTTAAGATTTAGTCCTTGATTATGAGATGAGAAGAAAAGACACAAATATGACACAAAGGTAAAACTAATGGGGGGACTAATCAAACCCTAATCATGATCATGCTTGGTTATTCCTAGGGTTTATGAGGCTTGCAAAAGATCTTCAGGAGAAAAGCCACCAGGAAAGAAGCAGATGAAGGGAGGAAGAAGCAGAGAGAAGCAAGACAACTTGCTTCACTTAAGAAGACAAGTTGCTTGAAGGAAGAAAGTGGGAAAGAGCATGAATGAGCAAGCTCACTCTAATACACAAGATAAAATGCAGCAATGGTACATAAAAGAGATGAGAAGAGATTGTGAGAAGTGAAGACAAATTCACTTCTCAAAACAACTTACCACCTGAAAAGTTAGCAAAAGAAATGAAATGCAATGAAGATGAGATGAAATGCCATGATGCAAACCAAAGTCAGAAGCATAAACATGATTTTAATGATGCTAAGAGAGGATGCAAACACATTTCAAGAGTTGTGGATGATCATACAAGGATGAGGGTTTAAATGAAGCAGGTTTTGAAACATGAAAGTTCATGAAAATTTATGAAATGATATGAATGCATAACATGGCAAATGAATGATGTAATGATCAAACATAACCCTAATGTGTCCTAAGATGTCTCATATGTCATGTGGATGCACAAAATCTCATGGCAAGTTCATGTATGCAAGCAAATGAGAGATGGATGCAAAGGAAGACAAGAATTAGGGTTCTCATACAATATGCAATGCAAAATTCAAAATCAGAAGCAAATGACATGATAAAAAATTGAAAATGGGATCAAAGGAACCCTAACCCTACACAAGTTCACAGCCCAAAGGAGGGGATCTAAGTCTTAACCTAATGGGAGTTGTGATTTTTCTAAGTCAACTAGGGTTTCAAGGCACTTCAAAAGGAAAAATGCTCATCAAATTGAAAATGAAAGATAAATTCAAACCAATTTTACCCTAGAAACTACATGACATGGAGAATGCAATGCAAGAAGAACCATCATCAAACTCTTCATGGTTAGGCAGAATGAATTTTTCTAAGTTTGGACCAAAATATTGCCTTTAAACAACTTTAATTCCAATGAAAATTGTCAAAATACATCAAGGACCAAAAAGAAATTTTCTTTGAGAGTTTGATAATGTTTCTAAATGTTTTAAAATGCAATGTGAATTTTTTTGGTGATTTTTAAATACCTAAATGCATTTTTTATTAATTAATTTCCATTAACTAATTAAAAATAAACATTTAAATGATTTAAAAATAATTTTTAATGCAAAAAATAAAAATAAAAATATTTTTGGGTTCTGAAAATTAATAAAAGGTTTGACAAATAATTTCACAATTTTTCAATGCATTTTTCTATTTTTAAAAATTCGTAGAAGTTTAATGTAAATAAAATGAAATAAAAATAATTAAATGGAGAAGTATGCAAATCCCGTGGCTGGAATTCAAATAGAATTGGAGGGAGTTGACTGGCGCCAGATCCTATGGTTCAGATTCAAACTGGCTAAATTAAAACTAAAGCCTAATTAATTAACTTAATGACGTGGATTAGGGCTAAAATGTGAGATCCATACCATCCAGCACGCGCGCGAAACTCTCATCTAAGGGTCCTAATTCAAACTGGCCTAATTAATTCAGATTAGGGTTTATGACTTTCAGGCGACCGGAACAGTGTTCCGGTCGTCTTCTCCGACGACACAAAACCCTAGTTTCTTCTACAGGTCACCAATCTTCAAATTTCTTTCACAAAAATGATCCTCTAATCATTCTAAACCTAACCCCTCATCTAAAACTCATTTATTTTACCTCACCAGCATGAATCGAAGCAAAATGTAAAACACGGGCAAATGTTCAGAGACAACATACATGATGGTTTTGCACCCATTTTCAAAAGTAAACACATATTCATGATCAGGGGAGCATATAGCATCATAAAAGAACTTAAAAGCTAGTTTCTGGGAAAAAAGTTCTTCATGTTACCTGAGATGAAGACCCTCTGATTCTGAGCTTTCTGGACTCACCCTTTGTGCAAACCCACTTCTTTGAACACCCTGATGATGAAATGAAGCTTAGAAACCTTTGAGGATGGCTAGTTGATGATGTTTGGTTCTGGTGTAGCAGAAATGGAGGTTAGTGTGTGTGGTGATTCAAGTTGTTTCAGGGGGTGGGTTTTATTCTATGAGTGATATGTGATTTGTTGGTGAAGAAATTTTGGATGTTTGAAGGCTGTGTGAAGAATTTCGAAGATAAGAAGTTTTGGACAGATTTTGTGCAAGCTGGATTGTGGGAAGTTTCTGGCTTGTGTGTGGTGTGTTTTGGGATGCTTGAGGTCCACATATTAGACTCTGATTGGGCAGAGAGTTGGTAGTGGCACAGTTTGATTGGCATGGGCAAAAATGCAAAAAGTCAAAAGTATGTGTACTATAAGCATAGGCCATGGCAGAGAAGATTTTTGTGTTTGGATTGCCTCAGCCAGCTTCAAGGAGAACCCTTGGATGGTTTATGAAGGACTGCAACACTTGGATTGCAAGATAGCATGTGTCTTGCCAATTTTCAACTTTGTGCATCTTGTGATTTTTGGCCATGGACATGTGACATCTCTTGGGAAATACGCAGCAAAATGCACCATATAATGTTGCTATGACACTTTGATATTGATTAGAGATCAAACAAAACCATAGGAACCCTTCTTGCAAGATTTCCCTCTTTGTGATTTTCATGAAAAATGGCTTATGATACTTGGAATTCAAGGCATAAAAGTGAGAAATTTCTTGGGCAAATCTGAATTATGAGCCATGAATTATGTTTGTGTGATGATTAGAAGCTGGTTTGAAGTCACATTTTTCCTTGGTACAAGAATTTGCAAATTTCCCCTTTTGGTACAAAAGTGAAAAATTAGTGATTTTGTCCAACTTTGCAAGGCCATAACTTTTGATCCAAAATGAATTAGAATGAGTTCTTGTACTTTTTGAAAATGGGAGGATCCATTCTACAACTTTCATGACCAAAGTTTTCTCATTTGAAGCATTTTTGAATAAAAAAGAGGAGGTTGAAAAACTTTCCCAAAATGGCAAGTTTACATTATAAGTCACTTTCCCAAAAAGGCAACTTTGCAAATGGCTTGGAATTCTTCAATTTTGTGAACTTATAACATCTTCTATGATCAAATAAAGATCATACACATTCAAAATGATGGAGAAACCCCTTTGGTTGTGTCATTGGAGGCCCCCAAATGCCCTGATTTTGCACTGACTTGCTCAAGAAGTCATCTTGTGATCAGATGCCTTCCCCATTGAATTTCTTCATGAAAATTGATATTCATGGTCCTCATAACATATAGAGACCAATAGAAACAAGAATGACCAGAAAATTTGCATTTATGGCCTCTAAAACCAAAACCCTAATTTTAGGTCATCTATGCAGTTAAACCTGGCTCTACTTCCATGCCTTTCTCAGTTCTTGTGATTCTTTGACTTTCTTGACCTTATGAGGATATAATATGATGCTTGAACATGCATGGACCCTCTTGAGATGATTTAAGACCTTTGGAGTGGCTCAAATGGCTCAGGGATGGCTCAGATCACAAACCTTAGATGCAGATGGCTTTGAATCAATGCAGTGAATCAAAAATGTAGTATGAGATGCTATGATTGAATTTATGCAATATGAAAAGATCACAAGCCATTGGTGAAATGAGTGAGGGAAAATTTGGGGTGTTTACAATGGCCATAGTCCAAAATTAAAGTCACAAGTCTTTTGGAAGTTTAATCCTTTATTAATGTTTTTGTGTCCAAATGGACAAAAGGAAAATCAACATAACAAAAAAAAAGAGCAAATAATAAACATGATAATGGATGAATAAAGCATAGTAAAGAAAAATAAAATAAAAGCAAATAAAAGTGCTAGAATTTAAATGTTAGTAGCAAAAGAAACTAAAGTGCAAGAATCTAAAATATTAATAATAGTAATAGTATAATAATATTTACATAATAATGGTATGGTGAACTTAATCAACCACAACCAAACGAGTAACCAAAATCGAAAGGCAACCAGATCTGCTTAGCATCTTACACTATAGCGGTTAATCAAGGAAAATCGAACCGAATTCAATGAAATTTGAAAGGCGATTGGGAGACCCAAAGCACCTACGCATCAAACATTCATAAGTCTCGATTCTTAATGCAATGTGATTAACCACTTTGGGATTACGCGATCAACAAGAGATCTGGTCCACGAAAGTGCAAGTACCCAATTAGATTTTTATTCCGAAGTTGGGGCACATTTAGGTCTATATTAAGCAATCGTCGAGTAATTTACGAAGTAATTACCCTACAAATGAGGCCGGCCACCACCGATTAAGGTGCATAATGTTAGTGCTAATGCATGCGAGATAAACGATATGTAAATTGCTATCCGGGCGTAATACCACACGAAAATAAAGGTGAATACCAAATTGAGCCGCACTCATGGTATTCTTCCATCCTTAAGTTCAATCACTCATCTTGGTGGGTTCAAGCATGAAAATGTATCACTAACGCAAAGTACCTTAAATGAATTGAATAATCCACTTAAAGGTAGTTTTGAATTAATGAACATTAACTACTCTAATCTACACCCAAAGTTCATTGAAATTAAGGAGAAATCACTCCCAAAAGTGCTTCCCAAGGTAAAAATAAAAAGGAGGAAGAAGAAGAAGAAAGAGGAACCAAAAAGGGGATGAAACAAGCCAAAAACACCATTCTGACTTGCGTTAACCGATTAATGCAGGAAAAATCTGCGCATATTTAAAGGTGGTTAACCAGTTAACCAAATGGTTAACTGGTTAACGTTGTACCAGAAGCAGAAAAATGCAGAAAATTCAGCATGATCCATTTTGAAACCTTTTCTCAAACATTTAATGATCATGATCTGAATTTGCACAAATTTTAAAACTAAAATACAACGGAATCCCTACAATCAAACAACAAATAAAGATCCAAAGGATCTAGGAACAAAGGCACCAAGGATCTACATTTTTAATGTTGATGGTGAATATGGGTTTATGGAGTGAGAGGAATTACCAAAGTCACTTCTTCAAATTGGACCAACACAAACTTAGATCTACTGAAATTGATAAACAAAAGAATGAAAGGATGAAGGTTTAGCTCAAGTTAGTCAAGAATTCAATGTGAATTCTTGATAACTTCAAAAGAAAGGAAGTGAGCTTTGGAGAATTTTGGTGTTGGGGAAGTATTTTGCAAGATGTTTTGTGGCTATCAAAAGCTTGGTGAATAAATGAAATTATGGTCCTATTTAAATACTTTAGGTATGAGAATTTGGTGGAATGGAGCTTGCTTTGGTAATTAAAATTAGGCTTGGTAATTGCAATTTTGGTGGGAAATGGAAAAGAGTGGTGATTAGTGAGGGTTTATGGTAGGAAATGATCAACGTGATGTAGAGAAATCAGAAACCAATGGATCTAGAATATTCTAATTAAATCAATGATCTAGGGTGCTGAATTTGAATAAAATATTCAAATTTCGCACTGGTTAACCGGTTAACCAAGCTAAAATTTGAATATTTTATTCAAATGAGGTTGCTTGGTTGTTGTAGCCTGATTTTTCTTGTACGTCGAAGAAGGCATGGAAATAAACACATGAACCTTGGAAATCCTTTGAATGAATCAATTAACTTGGGAAATCCTTGATCAGATAAATTTGAATTATTTGCAGATCATCTTCGACTTTTGTCTGTGAAATTTACTCGAGTTGCAGGACTGCTATTTTTGGGATTTTCAATGGTTCCTCTTCCTGAAAAAAGGTTAGTAAAAGGAAACAAAATATTTTTGGATTTTGATTAATGGTTAGTAAACATAAACAAATAAAGTAATTAAAGACAACGGTGATCCCCTGTGAGGCATAAACCTGCACTTGAAAAGGATAAATGAACTAGTGCGCGATCTTGTTTGTATGCAAGATGTATATGAAAATGCGAAGAAAACTTAGGGTCAAAAATTAGGGTATGACAATGGCATCTTGAGATAAACTCGCCACTTGAGTACCCAATTTTTCAAAGGCAGCTTGATAATCCACAATAGATCCAACTTGCTTTAATTTAAACAATTCTTCTTGGTGATTAGTATACGTAGAGGGACCAAATCTTAATTTCAATGCCTTAGTAAGAGAGGACCAATCAATTAATAAATAACTTTGGTGCATCCACTTAAACCAACATAACACATCACCTTTCATATAGAAGGACATCATAGAAAGTCGATTTTCAGGTGAAAGTTAATAAAAATCAAAATATTGTTAAGCTTGAAATAACCATTTAAAGGGATTGGAACCATCAAACATAGGTAATTCTAATTTAGGGGTCCGAAATGGTAGTAAGGGTGTGGGCTGAGGAACTTGGGAAAAAGGAAGAGGTTGAAAGTGAGGAATAATATAGTTCTGGCTGAAAGGTAGTGTGCTTGGTTGTGTGATGTATGGGGCTGGAAAAAATCGAGGGATTTGGGTAGGTGTGAGGCGCATGGCAGAAGTATATAAAGGGATTTGTGGGGTATTGTGGGTCGAATGGGTAAGAGTAGGATGTTGCTGGAAAATAGGGGGACTAAGAGGGGTGGTTGCATTAGTGAAAATAGGGTTTATGAGGGTTGTAGACATGGGAAGGGAATGGGGAATTTTAGTAATACCTGAGGAAGATGATGTTGCTGCACTAGGACTTGATGTAGCAGCTGACTGTTCTTTTTGGGTAACGATTTTGGTAAGCATCCCCATGATATTTTCATATCTAGAGTCAGAAATTTGCTTTTCATTATCCATACGGGACTGAATCAGCTCCAAATCTGCATTTGTTTTATCAAAACGTTCATCCATGAGCTGCTGATTTTCTTCCATGGAATTATTATAACGAGCATTGGCTGTTTGGACAACTTCTTCAATAATATCTCTAGGGTTTGGTGGTTTGGGAGGAGGAGCCATGATGAAAGCACCAATTTGATAAGTTTTTCACAACTATTTTTTCTATATCTAGGGTTCTAACAAAAGACAACACAACATAGAAAAAGATGAAATAAAATTCTCATTAATTTTATGCCCTCTCTTAAAACAAACATAAGAGGGCTTAAATACAACCCTAATGGGTCAACATAAAGGGCCAAACCCAACAAAAAAATCATAATAAATATAAAGACTTAATAACTAATTTAATTATAATTTATAATCACTCATCCTGTTGGGGTTGTCCTTAATTCGTATCGGCCTGCAAATATGCAATAAAATTAAACAATAGATATCAATTTAAAAGCATATATCATAAAGTTTTTTAAAATTTAGTTGGATTGTTTGCAGTTTGAGAAGATCAACATCAAGACATGAAACATACACTTAAACTCAAATCAATTTAATTTATAATTAACCAGTAAAATGAAGAAACATTAAAGAACAAAAAAATAGCACAATTTATTAGTTTTAAGGTGTTACTTACATACACACAGACAAGGGTTTCCTCCTTACAATAGCCCCAGAGAGAAATTGATGAATGGAGGTTGTGAGTAGAGAATGTAGTGTGGGTTTGAGGTGGTTAATAGAACTCTGAACGAAGAAGATGAAGGAGAACATGAACAAATAAATAAAGAGGCAGTGGAATGAAGTGATTTCATTGAATTTTGTTTTATTTTCATTAATGAGATATTGCCATCATGATTCCTGTTTTTGCAATTGGTATGTTATTTTGTGGTTGATGTAAGCATTTTCACCATAAGAAATAGAATACTCGCAATTATTTTATTGTAAAACGACGATTTCCATGAGTTTTCAAACACAATTAAACGGTGCAGCAATGAGCAATCTTGATATTAAAAAGACAAGAACCAAAATGCAAATTGTTTTATTATGTATTCAAGGAAAAACATAAACCAAGTCTACAAGAGTAGTTAGACTTTGGTACAATCAGTAGCCTTAAACGACACCGTTTTATGTTGAAGATCATAACCAACCAACAAATTCTGTTGAGCCAAGTTTCCAAAAATAGCACCAGTTTCAGATGATTGAAAAGCAAAGCAAACAATGCCATCAGCAACTTGAACAAAGGTACTAATAGGATGCAACTCAACGTCCGCACCGTCGAAATGTGCCGTGATTAAAGGAAAATCATATCCGCCCGATGTGAGACTATAACAAAGATTGAAGATTTTATTAGGATCATCGACGCGGTCTAGTTTCACCGATTCAACTACGGCCGATTCCAAGTTGGTATAAGCTTTAGATGGTAAAAGCGTCAATGTTGTACCAGAATCAATTATTATATTACCCTCATCGCTGCTGTCTTTCGAAGATAACCCTCCGAATTCTACTGATTTGTTTTCGACTCCGACGCTAAATGATTTCAAAGTAAGATAGTAGAAAACTAGGGGATCCTTTTTCACTATAGGAGTTGATACAACATCATTGCCAGAAACAATAGCAGCATCTCCGAAATTGAGTTTGGTAGTTGAGTTCGATGACTGAGTCTGCGACGAAAGCAAAGAAGGTGGCAAACAATAAGAGAATTTACCACCAATTGACGATCCTAGTTGCGTTATAAACGACACCGGTCCACCTCCAAGACCAACTATCCCCGAGCTTGCGCCTTGGAACGACACTGTATTATCGGTTCCACATCCTATCACGGTATTAGGAAATGAAACCGATTTTCCAGTGGTGGATTCCAAGGTAAGAGTATCGACACTAAGATCTCCTTGCGAACGTGATCGATCACCATAAGAAATAGAATACTCGCAATTATTTTTGTCATTGCAAGCGGAATTTCTAACAGACTGACATAGGTTTGACGTGCAAGGAATGTTTTTGTAAGTCGATGATTTTGCTGGCGTAAACTTAGGAGTGGTTTGGTTATAACATTGGTCACAAGGTTCGCATTGAAGCCAAACAATGTCACTACCGGTATCAGCTATACCGTATAGCTTAAATGGTGGAGTACCAACCGAATACATCATGAGATACTCGGCCTGATCGGGGATTATAGTCGATTCCGGCGAAGTGGTCAAGGAGTTTTCGTAGAAATGATTGACACGGTTGATCGAACGACGTGCAGCATTGATGATATTTTGATATTTGTTTTGAGTAGGTTTGTAGAGTGGCGATTTTATAGAGTCGCGGTGGATGAGTTCAACGCTAAAACCGTTGTTTAGTGCTTGCGAAAAAGGAAAAATTAAGCAAATGACAAAGAGAAATAAGGTTATAGAGCAAAGTGTGTTCATTTTTTACTTTGATGTGAAACTTTGTTACAACTATGTTGTTTTAGTGTCTTTTTATAGACTCTGAGAAGGTAGATAGACACAAAAATAAGAACGATTCATTCATAAAACCACTTTCATTTATTTGATTTTAAAACAAAATAATTAATTTTCCTAAAACTTATGAACTTCTGTATGACAAATCTAATTAAATTTTCCATTCTATTTCTCAATTTAATGAGTTATGGGGTAAGATTTTTACTGACTTTATGTATGCCAATTAACATTCTGAAATATTTCTTTGGCCAATAGAAGTTTTACCAACAAAGTATAATAACTATTTAAATCGATGAATTCACAATGATTCATTGGTTTTAAAAGAAATCAAATTCATTCATATAGAATTAGTACTTTCTCATTTGCTTTCGGAAAAAAAAAAAAAAACTATACATATTCTTCACAAATATTAGTACCCAAACAGTTGTAGATTATTTTTTATTTGTTATGTATTGGAAAGTTTTGATTATAAAATTAAAAATAATAAATAAAAAGAATTATTATCATTATTATTAGTTTAAATATGGTTGATCAAGTTTTTTTTTATTTAAGGAATAAATCTTTATAAAATGTTAGTGAGATTTAATTATTGCATATATACTTGGTTTGGAGAGAAATAATGAGATTAGGCATAGTAATAATGAAATTATCTTCGGTAACAAAAATTAATAAACTAAAAGAAATAAAATAATTGCTAATGTGATCATTTCAAGAAAAATATATATTGAAAAAGTCAATGAAAGTTGAATTAGGTGGTAAAGAAGTAATGAGGATCAGGTAGGAAAATTCATCTCGATTAGAAACAAACAGTGTGCATAAACATCCATAATAGAGCTTGGGAGCGGGGAGCAATATAAAGAGCAAATAGATGAGGTTGGTGATGCTGAAAATTGTTGTTGTCGTACCTGTGAACTCTTGCAAAGAGCCCGACTCACTTAAATATTAAATAACAAAAACGAATATATATCAGGTTGAATATAGTCAAGTAAATCAAATTAAGCGGAGGTGGGAGGTTGGAGTTCTTATTGAGTAACTACTTATCACTCGTTTTGGTATTGGAGGAATCAGGAAGAGCATAGTGAGGAGTTTGTACGACATGGGAATTCTAAATTGATTTCAGAAGGGAAGATGAGGGAGTATGATCAGGTGGTGTTGATGGATAAGAGGGTAGTTGTGCGGAATAAGGAGGTGATGCTTGTTAAATGGGTTCCTCCAAGTTCGGGTTTGGTGAAATTAAATGGGGATGATGCATGCATTGAAGGTGTCGTATTTGGGTGTGGGGGATTAGTCAAAGATGCACATTATTGTTGGCCGGGAGGTTTTGCTAAGAAGTTGGACGTTGGTAGTAGCTATATGGCGGAGCTAGGAGGAGTTATAGAAGGTTTGCTCTTAGCCTTAGATCTTGAAGTCAAGAAAGTGGAAGTGAATGTTGATTCTTCCGAGATAGTGATTGATATCAATCTCGGGAAGACAAGGGGAATAGAGGGAATTGAGCTGCTTAGAAAGATCGGGAGTCTTGTATGTATGTTTGAGTTTTCCTTTATGACGTATGTGTTCAGAGAATCAAATCAGTGTGTGGATGCTTTGGTTAAAGCTGATGTAGATTAGACTGGGAGTTGATTAAATATTTGACTGCTCCAAGCTTTGTGGAGGATCTTTTATTGGAGGATTTAAGGGGTAACCCCTTTTTAAGGGAATTTTTTGTTTAGTTACTTTCTTTTTCTTAGGCCTTTGGCTCTTTCCATTACTAAAAAAAATCCAATTAAAGTCTCATAAATTTAATGTTTATGTGTTAAGTTAATTCATATTGAACTGCATTAATGGATGATAGAATTTATCATTATTTTATAATTATTTTAAATGAGAAGATTTATATATTTTTATTTCTTGTCATATATATTCAATTTCTAAGTTCTGATTATTATTATTTTATTTCAAAGTATATGTAGTGTTATATTTGTAAAAGGATTTGCCTAGGGCTATGATCGTATACCTTCCCAAGAGAGGCGGCGATAACATATCACCCCATGGAAGGTATTATCACACCCTAAGGTTTTCCTATTGCCTGATAATGAAAAACATGGGATGAGAGGTTTCTAAGGAAAAGAGAAGTTAGGGTCATTATCTAACTCACACCCCGTTATAAATAAGGATTAAACAGACCACCATTGACTGGGTGGACGGTGACCCTTTCCAAGAGAATCTTAGGCCCAATAGATCTCTATAAATATATCTTCCAAAAGGGGAAAAAGAAAGGTCTTAAGTTGTACAAACCACACCCCCAAATACACTTATACCAAAGTACACCACTCAATAACACATCATCTCACCTCACGTGAGCAGGACATCTAAACCATTGTCAAATACCATCATACATGACTTCTTGCCGCCGTGGACAAACCATAACCACCATACAACATAATATACCTATCAAGGTTTATAACATTATTACAAATTCTATATATAATAGGACTATTCTAATAGCATTTTTTATAAAATCCTATTAAAAAGTTCATACAAAAACTTATAATAGCGCCTTTGTTGGGACCATTAAATGTGAATCCCTATATTAGTATTTTCTCTTAAAAGTCTACTCTAGAACATTGACAAAATATAATAAAGAAATTAATAAATCTTTATGAATAAATTCTATTATAAGATATCCTTCTTTGATAGGACTTTTATAGGATTTATATATATATATATATATATATATATATATATATATATATATATATATATATATATATATATATATATATATATATATATATATATATATATATATATATATATATATATATATATATATATATATATATATTAATGTCACGTTCTTTCAAACAAAAAAAACATATTTTTAATTCATGTTCTTCCAAATTAAAACATAAAAAAATGTTTGAAAAAAAAAACATGATATCCCTTAGGAACTCAAAACGCATCCTCACTTACAGTAGAACTCATCATTGTAAGAACAAAAGTTGTCTCTGCATTTCATATCAATGTTTTGATGATAACAATGAAGTATTTGTGAAAGGACAATTTTATGTTCTAATGTTTGTTACTGTGCAGATCATGTTATGAAGCAATCAGATCTAACAAACATACTTAGAATGTGCGTTAAAGATTATATGTGAGTTACTATGTGTAACACAAGTCACAAGCGTGCTGAAGAAGCAAGTATGCTTCTGTATCTGATCATAATCAGAAAGATCTAAGGATGTTTGATATTGTTGTTGCAATGCTCTTGTGGATTCTGTTCTGAGAGTGGTTCTGATTCTGAAGCTATCGAAGCTTCTAAAGTTATAATCTTCTGAAGAACTAAATGTTGAAGACTCTGATAACTTGAAGTTCTGAAGAATGAAGGTTCTGAAGACCAAGTGTAGAAAGACTATGAAGATTAATGTTCTGAAGACCGAGTGTTGAAGACCCTGAAGACAAAGTTCTGAGTGAACAACATTCTGAAGACTCTGAATACTTGAAGTTCTGAAGACCAAGGGTTTCAAAGACAAGTGTTGAATTTATGAAAACAAGGTTTTGATTGAACAAGTTTTGAAGAATGGAGACTTAAGATTCTGAAGACCCGACTATTATCATCTCTACTCATGCTTCAATCATCTACCGTCCGAAGCCTCTGAAGATTAAAAGACAATGTTACCATTAGCAAGGATAGTACACAGTACGGAAATTCTTTATCCCACTACCTCTCCATTAACCTTAAATTGTGGAAAAGGACAATACGTGGAAGTATTATTTTTATCCTTGTGTAATGACATTCCTCAGTAGTCAGTTGCTTTGTAACGGCTCTATTTTTCTTGGCTATAAAAGGAAAGGATCACATGCTTATGTGATAGTTGTTGATTTGTAGACCACAAGATGTCTATGTGAGATTGTCGTAGATATAACCATGGGTTGATGTGTTGCTACTAATTCCAAATCCAGAAAGGTTGATACACACATAAAAATATATTATCCACATGGTTCTTGAATCATGTTGTTGATGTTTTCATATAATCACATGAGTTTGATGGTTACAAGATAACAATGGTACAAACCATGAAGGGCTCAATTGAATATGTAGCTCAATTATGATATTGGTATTAGACAATTTGTTAAGCAACTTGCTTATGCAAAAGTTGCAGATTCACATGTGCTTAATTACATATGCTGCAAGAAGCTTGCAAAGCTGTAGAAGATGATGAAGATGATAATGGAAGCTCCAATTACAAATCCATAACATGAATGTTCTGTTCTGAAGTGATCATCGGATTAAATAGAACAATGGTTGTTGTAATACCCCATTTTCTACCCGATAATTATAATAAAATCAGAGTTATAAAATTTCCAACTTAAAATGGGATATTACATTTTGAACTTCAAAATTATTAAGTTAATAGATAATCATGAATGATACATATCACGTTCAAGGAGAACTCATAAATCAACATATAGACTTCAAAATAATTCAACTTTATAAAATACTACACAACGAATTTATAATCAAAGTAATAACATCTTTTTCCAACATAAATCAACTTTAAAATAAAGCAACAAGGTACGCTTCGACAAATCAACTTACAAATTCAACATTTAAAATAACTAAGCAAAACAAGACACGCGCCATCCCCCTGAGTGCTACGTATCAGAGCGACAACCACCGACTCAACTAAAGATAACTGACTACTCCTCTTGATTACCTACAAGTTGCCAACATATGGACAACATTCAAACAAAAAGGGTGAGATATCGAAAATTATAAACAAAGTATGATGAATATTACATAGACAAGAATTATACAAATATCACCATTTCACACCATCAACAAAGCAACAATCAACAACAACTTGGAAAATGAAACTTTAATGCGACTCAACCATATTATACATGTGGTACCATTTGGAGTAAAACTCCCAACTTAAAATTGACAATTTACTGAGGCATCAAGGCATAAGCCTTCAACTTTCAACTTAGTGTCAATCCAGGACAACATGGTATGAGCAACGACTTCGACTTAAAAATGCAAACATGTTAGAACAAGAATTTTATTCTACCTCTCTAAGTAGTTTTGAGGATAACAAATACCTTAAGAACAAAATATGATACCTAAAAATGTTATTGTCTATTTGTGCAGAATCATAAGTTCTTGAAAAGAAGAAGGAAATTCTAAGTCAAGCATCTTCTATAGAAAAGCGAAGAAGCTACTATGAGAAGATCTAGCAAAAGAACTTAAAAGATCTCAGACATAAAAACTCTAAGATCAGCTGCCAAGCTAATACTCTGATACATGGACTACAAGTTCTGATTCTCGGAATTAGACGCATTTATTAAAGAATCGGAATTTCGGCTGAAGACAAAGATCTTTATTTTTTGAAGGTTTTAATGGTATTCATCAAACAATCAAAAATAACACAAGATGTCTCCAACGGATATTTTCCTGCAAATCTATTTAAAGGGGTCATTGAAGAATTTTGGGCGCTCTCTCTCTCTCTCTCTCTCTCACTCTCGCGCGATGCTTTTAGAAACCAAAATTCATTACTATTCTTTCAATTGTAAAAACTATCACATTGGTGATAACAGCTTACTAGAAGCAATCTTTTGTTACATTTTATCTTTTATCATTGTATTATTCCTTGAGTGACTAGGTTTAGTGAGTAGACTCAAGAACACTTTGACAGTAGGTTTTAGTTTTGTAATCACTTTTATATAGTGGATTAAGACCTCGTTGAGAGAGGTGAAATCACCTTGGTGGGTGGGCTGGATGTAGTTTGAGTTCAAACGAACTAGGATAAATCAAAGTGTCATTTGCCTTTATTTTTTTGAAAACCCAATTCCATCCCCTTCCTTATGTCTTACCACCTTCAATTGGTATCAGAGCGACTGGTTCTGAGTGCAGCACTTAACCGTGTCAGAAAAAGATCCAGAAGAAAAACACAATGGTAGAACTAGTTAACAACAACAACGATTATCAGAATGAAAAAATTAATGGCAAACCTCATGTATTTAATGGCGACAATTTTGATTACTGGAAGGATGTTCTGGAAAGTTTCTTTCTTGCTCTGGACGGAGATCTCTGGGACATGGTGACTGATGGCTACATTCATCCTGTTGGAGTAGATGGTCAGAAAATCGAAAGAAAGAACATGACAGCTCAACAGAAGAAAGACGTCAGAAATCATCACAAAGCCAAAATTATACTTCTAAGTGTTATCTCATACACAGAGTATGAAAAGATTACAAATAGAGAATCAGCTAAACACATGTTTGATTCCCTAAGAATGATGCATGAAGGCAACACTCAAGTCAAGGAGACCAAAGCTCTGGCACTTATCCATAAGTATGAGGCATTCAAGATGGAAGAAGATGAAACGCTTGAGAAAATGTTCTCAAGGTTTCAAACTCTGGTACTTATCCAGAAGCATGAACAACTTATTCAACATTGTCTATCAAGCCTACAACTTAAACTTTGTGTGTATACCAAAATGAAACTACACAATCAGTTGTACCTGCAACTCGACTTTTACGACATAATTTCAACAAAACAATTCAACAAAAATCACCTACTAAACCACCCAACTTACCCCGACAATTTTCGTTAAATTCCGGGCAACTAATTTTTCTGCCTAACTCGGCTAAACTGACTAAACTGCATTGTTCTCACACTCTGTGACTGCTACGAAGTTACTATGAAAATTCTATAAAAGTTTATTTTTTTGATACAGATCCACTGTTAAACATCACTTTCTATCATGAAAATATACAAATTTATTTTGTGTCAAAACTCCAAAAACATTACTGCTATTAGACCGATTTTTGCTTTATAACTAATAAACTGTAGTTCACTGCTTTCATATTATAATTCTTATTCATTAAAATATATAATCCATTTACATGAACCGGTTGGTAATACTTCATTTTAAGAGAAAATTCATAAAATGGTCATGAGATAAGATGTATGGATTAAAGTATAAAAAGGAAACTAGTGCATCCCCTTATTACAGGGGTGGCTTGCGCCACCCTTTGTAATACCCCCCTCTCATGGCTTGCGCCATGTTCATGTAAGGGAGGGGTGATGGCTTGCGCCATCCCCCATGTGGCTACCACCATATTTTATTCTTTTATTTTTGGTGGCCTGCGCCACCCCTATGTGTTTGGTGGGTGGCATGCGCCCCCCGTGCACTGTATCGACTGCACTTCATCCCCAAACTACAATTTTCCAGAAAATCAATAACTCCAGTGCAACATTCATAAAATCTACATTCGAAAAATCAACATTCATAGAAATCAACTCAGTAACAACTTTGATGACATCGATCAATCAACAATTACAAGAAATCACATTATCACAACAACTTCAAACAATTCACAATAACACACAAAACTACCCAACCCTACGTACCAATTATCATACCTGATTATAAAAGTCGAACCCACCCTTACCTTGGATTAAAGGAAGCTCTAACTTGATCAGATTCCATGAATTCTCACTGATTGTAATTCCACTCTATTCTCTTCTCCATGTTCTATGTTTTGTTCCTCTTCCTCTTCCATTTACTGATATTTTCTAAAAACCTAACTTATTTCTTTTTCTTTATTTTTATCAAAACAATATTATTTTACTCATAGAATCTAATGGTTCTAAGTCATACACCCCTCTATTACTAATTCCAACACAATCTAAGCCCACTAAATAAACACACTCCAATATTCTGACTCAACGACTTAATTCACCGCAACACAAAATCATCCGAATAATAAAAAATAAATAATTAAATATTGGATTAAATAAATAATTAAATATTTGGGTGTTACAACTCTCCCCCAATTATAATATTTTCGTCCTCGAAAATTTACCTGATTCAAATAACTCGGGATAGGATTCTCGCATCTTGCTCTCCAATTCCCAGGTCATGTTTTCTCTAGTAGCTCCCAACCAGACAACTTTCACCAACACGATCTTTTTCCCTCGAAGAGTCTTCATTTCACGATCCACGACTCGCACAAGCTTCGTCTCCACCATGAGATTATCTCGTACTTGCACATCGTCCATACTAACCACATGAGACGAATTTGAAATGTACTTCCAAAGTTACGACACGTGGAACACATCATGCAAATTCGAAAGATTTGGAAGTAACGCCATCCAATAAGAAAATTTCTCAACTCTGTCCAAAATCTGATATGGATCGATAAAACGAGGAGTGATCTTCTTAGACTTTAAAGCTCTTCCAACATCAGTCACAGGCGTGACTCTAAAAACACATGATCACCAACTTGGAATTCTAAATCCTTCATTCGCTTGTCATGGTAACTCTTATGTCTACTTTAAGAAGCCTCCATCTTCTCTCGAATCAACTTTACTTTCTCGGTAGTCTCTAGAACTAATTCTGGTCCAAGTACTATACTTTCACCAGATTCATGCCAACACAATGGAGTTCTACACCTCCAACCATACAGTGCTTCAAAAGGTGCCATTCCAATACTAGAATGGTGACTATTATTGTAAGTGAACTCGATCAGCGAAAGATAAGTATCCCATGAACCTCTCTGCTCAAGAACATAAGCTCTCAACAAGTCCTCCAATGATGGATAATCTTCTCAGTTTGGCCATCAGTTTGAGGATGATATGTTGAACTCAACCTCAACTTAGAACCCAACGCTTCTTGCAGACTCTTCCAAAACTCCGACGTAAACCTCAGATCTATATCCGACACAATACACAAAGGAACACCATAAATCTTCACAATCACTCAGATATAAATCTCTGCCAACTTCGTAATTGGATATGTGATGTTAATAGGTATGAAATGAGTCGACTTTGTAAGCCTATCAATAATCACCCAAATTGAATCATGTCCTCTTGAGATAATAGGCAACCCTGTCATAAAATCCATAGAAATGTTATCCCATTTCCACTCTGGAACTTCCAACGGTTGCATCATCCCTGCAGGCTTCTGATGTTCAATTTTCGACTTCTGACAAGTCAAACACGCATACACAAATCGTGCCACATCTTCTTTCATTCTGGACCACCAAAATATTTTCTTCAAGTCTTGATACATTTTAGTAGCTCCCGGATGAATACTCAGATTACTCCTATGACCCTCTTCAAGAATCCTCTTTTTCATATTTTATCATCAGGAATACAAATTCGATCATGCAGTCTTAACACACCTCATGCATCAACCTTAAAGTCGCTCTTCTTCGATTAACCACAACTACTCATGATGTCCACTAGTTTTACATCCAGCTTCTGAGCCTCTCGAATACTGTCCAGAAAATCATTATTAATCATTAACATTCCCAACATCACACTTTACGATGTCATTTCGCAAACCAAACTCATATCTCAAAAACTGCTCAATTAGTTCTAATTCCTTAATCATCATAGCTGACATATGCAAGGTCTTTCGACTTAAAGCATCAACCATAACATTAGCTTTTCCTGGATGATAATTCAAACTGAAATCATAATCTTTCATCAATTCTAACCATCTTCGATGTCTCATATTCAGCTCCTTCTAATCAAACAAATACATTAGGCTCTTATGATCACTATAAACTTCGAATCTGGAACCATAAAGATAGTGCCTCCAAATCTTCAGCACAAAAACAACTGCAGCAAGTTTCAAATCATGCGTAGGATAGTTCTATTCATGAGTTCTCAACTGCCGTGATGCATAAGCAATTACCTTATTATTTTGCATAAGCACACCTCCTAGACCCATCAACGAAGCATCACAATAAACTACAAACGGTTCTCCTGGATTCGGTAATGTCAAAACCGGACCGACATCAATCTCTTCTTCAATTTGGTAAAAATTTCTTCGCACTGAACATCCTACACAGAAGCTTTCATTTTACAAGTCAATCTAGTTAACGGAAGTTCCAACTTAGAAAGTCCTTCGATAAACCTTCTATAATAACCAATTAATCCCAAAAATCTTCTAATCTAAGTAGCCGACCTTAGAGTTTCCCATTGCAACACAACATCTACCTTAGAAGGGTCCATAACAATACCACTACCTGAAATCACATGACCAAGAAAACTGAATTCTTTCAACCAAAACTCGCACTTGGACAGCTTCACATACAATTTCTTGTCTTTCAAAACTTCCAATATTGTTCTCAAATGTTCCTTATGCTCTTCTTATGAATTTGAGTAAATAAGAGTATCATCAATGAATACAACTACAAACCTATCCAGATAAGTATGAAAAGTATGGTTCATGTATTCCATGAATACTCTCGGCGCATTAGTCATACCAAAATGCATCATCGAATACTCATAGTAACCATACAGTGTTTTGAATGACATCTTCTGAATATCCTCGTCTTTCACTTTGATCTGATGATAACCCAATCTCAAATCGATCTTACTAAACGCACGAGCACCCACCAACTGATCCCTCAAATCATCTATTCTCGGAAGTGGATAGTTGTTCTTGATTGTCGCTTTAATCAACTATCTATAATCAACACAAAGTCGCATACTCCTATCCTTCTTCTTTTATTGTAACACTGGAGCTCCCTACAGCGATACACTTGGTCTTACAAACTTCTTCTCAAGTAATTCCTCCAACTGATTCTTTAATTCAGACAACTCGGATGTCGACATTCTGTATGGTGCCATCGAAACAGGTCTAGTACTAGGTACAAGATCAATTGCAAATTCAACATCTCTCTCTCTGGAAGTACATCATGAATTTCATCAGGGAAAACTTCAGGAAATTCATTCACCACTAGCAGTTCCTCAATCTTAGTCTTACTCTCAACATACAACATTGTCATCAACGAGAACATCTGAGCTTCTTCTTTCGTTAATTGTTGTAGCGCTTTGAAAGATAAAAATCCAACTCCTTCCTTTTCAGGAGTAGAAAACCTCACTGACTTGCGATAACAGTTTATATGAACATAGTTATACTCTAACCAATTCATACAAAGAATTACATACATCCCGTTTAATGGTAAACACAACAAATCAACATAAAAGTCTTTATCGAAGATCGACAAAGAACACCTTAAACATACAAGAGAAGTAGTTACTGATCCCTTAGCCGGAATCTCGACAATCAATTCACCATTCATAGTAGACAATTCAAGACCCAATCTTTTAACACAATCATCAGCAATGAAACAATGCGTAACACCGGTATTAATAATAGTAATTAAAAGAGTACTATAAATGAAGCATGTACCTCTGATAAGTCTGTCCTCGCTAGCTATCTGAGTTCCTTCCAACACGAACACTTTCCTAGTATGAGCTTTCTTTGGATTATGACACTGACTACCAATATGTCCTTCTTCACCATAATTAAAACAAACCATTTCTTTGTGCTTGCAATTAGCTATTGTATGTCCAGTCTTACCACAACAAAAACACCTTTTTACCTCAGCAGTACACACATTACTCTTGTGACCAGCCTGTCCACACTTGAAGAAAACTATACCAGCAGGAGCACCTCCCCCCAGTAGTCCTCTGAACTTGAGATACTTTTAGTTTACCCTTACCAGAAGGAGCATCATAAGGCTTTCCATGGTTCTATTGTTGCTTTCCTCTTCTGTCATTAACAATCTTGTAATGAGCATTATTATCCTCTTCATAAATTCTACAACTATCAAACAATTTAGAAAAGACACGAATCTTCTGATACCCAACAACCTTCTTGATTTCAGAGCGCAACCTGTAACACCCCGATTTCATAATTTATTTACTAAAATAATTATTATGTATATGAGTGGTGTTTTTGAAATTATAAGTGAAGAATTATTTATTTAAATAATAATATAATGATAATATGGTATCATTTGAATATTATTACTAAATAATAAAATAGTAAGAATTAGAGGTCTAAGGGGAAAGGTGGTAAATTGGTGTGGTTTTATGAGAAGGAAAAAAATGAATCATTTTCATTCATCGTGTTTTGGGTGGAAATAAGAAGTTGGCTCTGGAGAAAGAGGAAAAAGGGAGAGAAGAGCAAGAGACCTAAAGCTCCAAGATCAAGATTGTTCAAGGAATCGATTGAATCTAAGGTAAGGGGGGAGAAAGGGTTCTTTATTGGTGATCTAACATGAAAGGGTAGTTGAAAGGTCCTTACTCTCCTAGGGATTGTGTGATTTGATATAATTTGATGAATTGTGGTGTGAATATGGAATTACATGATTGATTGTTGTATTTGGAATAATCGTTGTTTGAATTATATAATTGGATTAATATGAAAACTGTTATATGAATGTTGTTGTTGATGATGTGAATTGAGAAGAGGAAGAGAAACTTAAAATCCCTAATTTGATTAGTAATATTAGGTTGGAAAGATATGTGGTGTTAAAGGTCTTAAAATCAGTATAAGAATGACATTGGGACTGTTTTGAGTGATAAAAGTGAGATATAATCAATACAACCCGAACTGGTATGAGATGGGGGAATGAAAAGTGATTTTTTGGGAAAAAGTTGATTTTGGGCGTAGGGCTCCTGACACGGGCCGTGTCACACGACACGGGTGGCCGTGTCAGGCTATGGGAACAAGATTGGGAGGATTTTTGGGAAGATTGGAGATCAGAGGGTGTGACACGGGCCGTGTCACACGACACGGGTGGCCGTGTCACAGTTCTGTACTTTGGAAAATGATGTTTTCAGGATGGTTTGTCAGGCCGTGTGACACGGGCCATGTCAGAGGACACGGGGGCCGTGTCAGGCCTCTGTATTTGGGAAATTCATGATATTTTATGTTGGTTTCGTCCTGTTCCCTTGGTCTACTTTCTTACCATTAGTCTAAGGCTTTGAGAATAACATCCATGAGTAACTATAGGAACTGACAACCGATAATTAGTGTGTGAGTTTTATATGATTAATGTGGATAATATAACTTTATTAATTGGGTGTAGCGGTAAAATCGTGAGTGTAAGCTATTGATTAACTTAACTCAAGGTAAACAGAGTCGCCACCGCGCTTTTATTTATTTCCAAAAGGAAAAAGGAAAAAGGACGAATAAAACCTAATGAATCTAAAAGCAAAGGCTAAAAGAAACATACAGAGAACGGGTAAGGGGATAGGTTACAAATCGGGAAGGTTTTACGCACCCAATTTGTCTGTGGTACTCCACGGGAGCCCTTTGACATATTTATTGCTTTTTTGGCTTGAAATTGGTTTGCTTAAAAAAAAGATTGAAGAGATGAGGAGAAGAATGTTTTTTAAGATTTTGTGTTTGAAGAGGTTTTAACGCCTCATGCCTACGTACCCACAAAGTGCAATGCGAGATCAAAACCTCGTAGTTCGTGGTACAAAATTTGAAAAGAAACAATGAGTTGAATGGATTTTAAAATGTATAGATAAGTCGTCATTCTTTAGAGAATAATTCCGCTAGAAAGAATGAATCATATCTAAACATATGAAAAGAGAAAGTGCACAAAGGCACAAAAACAATTGAGTGAGTTTTGGATTTTTTAAAGTACTTAAGAAAAGAGTTTTGATATATTTACATGGATTAACATTTATTAAGAAAATAAAATGAAAAGGATAAAATCACTTGACCTAATTCAAGGTTTGATTGCGAAAGCGTTTGAAGTTTGAAAACCAAGAAGATTTTTGAAATAGGGAGGAGATTTGGAAATTTAAGAAGTGGGAGGAGATGAAGGGACTATCCTAATACTTGAATTAAAAAGTTAAGAGAAGAGCGATCAAACCATATTATGAACATTTCTTCAAAGTAACGGAATTCCATCTTTAAAGACAAATGAAGTTAATTCGAGGCCAAGGTCTTCAATCAATCACAACTTGAGCAAAGGGAGAGATCCTAAAATCTAAGTCCAAACTCCAATGCTAAGGATAGTGGCCATAGTCCGAAATTAAAGTCTGTAAACACCCCAAATTTTCCCTCACCCATTCACACCATGGCTTGTGATCTTCTCATATGCATAAACTCAATCATACCATCTCATACCACATTTTTGATCCACTGCATAGATTCAAAGTCATCTGCATCTAGGGTTTGTGATCTGAGCAATCCAAGAGCTTCTTGAGCCACTCCAAAGGTCATCAATCACTTAAAAGGAGTCCATGTATTTTCAAGCATCATATTATATCCTCTCAAAGTCAATAATATCAAAGAATCACAAGAATTGAGAATGGCATGGAAGCAGAGCCAGGTTTGACTGCACAGATGACCTAGAATTAGGGTTTTGGTTTCAGAGGCCATAACTCCAATATTTTTGGTCATTCTTGTTTCTATTGGTCTCTATATGGTATAGGGAGCATGCATATCAATTTTCATAAAGAGATTCCTTGGGGAAGTCATCTGATCAAGAGTTGACTTTTCAAGCAAGTCAGTGCAAAATCAGGGCATCTGAGGCCCCCAATGACCCAACCAAAGGGTGTTCTTCATCATTTTGATTGTGTATGATATTTATTTGATCATGGAAGATGTTGGAAGTTCACAAAATTGAAGAATCTCAAGTCATTTGCAAAGTTGACTTTTTGGGAAAGTTGACTTTTAATGAAATTGCCATTTTGGGAAACTTTTTCAACCTTGACTTTTTGATTCAAAAATGCTTCAAATGAAAAAACTTTGGTCATGAAAGTTGTAGAATGGATCATTCCCTTTTCAAAAAGTACAAGAACATGACCTAATTCATTTTGGATCAAAAGTTATGGCTTGTCAAAGTTGGCTAAAATCACAAAATTTGAAGTTTTCTACCAAAGAGGTATTTTGCAAAATGGCTTGATCAAGTGTTCTAAAGGCCTCAAATGTGTACCATTTCTTCACAACATGATCACATGACCTCTAAAAGTCAGATTGCATCAAAGAATCATCTCATTTCATGCCTTGAAACTCAAGAAATCTCAAAGGAACCAAACTTGAACCAACTTGCAAAACTCATCATAAGTTACAAACCACTTGCTGCATTGCCTCTAAACCTTTTTCACAGCATTCCTTGATTCAAGCTGAGCAAAAGCAAGCCAAAAAGCAAGTTTTACCATAGCCCATGCTTCAAGTACACATCAAGTTGACATTTTGGCCAAAGACCCATACCAATCACCATAGGCCACCAACAACTTTCTGACCTATCCCCTTTTGATACATGGACAAAACCCAGCCTAACACATAACACAACTCACTCTGATCTTGCCCACAAGCCATAGTTACCATTTTTGCTCCAACTTGCAAAAGCTTTCGAAACACTCAACACAGCTTGCAAACACACAAACCAACTTCACAAATCAACTCAGCATGCTTCACTGATCAAAAAGCACCCATCACCATAGCCTAAAACTCCCTGAATCAGAAATACGATTTCCATCCCACCTTGAACAGAACTTCTGTAATCTTCCAAACCAGCCATCACAAACTTCTTCCAAGCATCAAGACTTCATCAGGGGCCTAAGAGGAGTGGTTTGCACAAAGAGAGAGGTCCAGAAAGTTGCAAACTGAGAAAGCTCAAAGCTCAGGTATCTCAAGAACTTTTTTTCCAGAAATGAGTTTTTAAGTTTCTAATTTGTTCCTCATGCTTTGCTGATCACTCTGATGTTCTTACTTTTTGAAATGGTTGAGAAATGAGCATTTAATCTTGTTCTGAAACTTTTCTGACCTAAACATGTTTTGCTTCGATTCGCATGATTGATGAATGAAAAATGGTTTTTGTTTAGGGGTTTTGATTTAGTTTCGAATGGGGATGATTTCTGGGTGATTAGTTTTCATTTTCATGAAGTTTTGAGGATTTTAGCAACTTTCAGGTGAGGGTCTTGCCGGAGAAGACGACCGGAAGTCTTCTCCGGCCACCTGAAAGTGATTAGGGCTAATCAGTGTAATTAATGCAAGTTTGAATGTGGTGCGTTGGATAGGCTGACCAGAGTTGACTCGCGCGCGTTTTGATGGCTAGGATGTGTCATTAGAAACCCTAATCTATATTTAACTTAATTAATTTAGTTTAATTAATTAAAATAGGATTTAGCTCAGTTTGAATCTCACCCCTTGGATCTGGCGCGCAGTCTTTCCCTCCTTCCCCAGTTTGAATTCAGGCCACTGGATGCGCATACTTTTCTTTTAATTCATTTTTATTCTCATTTTAATTCATTTATTTTGTGCAATTTATTAAAAATAGTAAAAATCATTTAAAAATTCTGAAAATTTTTATGCAAGCTTTTATTAATTTTCAGAAACCAAAAACAATTTTTTTTTATTTTTTGCATTAAAAATTATTTTTAAATCATTTAAAAGTTTATTTTTAATTAATTAATGAGAATTAATTAATTAAAAATACTTTTAGGTATTTAAAAATCACCAAAAAATTCATGAAACCTTTAAAATCATTTAGAAACATTGTCCAACCCTCAAACCAAATTTCTTTTTTGATCTTGATATCTTTTGACAATTTTCCATGGAATTAATTTCATTTCAAGGCAATATTTTGATCAAATGTTCAAAAATTCATTTCTGCCTAGTATTTGAGAGTTGGACTTTGATTCTTTTTGCTTTGCATCTTGCATATCATGTAGTTTATAGGATTAAATTGGCATGATTTGATCTTGCATTTTCAATTTGTTTGACATTTTTCTTGACAAGGTACCATAAAACCCTAGCAATCTTAAGAAATTCATAACCCTAGTTAGGTTAAGAGTTAGAACCCCTCCTTTGGGCAATGAGTTTGTATAGGTTTAGGGTTCCTTTGAATGCATTTTCAATTTTTTATCTTAATGTTTTCTTATGGTTTTGGTTTTTGTTTTGTGCATTGATCATAAACCCTAATTTGGGCTTTCATTTGCATCCATCTTCCATTTGCTTGCATACCATGACTTGCCATGACATTTTGTGCATCCATTTGATTCATAATACATCTTAGGACATATTAGAATCATGTTTGATCATTGCACCTTTCATTTGCCATGTTGTATGTCATTTGCATCTCATAACTTTTCATGTATGTTCATGGTTCTAAGCATGCCTCATTTGCATCCATATGTTTGTATGATCATTCTCATGCCTTGTCTCATGTTTGCATCATCTCTTAGCATCATTAACATCACACACATGCTTCTGGTTTTGGTTTGCATCATCCCATTTCATCTCATTTTGCATTGCATTGCATTCCTTTCACTAACTTTTCAGGTGGTAAGTAACTTTGGGAAGTGAATTTGCCTTCACTTCTCACAAACTCTTTTCATCTCTCTTATGCATCATTGCTGCATTTTGTCTTATGTTTGATATTGAGCTTGCTCATTCTTCTTCATCTTACTTTCTTTTCTCAAGCAACTTGACTTCTTAAGTGAAGCAAGTTGTTTTGCTTCTCTTTGCTCCTTTCATCTGCTTCCTGGTGGTTCTTCTGGAGATGTCTCTTGTAAACCTCACAAACCTTAGGAACAACCAAGCATGACAATGATTAGGGTTTTGATTAGTCCCCCACTTAGATTTTACCTTTGTGTCTCTTTGAGTCTTCTCTTCTCATCTCATAATCAGGGACTAAACCCTAAAGGCTTTAAGGCTTTGTGATTAAGCTTGTGCCTGCATCCTTCTATTAGGATGGAGTGTATAACTTTAATCCTAAGTGTTAAACCCTTAATGTGTTTAAATCCTTCAATCAATCCACCTAATAATCATCAAGACATCAAGCTTGTAACTTGGGCCTTGCATTAGGGTTCTAATTCTTCCTTAATTGGTTAAGAAGGACTAACCCTAATGTTAATGGACAAGTCCCCCTCAAGCTGTCTTACAAACCCTAAAATTCACTTCTTCATCTTATCATTAACTAAAATCCACTTAATAAAGGTTTTGTTTTGTCATGAGTTTAATCCCTAATCATGGATTAAGTTGAGGAGTCTTCCTCAGCTTAAACATTCTCATCTATTATCCTTCTATTAGGATGGTGTAATGAGTCTGTTTAATCTTTGATTATGGCTTAATCTCATTACTTAACACTAAACAAAAACAACAAAAACATTTAAATAATCACAAGTAGGTTAATGATCTTAATCCTACACCATGGTGATTAAGTGTGAGAAGTTGACTTCACACTTAAGGTATTCTCATTACCCCTAATCAGAGGGAAGATGTGATGAGTTTACTAATCCATTGATTTAGGCTTAAGCTCATTAATCTATGACAAACTTTCAAAAAGCAATAAAAGACTGAAAACTCAAAAACAAACAATAATCGTCTCCTCCGGGATTCTTTCCTCATCTCATTCACTCACAAACGAGAACTAGCTTCTTCCGTCTAATGCAAGACAGTTTGCACCTGAGCCAGACAGGTCATACACTTGAGCATAGACAAGCAAGCAGTTCACAAGTCAATTTATCTTTCAGTCTCTTTGGGTCGAACTACAGTGTTCTGACTTTCTCATTGCACGAGAGGATACGTAGGCATAACTTAACAGTTATCGAACAAAAGTCTCTGTATATTCCCCCTCTTTCCAGCATTGTTCTTTTAACCTCATGATCTTGAGCACTTTATTTCAGTTCTTACACTGACACTGTATATATTACACTTTACACTTCTCTTACACTGACACCTGTACATTCTTTTCCAGCTTTGATACACAAATTACACTGACACTACCCCTTTAAAACACAAATCTTTTGAGCGTGGATCCCGTCGAGTACGACGGACAATCTGGGTGCTAATACCTTCCCAGGTTGTAACCAACCCCCTTTCTCAGTCTCTCTGGTTCGCAACCGTGTTATCCATATTTTTCTAGGTTTATGCAGCATTACCTTTCCTTCGGGATAAAAATGCCTAGCTGGCGACTCTTTCCTTTCTCTTGAGTTCACTCCCGTGTGTTCTCATATCTCTTCTCGCCAACCGTTTGCGTCTGTACACCATTTGAGTTTAGCCTCATTTTGGTGGGAGCGACAAAGTCACCAATCTTTTTTAATGTTTAATCCTTTATTAGTGTTTTGTGTCCAAATGGACAAAAGAAAAAAAATCACAAGCAACAATATAAACATAAACAATATGATATATGATATAATATGATAATAGCATAATAAAAGAGATAAGGAGCGAGAAATTGAAATAAAGAGGATAAGGTGCGAGAGATTGAATTTAAATGGATTATATTCACATTATTATAATATTTACATATAAGTGGTATGATGAACTTAATCAAGCACAACCACGAAAGATAATAAAAAAATCGAGGCAACCGGATCCAAGTGGATCTTATTCCGAATCGGGACAAATTTAGGTCTATGTTAAGCAATCGCCGAGTAATTTACGAAGTAATTACCCTACAAATGAGGCCGGCCACCACTAGTTAAAGTGGAAAATATGCGTGCTAATACATGTTAGAGAAATGATATTATGGATCATTCTCCGAAAACATGTCGCACTAAAAGAAAAAGAACGGTCTAATCTTAATCGAGATTTTCGTTGAATTTATCAAAGGCAATCTATCACGATCTCAAAGTATGGAGAATGATCCAAATGATCATTCATCCATAGATTTGAAATAATGAAGATTAAACATCTTCGAAAACCAACAATCACGAATCGGAGATTTTCATTGACCAAAAAAGAAAAATAAGAGATGAAAAAGAAATATGGATCTAAAATAAATCCATAAAGAAATTAAAATATTTTTTAAATCCTTTTCTTAAAATCTCATTTCTAAATACTTTTTTCTAAATTTTATATCAAAATAGAATTTGAAACAAAATTTTAAATGAACAAAGCTAATAATAATAATATAAAAAAAAGAAGAAGTTAACAAAATGGAGGGGGGAAGGATCCGCGGGTCAAGCATTGTGGATAGCAAATGATCCATGAGAAATCTCTAAGCCCAAACCAACTCCAATTATTAATAAACAAATTAAGGAAATAGTAAGAAAAAAGAAAAAAAGGATTGCATCGAAACACAGCCGTTCCTTTCTTCTTCAACACAGCGCTGCCGCTGTTCAATCAACCACAATCGAACGGAAAAAAAAAGCCGCTTCTCGTCTACTCACCATTAATCGAGTTCAACCAACACAACCACAATCTCAGCCTCTTCTTCTTCTTCTCTTTGATTCCGAATTTTCGCGATGAGGGAAAGAGGATTGAAAGAAGTTTATGAGGTTTTTTATGAAATTAAGGAGAAATTAATTGAAGGTGGAAGATGATTTTAGATACGATTTTGAAGGTGGATTGATCTGTGAGTTTTTCCTTTTGAGGAAGGTGAAAAGGAATGAAGTTTTGTTTTCGATTTGGGCAGAATTTTGAGGGGCTGATTAAGCTTGGAAAATGAAGGTGAGAGGGGCTGTATTTATAGAAGAAGGAAGGTGAAAGTGATGCCGTTTTGAAGATTTGAGATGCGTTTGGGAGGGTAAGTACCGCGTGTTCATTTTTCTGTGTTTTGTGAGGCATTTAGTTGCGTTTAATGTTCTGCTGATTGCGTTTTGGTACTGGTGTGCTTTGTTCGCAGGTTCGCGTGTGAGCTGCTTGCAAGTGAGAAACTGTGTGCGTCCCGCGTGTGGTAGCCTGCGTTTGGGATTGCGTTTTTGCAGCGGCTTGACTTGTTCAAGTGTGGAAATGGGCCTTCGCGTGAGGCTTGCGGAAGCTGTTGCTTGTTGCGTGCATGGGAATTTGGCTGGCTGGTGATGTAGTCACGTGCTGGATAAGCTGGGAAATGTTTGATTGTAAGCTGGCGTGCGGAAGCTGCTGATGGCGTGTTGTGTAGCGTGTACTGGGAAAGACTGAAGCTGAGATAACGTTGGCTTTTTGTGATGTGAGATGCTGATATTGTGTGTGAAAGTCTTGTGCAGGCTTCAGCTGGGATATGCGGCTGCGTTTTACATGATGTGTTGTAGCTTACGCGTGCGTTTTGAAGTGTGACGAAGGCGTGTGTGGTTGCTTTGTGTGGCTGATGTTTAGAAAAGTCATGTGAAGGCTTCACATGTTGGCTTTGTGTGTCGTATGCGGAAGGCTTAAGATTGCTTGGATAAAGTTGTGGTTTTTTTTTCATTATTTTGTATTAATGGTGGGCTGAAAATATAATGAAGAAAGAAAAAAAATGGTAATATGATTTTTTATGAATGGGCTTAACAAAAGAGATATATGGGCTTCAAAAATCAAGTTTGTGTTTCTTTTTTTTTCTTCCCAATATGTAAATGTCCTTAAAAAAAGGTTTAATGGATATTTAGAAAGAAGAAAAAAAAAGATTAAAAAAAAATGTTTGATTTGGATAATAAAAAAAATGGAATGATTTAATCGGGGAAAATGGAAGAAAAATGGTTATTGAATAAAACGGATAAAATGAATTGGATATGAAATAATAAGAATAGTTTTGAAATGGGTATGAATCAACCACCACCATCACACTGCCACAAACTTCGATCCAAAATCAAATTCGCACTGCACCACTGAATCTCTGATTAAACTGGAATAAAACCCCTCTTGAATCACTGAATAAATTGAAACTTTGCCACCTAAGCCACAACCACTCGAATCATCTGAAAATTTCCTTGATTATTTCAAATCCATACTGAGGAAAATAAATCTCCAAATGAATCACTGATGAATTGATGGACTGATGATTCGAACCAAACTTCACACAAACCATTGCCTGATAAACTGGTGATTTCCGACACACAACAACTTGAACTTTGATATACGCACTATCTGAGAAATGAACCGCTGGCACAAATAACTTGCAGTTGAACAATCTTCTGATAGTTTGACCAATATTAGGTCAAACGTCCATATGAATCGGATCATAATTGAACAACCGCCTTTGAATTAAAAATACTGTCTTATCTTTGAAAACCTGCAACACAGAGGAGAAGAAGAAGAACACTGCAACATATTTTTTGGTATTTTGGTTAGAGATCAGTAAATATAAACAAATAATGGCAAGTAAAAACACGGTGATCCCCTGCGAAGCATAGACCCTACATCTGAGAAGAAACTGAGAAAATTGTGCGATCTTGTTTGTATGCAAAATGCAGATGAAATGCGAAGAAATCTTAGGGCAAAAATTAGGGTGTTACAGCTGCCCCTATTTAAGTTTCTTCAATCCGGAGATATGAAGATTGACATCTTCGTCTCTACAAGATGGGAGAGACTTAAATACATAATACCCAATTTTTGTCCTAAGAGAACATGATATGATATGAGTATGATATGCAAGCCCAAGATCTCTGTGGGAAAAAAATGACCACCAGAGGAAAGAAAAAACTTGGGGACACAAAAGAAAATCCCGCTGGGGAAACTATAGACAACAAAAGAATTTACCAGGAAAATAAATCACTGGATGGCTGACTCCACTTGGGAGAAGGTATGATACAATCAGGGTGCAAGATTCAACCAGGGAAAATAAACACCTTACCAGGAATTAATAACCAAACAAAATATTCGAATCCAAATAATGGAGGAATACTGAATTGGAAAAGAATCATCAACTACCTGTTTACTGGGTAGGAAATATAAAGGACTCGACTATCGATTTACTGGATAGGAGCAAAATAAAGAGGGATAACCTCTACTACCTTTTTACTGGGTAAGAAAATATAAAGGACTCGACTATCGATTTACTGGATAGGAGCAAAATAAAGAGGGATAACCTCCACTACCTTTTTACTGGGCAGAAAAATTCTCAACTACCTGATTTACTGGGTAGGAGCATGATCAACTACCTGATTTACTGGGTAGGAACTCAATCAAATGGAAACAGCTTCTATTACCTTTTTACTGGGTAAGAAGAAATCTCAACTACCGGATTTACTGGGTAGGAGTACAAGCAAAAGAACTTGATCAATTTGGTAATATTACCCACTATCGATTACTGATAGCTTAATTCCAAAGTAATATACTCAAGCCGGAGAAAATGTTGCCCACTACCAAACAATGATAGCTTAATTCCAAAGCAATATTATTCACAAAAGGAGACCAAAGTTCAATCCAAGAACAAATTGGAGAGAAACGGTCAAACAAGACTCATCCCGAGGAGGAAATATCTCAACTGGGGAAAATTCCATCCAGATAATAAACTGGGGAGGAAACTGAATCAATATCATCCACGAGAAACAAACTCAGTGGGGAATTAGAAAGGATTAACACTTTCTGCTTAAGGGTCGACACTCTAAACTTGAGAGGAAGACGACACACACACTCTGTGGGGAAACTCCACACCAAAGAGCAGATAACAATGATAAATGCAAGAATGCAAGCAAACGATGCTATGCTTATGCGTATGAATATGCTTATGAATATGCTGACAAAACAAACATAAAGATAAGAAACGGGTGACATGAACACCACAACAACCAGATACTCGGCTAATCCCAAGGCAACAATGCAGGGAAACATGCTGGAGGTTCAACTTGAAATATTGCAGGGGACTGTCATAAGCCATCAAAGGAATAAACTCCTACTACAAGACTTAAATCATGATGAGACAGCATTTGCTAGGGATATCATCCTGCTGAGGAAAGGCAATAATCTGCTGAGGATGGAAATATTCTTGATAACTGTCATACCACTCCTGCTCCACTTGGGGATAGAGTGCAAGTCCTGCTGAAAATTACATAGGAACCTGCTGGAAACCAACACATGCAGACCTATTGGGGATCCATATGGGGATATCAGAAGTTAACATCATAGCCAAAATACAGTTACGGGGGATTTTAAATCAATACCCACCATCAGGTAAAAGAAAACCTCTAAACTGACTGCTATATCAATACTTCTATATTCAAGGATGCAAACAATTCAAGCTGAGGAACAAGAGCTCGGCTGGGGATTCCCAATGCTTCTCAAGTTAAAAATAGCTTGTTGAGGAAGAGATCAAAACTTAGCTAGGGATTCTTAAAAATATCCTTTCCATCAACTCTTCTGGAGAAAACATGGGAACTCAGAACAATCATACAATTCCCGCTCATGCTTATTGTTGAGGAACAAAACATCATCAACCTGTCAAGACTATCCAGGAACTTCGCATGGACACAACCGAATCAAACCTTGCTTTGGGAGAGACGAGTTACACACATCCAGACTTTACCATTCTTGGAATCAATATTGATATCCTTTCTTTGTTCACATATCAAAAGAAAAATGTTTTTATAATCTTCAAAGATTAAATTTATTAAATTTGTTTCAAAAATCGTCATCAACAATAAATTGAAATTTTGTAAACAGAAACAATATAAAGAATTGCAAACAATTGAATAAAAGCTCAAATTCATTGATAGAATGGTAGTCAACAAATGGCATGACTCCATGGATCATTACAAGTTTGAAAAATGGTAAATACATGGAAAAGGGCTACATTGAGATACAATGATCACTATTCTCCCTATCAACTTTGAACTCCACTGTGTCCGAAACTTCGGTCAAGGATGAATGAATAAGAATCTTTGATAGTCACTTCTGAGGGATAGAATCTGAAATCCTCGGTTGCTACAAGTGATCCAGTTTGTCGACGCAGTTACTTGCCATGATCCCTAACTTTTGCCTAGATTTCCCTTTCGGGTTTTCAATCTACTGGGATAATTATTTCTGTTTATGTCTCTAATTTTTGCGTGGACCGCCCTTTCGGGTTTTCAATCCATCGAGACGCTCATTTTTGCCTAAGCCGCCCTTTCGGGTTTTCAACTTAGCGAGCTGTTCTTTTATTTTTTTAGGCGAAGTATTTCTTGACTGCATCCGCATTCACAGGGCGAGTGATCTCCTCACCATCCATAGTTGCAAGAATTAATGAACCGCCAGAGAAGGATTTCTTGACAACATATGGGCCATCATAGTTCGGAGTCCACTTGCCCCGAGAATCTTTAAGGAAAGACTGAATCTTTTTGAGCACGAGGTCGCCTTCTCTGAATACACGAGGTTTGACCTTCTTGTCAAAAGCTTTCTTCATTCTTTGCTGGTACAACCGACCATGACACAAAGCTGTTATTCTCTTTTCCTCAATCAAATTCAACTGATCAAATCTACTCTGACATCATTCAACCTCAGTCAACTTGGCTTCCATCAGAACTCTCATTGATGGGATCTCAACTTCGACGGGGAACACTGCTTCTGTACCATAAACAAGTGAGAAAGGGGTTGCCCCTGTTGAAGTGCGGACAGATGTACGATACCCATGCAAAGCAAAAAGGAGCATCTCATTCCAATCCTTGTACGTCACAACCATCTTCTGAATGATCTTCTTAATGTTCTTATTCGCAGCTTCAACAACCCCATTCATCTTCGGTCTATAAGGAGAAGAATTATGGTGTTGAATCTTGAATTCTTCACAAAGCTCTTTCATCCTCTTATTATTCAAGTTCGAACCATTATCAGTAATGATTCTATTCGGAACTCCATATCTGCAGATAATGTTATTCTTGATAAACCGAACCACAACTTGCTTGGTCACATTAACATACGATGCCGCTTCCACCCACTTTGTGAAGTAGTCAATTGCCACAAGAATAAAGCGATGTCCATTCGAAGCCTTGGGTTTAATCATACCAATCATATCAATTCCCCACATAGAGAAAGGCCATGGGGAAGAAATCACATTGAGATAAGCTGGTGGCACATGAATCTTATCAGCATACACTTGACACTTATGGCACTTTTTCACATACTTGCAACAATCAGATTCCATTGTTAGCCAATAGTAACCTGCTCTCAACATCTTTTTAGCCATTGCATGCCCATTAGCATGAGTACCAAAAGATCCTTCATGAATTTCTTTCATTAACATGCCTGCTTCGTGTCTATCCACGCATCGGAGCAAGACCATGTCAAAATTTCTCTTATAAAGCACATTTCCATTCATGAAGAAATTGCCTGCCAATCTCCTCAAAGTCCTCTTATCTTTATCAGATGCCCCAAGCGGGTATTCTTGACTCTGGAGAAAACATTTAATATCATGATACCAAGGCTTGTCATCATGGACCTCTTCAACTGCAAATACATGAGCTGGTCTTTCAAGTCGCATCACACTGATCATGGGAACATCATTCCACTGGTGCACCTTTATCATAGAAGCTATAGTTGCTAAAGCATCTGCCATTTGATTCTCATCACGAGGAACATAATGAAACTCAACTTTAGTGAAGAAAGTTGATATTTTCCTGGCATAATCTCTATAAGGGATCAAATGGGGTTGATGAGTTACCCACGTACCCTGGATCTGATTGATTACCAAGGCAGAATCTCCATACACATCAAGATGCTTAATCCTCAGATCAATAGCTTCCTCAAGACCCATAATGCAGGCTTCATACTCAGCTTCATTATTGGTACAAGGAAAAGTCAACCTCGCGGCAAAAGGAATATGTGAACCATGGGGAGTAATGATCATTGCCCCAATTCCTCTTCCGCGTGCATTCACAGCACCATCAAAAACTAAACCCCATCGAGATCCAGGCTCCGACCCTTCCTCAATCAAAGGTTCATCACAATCTTTCACTTTCAAGAACATCACATCCTCATCTGGAAAATCAAACTTGATAGGTTGGTAATCATCAATCGGTTGATGTGCCAAATGGTCAGCCAAGATACTACCTTTTATAGCTTTTTGAGCTCGGTACTCGATATCATATTCTGATAACAACATTTGCCAACGAGCAATCCTCCCATTCAAAGCAGGCTTTTCAAAGATATACTTGATTGGATCCATTTTAGAGATCAACCAAGTTGTATGATTCAGCATATACTGGCGAAGACGCTTTGCAGCCCAAGCTAAGGCGCAACAAGTTTTTTCAAGCATGGAGTACCGAGACTCACAATCAGTGAACTTCTTACTCAAGTAGTAAATTGCATATTCTTTTCTTCCAGATTCATCTTGCTGACCAAGCACACAACCCATGGAATCTTCCAACACAGTCAAGTACATGATCATCGGTCTACCTTCCATCGGAGGAGACAAAATAGGAGGTTCAAGCAGATATTCTTTGATACTTTCAAACGCCTTCTGACAATCATCTGTCCAGACACAACCTTTGTCTTTTCGAAGCAGCTTGAAGATCGGAGCACATGTGGCAGTCATGTGAGAAATAAACCTCGAGATATAATTCAAACGGCCCAAGAATCCTCTTACTTGCTTTTCAGTTCTTGGAGCAGGCATTTCCTAAATAGCTTTCACTTTATCAGGATCAACTTCAATACCTCTTTGGCTGATAATGAAACCCAACAACTTTCCAGAACGTACACCAAATGTGCACTTATTCGGATTCAAACGAAGCTTAAACTTCCTTAACCTCTGAAACAACTTCAGCAAATGCTCAACATGATACTCTTCAGTCTTCGACTTAGTGATCATATCATCCACATATACCTCGATTGCTTTGTGCATCATGTCATGGAAAAGTGTGGTCATAGCTCTTTGGTATGTCGCACCAGCATTCTTCAATCCAAAGGGCATCACTCTGTAGCAGAATGTTCCCCATGGTGTAATAAATGTGGTCTTTTCCATGTCCTTGGGTGCCATCTTTATTTGATTATAACCAGAAAATCCGTCCATAAAAGAGAACACATCAAACTTAGCCGTATTATCTACCAACATATCAATGTGTGGCAATGGAAAATCATCTCTCGGACTAGCTTTGTTCAAATCTCTGTAATCAACGCACATTCGGACTTTTCCATCTTTCTTCGGAACAGGAACGATATTGGCCACCCATTTAGGATAAGTTGACGTCACAAGAAAACCTGCATCAATCTGCTTTTGAACCTCTTCTTTGATCTTCACTGCCATGTCGGGATGAGTTCTTCTCAACTTCTGCTTTACAGGTGGACATTCAGGCTTCAACGGCAATTTATGCTCCACAATATCAGTATCAAGACCTGGCATGTCTTGATAAGACCAAGAAAATACATCAACATACTCTCTGAGAAGCTCTACAATCCTCTTCTTAACATCAGGACCAAGCAATGCTCCAACTTTGACTTCTTTCTTTTCATCTTCAGAACCCAAGTTGACCATCTCTATAGACTCTCCATGAGGCTGAATAACTTTCTCCTCGTGCTCAAGCAACCGAGAAATCTCATTAGGAATCTCTTCAACATCCTCTTCCTCAGCTTCAAACACAGGGAATTCAAAGTTGGGAGAGGGCATAGGATCATTGTTTTCAATGGGTTTATCAATCAATCTGCACAATGATTTTATTTTTATTTTAGAGTATGAACAAAAGTGCAAACATTATGCAGATAAGAAATTATTATTATTTTTTGGGTTTTTTATGTTACCATTTTTTCAGAATAAAGCAAAAAGGAAAAACACATACGGAAATAACAAAATAACATTTTATTGATGATTATAAAATTTGAAACAAAGCCCGACAAACATCACTTTCACCTTGGGCAGAGTGAAAGGATTTTTGAAAGAAAATAAAACAAATTACGTTGAAGCATGAACAATAAAAGGAATATCAACAGCAATCCAGTTCTGGCAAATCTTTCCATGCGTAACAAAGTCAGACATTTCTTCATCTTCATCATCTTCAATGATGGCAGCAGAGGAATGATCGTTGATAAATCCAGCACTTCGGAAGCCTTCCTGAATAGTCTTTGGGTCATTGAGAACTGCACCCGGTGCAAAGCCGATACCAAAACCTTCCTTGTTGTCGACAACCTCAATAACTCGTCCCCATCCTTCAGATTGACCAGTTTCAAGCACTCGCAGAGCATCCTTGAAAGAAGACATGGGCATGGCATTCTTCTTAGCAACATTATCCACAACAGAAAGAGCTTGAAACGAAGTTCCCACCTCTTCTCCAGCATCAATATAGGAGAAAGAAGACAAATTGCTCACAAGCATCGCCCTTTCACCTCCAATGGTCACCAATTTCCCCTCTTTCACAAACTTCAACTTCTGATGAAGAGTGGATGTCACAGCTCCTGCCTCATGGATCCAGGGTCTTCCGAGGAGACAACTGTAAGCGGGACGCATATCCATTACTTGAAAAGTAATTTTGAATACAAACGGTCCAATAAGAATAGGAAGATCCACTTCACCAATCACTGTCTTCTTCGACCCGTCAAATGCTTTCACAATAATCCCACTATGCCTCATGGGAGCACCTTGATACGCAAGCTTTGACAAAGTCGACTTCGGCATAACTTTCAGAGAAGATCCAGTATCAACTAACACCTTGGACATAGCATCTTCCTGACAATTCACTGAAATATGCAAAGCCAAGTTATGATTTCTTCCTTCTTCAGGCAAATCGTCATCACAGAAGCTTAAATTGTTGCACGATGTGATATTAGCCACAATACTATCAAACTGATCAACAGTCACATCATGGTCAACATAAGCTTGATCAAGAATCTTCTGTAAAGACTGCCTATGAGCCTCAGAGCACATCAAGAGTGATAAAACCGATATCTTCGACGGAGTATGCAACAACTGCTCAGTAACGTTGTACTCACTCTTCTTTATCAATTTTAGCACCTCATCTTCACTATCACCAGATTGGCCTGATTGGGCAACAACATCCATAATCTGTTTACTTGCACTTGTATCTTCAACTCTCTTCGGAGGATCTGAAGCATATACTCTACCACTTCGAGTAACCTTTGTCACATCAGCAATGCTAACTACAGACTTTGGAGTAGGAATAGGAACTTCCCTACCATTTTCTATCATTGTAGCATTATACCGGTACGGAACAGCTTTATCAGACTCATATGGTACTGGACCAGGCAAATTAATCACTAAAGGAGTAACAACATTTTTGCGACTATCAAAAGAAATAACCACCCTCTCAGGAACAACCCTCTCAGGAAGATTGAACTGAGGCATAATAACATTCACTTCATTTTCATATTCATCTCTTTTTGCTGTCACTTCAATCAATTTATCATCCATCATCTTTTGAATATCTCTCTTAACAATCACGCAACCACGAGGATTCACCTAGAAAATACAACATCCAGCATAATCGTGATCAATATCGTGATATTCACTTAAGAAAGCATGCATCTCAACCAAAGGCCTTCGAATATGACGGACCTCATAGATCTTGAACAAACCAGGACAACCATCAACCATATTCACAGATGCATTACCATGCTTCGGCAACGGATTTTTCTGCACATTTGGATTAACATCATTGAAATACAAAACATTGTTCCTCATCAATTTCTGTACTTCGAACTTCAATGGATAACAATTCTCAACATCATGCCCCGGAGCACCTTAATGAAAAGCACAACAAGCCTCAGGCTTATACAACCATGGGATGGTCTCTGGAACTGGAGGTGGAGGACGTGTTTGCACAAGATTCTTTGCAATCAAAGATGGAAGCAAGTCCGCATACAACATCGGAATAGGATCAAAACTTGGCTTAGCCCGAACCTGTTGATTACCACCTTGCTGCACAAAAGGTTGTTGATAACGAGGCTGATACTTTAGAACTGTTGGCATAGTTGGAGCCACATTAATCATCGGTGTTACAGAAGCTACATGTTGCGAATGGTGATTCCCACGACTGTGAGGTCTTCTATAACTTTCACGAGATACTGCATTAGTCTCATTTTCTTTCTTTTTCCCAAAGTTGAACCTTCTAAGAGCTTGAGCCATTGCTATTCTCTTGACTTAACCGTCCCTCATGGACACCTTCTTCTAGACTCATCCCCATGCTCACCATTTCAGTGAAATCAGAAGGAGCGCTTGCTATCATCCTCTCATAATAAAAAGAACCTAAAGTCTTCAAGAAGATCTTTGTCATTTCTTTTTCTTCCAGTGGAGGAACAATCTGGGCTGCCAGCTCGCTCCATCTCTGCGCATATTCTTTAAAAGTCTCTTTGTCCTTCTGGGACATAGCACGAAGTTGATCTCTATCTGGCGCCATATCAACGTTATACTTGTATTGCCGCACAAAAGCTTCTCCCAAATCATTGAAGGTCTTGATTTGGCTATTATCCAGACTCATATACCACCTCATGGGTGCACCAGTCAAACTATCCTGGAAATAGTGAATCAGCAGCTTATCATTATCTGTCTGAGCAGACATCTTTCTAGCATACATAGTGAAATGACTCAACGGACAAGTGTTGCCCTTGTACTTCTCAAACTCAGGCAACTTGAATTTGTAAGGAACTTTAACATTAGGGACCAGACAAAGATCATAGGCATCTTTTCCGAACAAATCCTTATGCTTCAAGGCTCTCATCTCCCTCTGTATTTCAACAAAGCGTCCCTGGAAATCATCAAGTCTTTCAGCCACTCCAGCACCTTCACTAGGCTCAGCATGGTAAATCATTTCATCATGGTGCGGAATAGTATGCACCACAGGCGGTGCAGTAGTCACAACTGGAGGAAGAGTAGTCCACACTGGTGGGAGAGTATTAAATGCAGCAGTCTCAGGATGATGAGGAGGACGATAACCAGCAGGAATAAAATCAACCAGCATGCCCCAAGGTGTGCTAGCAGGCATACGATAGCAAGGAGAAATTACAGTTTCAACAGGAATTGATGCAGTAACAATCTCAGAGATGACGGTATTCTGAACAGGAGAATTAGGAGGTGGGTGATTCTGAGCAGCCACCAAACTTTCCATCATAGTAGAAACTCTTTCCAAGCTTTCCCTCAGATAAGTAACCTCTTCGCGCAGCTCGCGATTCTCTTGTTGTAAAGTTTCCATCACCCTCCTCCAATTAGCTCGAGTATCAAATCGGTGAGTCAGCTTGACAGGAGAACTGAATGAAGACCAAGAAACAACATAAGATCCCTGGAGAACACTCAAAAAGCAAGACAAATGCGGGTATGATGCATGGTATGCGTATGCAAATGCAAGGATTTCAAAGGACTATAAGATAACTTGCAATATTTATAAAGAAACATTTTTGAAGTACTTAAAAAAAACTCATTCTCATTAAGATCAAAGTGAGGATTACAAGTGAAGTACAAACATCAATAATCCTAATACAAGAGAGAAAAAGTAAACTAGGCCTAGGGAATCATATCCGAAGAAGTTCCGAATCCTGGCTGATACTTCATGTGAATCCTCTTGATCTCTTTCTTGTACCGATCTTCCATATCTTCCTTATCCTTCACCAACTTGTCAACAATGGCCTTCCAAGCACCGGAAGTAGGAGGAATGGTAGATGGAGTACTAGAGGAAGATAAATCCTCTCTTGGCCTCTTCGTAACACGCCGCTCAAGTAACTCTATGAGATCATCCTTCTCCTTCAGTTGCTCTTGCATTGTAGTCTTCTCAAGTAGCCATTCTTCTTTCTCTTTCTTCATCTTGTCTAGCTCTTCTTGAAGAGCCACCTTCTCATCAACGGGAGGAAGAAAAGCAGACAATGGTAATATGGGAAACAAAGGCTCCTCAGGTGGATAAGGCATCTTGAGCTTGGAAGCCCTAGATCGAACCCACTGGATATAACATTCAGAAGGAGCAAGGTGTTGTCTTCCCAATTGACCTTTCTCTTTCCGATGAACCGCATGCCAAGAATGAGCAATCCTTTTCTTCATTTCTACATGATCCGCACCATTAAGAAAGAAGAAACGGGATAAGGAAAGATTGTTTGGTATGTCCTTCAAACAATATCCGAACTGTCGTCTAGCAAGAATGGGGTTGTAGCTAATTCCCCCACGTGTACCAAGAAGAGGTACATTAGGAAATTCTCCACAACTATCAATAAGCACTCCAGTATCATAATGAGAACTATACCATGTCATGTCCTTATGAGAAAGTGACATCAACCTTTGAGACCATCTTCGATTCTCTCTATTGTCCTTGAAGACATCCGACTTGGGTAGGTGCGAAATAAACCACCTATAGAGAAGAGGCGCACAACACACAATCTCTCCATCGCCTTTGGAAGTCCTATAGTGAAAAGCATGATACATATCTCCAAGCAAAGTAGGCACCGGATTCTTCTTCAAGAAGATCTGAATAGCATTCTCATCCACAATACCATCTATGTTTGGAAACAAGACAATCCCATAAATGAGCAAAGCAAGAATAGCCTCAAATGCATCCTTATGACCCAAAGTAAGTGAAGTAGAAGCTTTTCCCATCAAGAACTTAGCATTAATACCACGAACATTCCCCTTTGGAAGAAACTTCCCATTAAGATCGGACTCCTTAAGAAAAAGTGCTTTGGCGATGACCTTGATAGTAAGCTCCTTCTCTAGACCAGTGAAAAGAAATTCCTTGTCCAAAATAGGTAATCCTATCTAATGAGAGTACTCCTCCAAAGTCGGCACAAGGTGATAATCCGGAAAAGTGAAACAATGATGCAACGAATCATAAAACTGAGCCAAAGTAGGGAGAATCCCCTCAGGTGCATCGGTATCCAACATAAACAAAAGCTTCCCATGACATCTCCGGAACTCCTGGGTATCAACAACCAATGCTCCTAGCTTTCTCAACTCTACTACATTAGGATTCTTGAAGGTGTACTTCTTTGTGTTCCTCCTTTCAAAAGTCATGGCCATGGACATCTGAAATTTACAAAAGTTCCTTATGAGTCCTTTGAAATCTTAAACACAATGCTCATGAATGTATGATGGCATGTATACAACAACCACAAACAAGATCACACAAGGCACACGGGCTTAGGTTCCGAGTCATGAGCATGAAGTCAAGGTAACAGAACACCAACCCACACAGGTAAGTACTAAGATTTTGTCTTCATTGTACCTGCAGAAAACCAAAAGGGTGCTAACAAAGGTGTCCGGAGTTAACAACCATCATCAGAATATCATCGGTACGTTGGATTACTCCCCAACCGATAACATTCTTAAAATAGACCTCGTCCGAGTGTAGTATCGCATGACAACTGATGGGCTAAAGACGTATCTAATTATGTGTCTAGCGGTATCTTAACTGCAAGTGCACAGCCTATCGAAGTAATATTTAAGATTATCGATCCACAGGGACTTTATGATTACTTAGTGCTAGAGGATTTACTAGTTTAGCTAAGGTGAATGGTTGTCACGATTTTTTGGTTGTTTTTAAAGATTAAAGGCGGGAATTAAATTTAAGTTTAATGAAATAATACTAAGCAGTCGGTATGTAATTATGATAACTTAGGCGGGTCAATCTAATCTAGGCTTATAAAGATGATTCACTTAATCTATTCTGTAGAGGTTACTAGTTTAAATATCTTTAACTCACACTCTCGTGGTCTTATCTCAGATCTTACCCCTAAAGCCCTATGCCTGCTCTCGCTAGCCCATAAGTGTTTAGAAATAATTTTTGGAAACTTAGTAATTCTAATTCATTTTAAAGCGCTCTCGCTGTGTTTAAATTAAATGTCTAACTTTAGCTATCTGGTTAAAATCTCACACTCTCGTGGTCTTGACCTAACCTATTACATTTTCCTTACTCTCGTAACAAAAAGGTTGATTTTATAATAAAAAGTCTCAGCCAGAATATTAAGCTCTTAATTATTTTAAGCCTAGAATTGATTTTACCGATTTAGTTTATTTTAATTACATACCGTCCTAAGGTGTTTAGCTACTCATGATTGTTGAAACAGACAGAGGCAGAAAAACACAAAATAAAATATGCATAACAGAAAAATAAATACTTAACATTAAATATAAATGCAATTTAAATAAAAACCTGAATACAATCAAAATGTTAGACTCCTTCTTCCACAGCCTGGAAACTCGGAGTACGGACCGGATTCGGAAATAAAATTTCTAAAAGAATTCTGAAGGTTTTGAAACAAATTAAATTATAACAATTTCCTAATGTTGGAAATTGTTATATGGTTGGTTGGGATACAGAAAATTAAAGCAAGAAAAATAAATGCTGGAAAAATAAAGGGTGCAAATAAAAACGGCAGAGCTTCCGCAAGAAAATTAAAATCAAAACTCTGTAAATTGTTTCTTCAAGTTAAGCTATTTATAGGATCAATGTTTTGGGCTTGGCAGTTGGAGTTGGTGCATGGGCCTCGTAGAAATTGAGAAAATCCAGGAAATGGTTGACATACTGGGTCTGCGGGAGAATAGGAAGGTTGGATTCACGTAGCGTACACGTTCATGACCAAGTCTCATCAAAATACCCTAAATTTCCCTTGTCACGAACGTGACAAGGGTGTCACGTTCGTCTTCCGTGTCTTATGCGCGTCACGGTCGTGAGGGACTTGTGACGACCGTGACTGCTCCTTTTAGCGTGTCACGGTCGTGACTCGTAGGTGACGATCGTGACTGTTACAAAAAGTGCAGGTTATGCAGAATTCCTCTTTTCTTCATCTTTTCATGGTTGTTTTTGGTCATTTCACTTGTGGCTCATGATTTAGCTCTGTATATGATGTACCTGCAAAATGACAAAGAAAACTCGAGGAATCGGGTGTTAAAACGACAAATATGTGATAAAACGTTATTGAAACACAGCAATAAAAACGATACTTTTTCTCGTTATCAAACTTCCCCAAACTTAAACCTTTGCTTGTCCTCAAGCAAATAGTCGGTTGAAAATTGTCGGACAAGTTTTCATCGACGCACACACATAACAAACCGTACGAAGGATCGTTTTGTCAGATAAACCGGTACTTTGATAAAACACTAACGATACACTAATGACACAAGTAACAAGCTAAGTCGTCGACTTCCTGTTAAACGAAACATTCGGTAATTGTGTTACGGTTTCACCTAGAGTCTTTCGATCTTATTTCGCCCGGTTTCATTCTAGCGCAATCACATTAAGCCCTTTGCCTTAGCACGCACATAGTGGAGTAGCCGGTTAGTGACTTTGATCCTTTATAAGCACGGGGTCTGGTACACGAATGTGGTAACCCTATATACATTATCCGATTTGGAGGTTGTGGGGGATCGAGCCATAGCGCGCCCTACCAAGTTCAGAACCAGTACCTCTGAACCAACCCACAATGGACTCCTTCTCATATTCCTCGTTTCTTATATGCGATCGTGTACTTTGGTGCAATTTCTTTTCATTTGCATCGAGATATGAAGGATCATTATAGATTAGGCATCAAACAATTATATTCATCGGCTCCCCACGTGGTTTGTGTTCAGACGGTGCTAACTGCTAGTATAAACTACTAGGGGTTACTTTTGAACTGAAACTTAAGGTGTAGTCGTAACAATTATCGGAACGGAATGCTTAAGTGGGAAGTCTAAGGTGTCAAGACTGTATTGATCTTGTTGAATCGTTCTCAGCTTCCTAATTATGATTTCGTAGGTAAGTCGGGTAATGCGAAGAATAAATTAAAGATTTTTTTTTCGGTATGGCTAAATAAACGGGGAGAGTTCGAAACTAAATAAAATAGCACAAATATTACTTTGTTTCATTAAAATACGAAAAGGAAATACAACGGAATGGAAAGTGCGGAAAGGGAAAATGCGGAAAAATGAAAGGTACCTCTCCCACACTATATCAGACATTGTCCTCAATGTTGTGATATAATAGCGGGTAAAGCACAATACAAACAACGGAAATGGAAAAACATAAACAAAAACTAAAACTAAGCCTGCTGATGACCACGGCCTCGACTTCTGGTGCGGGAGCGTCTGGTCGGAGTCGCTTCAGGATCAGAATCGGTGCTTGTGATAGCAGTGATATCAATGCGCAAAGACTCTAGCTCGCTAAAGATTTCTCCGAGCTTCTCATCAGTCGTCCTCTGGTTGGTGGCAACATCTAGGAGTAATGCATCATGTTGCTCTTTTTGCCTTCGCTCCAATGCGGCATTCATCTGGTTTTGCTGATGAATCGCATGGAGGACGTCCTCAAGTGTGAATTCCTGTGCAGGAGGCTGTCGGGTGGATGACTTAGGAATGTCCTGGACAGGCTCAGCTGAATCCATGGTGTCTTGCATCTCGTCCACTGGTGGATCGGCCTGCTCATCAATAATGGGGGCGTGGCCGGCAGCATCCGGTAAAACAAATAGCCAGTTGGCTCGGTTGGACGGATCGATGCGGTCACGGCACGACAAGATGATGTGGTGATAAACAGTGCCTTGGATAATAGGGTTGAACCTGCCATCCTCTCTCTGAGAAATCAAGTGGGCGGACCTGCAATAATTCTTTGTTAGGAACTTTGCGGCTCTGCGAGGCAAATTGATGACCAAGTCACCAAGCTCCAGCTGAATGGCGAGGGTAGTGACAATGTCGCCTATGTAGAAGGGGGTTGCGCCTCTTTGCGCTATGGACTGGATATGGGACAGCATGAATGGGGCAGCATTGATGCGCTCGTCATGTAAGGCGCAGTGCAAGAACAAGAGCTCCTTGGAGTTAAGCTTGTGGTTGCTCTCTCTTGCAAAAATGGTGTTGCAGATGATGTCGCCGGGTTGTGGATATGCGTAGCATTCAGGCTTTGAAAGGCTGAGGCACGGGTGTTGGTGATGTCGTGCCATAAGGTGAAAGCGGTTTCACTGAAGTTGTCCGGCACGCGGAGGTGAGCATCATCGCCGTGATCGAAGCCTAGCAGCTCGGCGATCCTTGTTTGTGTAACTTCGAACTCCCGGCCGAGTAATCTGAACTTAGCAGCGCCGGTGAGTTGACTTTGTGAACCGGTAGGAGTAATGTAATGAAACGAGCTCAGAAATTCCAATGTCAGAAGCTCGAATGTAGGCTGGGGCTGACTGTACAAATGCCACAGACCAACCTTCCGAAGCAGGTTCTTCACACTGTTGAGCATTCCCAACTCTCTCAAACATTCAGTGTCGACATATCGTGTGGGTTGAACACCACGGTTCTGGAATCTGATGAACTTTTGTCGCTGATTTTCTCCATGCTCACCATCTCTAAACTGAATTTCTTCCATTGCATGTAAGTACAAGAGTGGGAGATGAGAGGTTTTTGGGGTTTGTGAGAAAAGTGTAAAATGTGAGGAAATTGGTTCGGATTAAGTGCAAGATGAGAATATGATAGGTGTGGAGTAAATGGAGAGGTTAATGGATTTTAATTTGGGTAATGGGAGGTTACGGGAGTTGGAAGAGATAATGGGGTTTTTTGAATGTTATGGAAGTTGAAAAAGGAAGAGGTTTCGAAGAAGAACAATTCTGTTTCTCAGAATTCCTATAACTGGGGTCGTCACGGTCGTGATGGGGGGATGATGGTCGTGACGCGCTAATTAGCTTGTCACGATCGTTAGAAGGTGATGATGACCGTGAGGGATTAAAACTTAGAATATTTTCCAGAATGCATTATCTCTCTCACGTTCAATACAATTTATATTTTTTTTATGATCACTTCTCATTTTATTTTAAACACAAACAATATATAATATCAACATAAATTGGTAAACTTCATCACATGAGAAATTATATAAAACATTAATCAATTTAAATATAACAGGAAATGGATTGAAAGCATAGAAATTGATTAAATTGGAAAAATTTGTAAAACTAGAAATGCATTGCTTTTGATAATTGAAGGGAAATTACATTAATAAAAATAAAGTACGAAAATGTTTGTGAAATGTTAAACTAACTAGAAACGAAAACAATAAGTAAAATAAGTTAGATCACTGCAGCATTTTCAAAAGTGCTTCTTCAAATCTTCGATTGCAGAGTTCAGGTGGTAGAATTGCTCACATGTTATGTCAGTTAAACCTATAATGTCCAATCACATGCTCTTAATCTCATCCTTAACAGTATTTATATCGGCTTGGTAAGCTTCAAGAGTGTTCATGATTTTCTTTAAGTTGTCAGCATATTCTACTTGATTCACTTCAGGGGTTTCAATCACTTCGTCAGTGTGGTCAATGTCATGGTAACCAGGAGGTGTCTCAGGGTCACTTTCTACATTGGTCATTATATCATCCCTTATCTTGTAAGATTGAGGTGTTTCAGGAGTAGATGGATAGTCATGAGGGGTTAGCTCATAAAGCCAATTATCCTTATTGTGAACACTGACTCTAGCATGGTTTGGTAGTGTGAATAGGGTTACTACTTCATTCCTGATTAGGTACTCAAAAGGTGGTTGTCCTAAATTCCTTATGATATGGCGGTTAAAGCAAAAGTTAAGATTCATAGGACGGATGGTACCTAAGCGGTTACACCTGTGTAATTGGTATCTAAGTCCTAAGGCATCAGCAATCATGGTGACAAGACCTCCTACTAATATGGGTAAATCAGGTTCTTCTTGGATTCGGGTGAAGGTTTGCATCATAAAAGGCACACCATTAACTGGCTGTCCATTAGTCACACATGACATAATGAATATCTCATCTTTAGATACTCCAGTAAGGTTCTATTCTTTTCCAAAGAAGGTGTGGGCTAGGATCTTATGGAAATAATGAATAGCAGGGTTATGTATCTCATCATTGTTCATGTTATTTGGTTCAGGATGGTAGCTTCCGGTTAAGGTTCCCCAAAAGAAATCCAGCTCAATGTCCATCAATTCTACCTGTGTGGTAGTAAAAGCAAAGGGTCCACTAGGGAATCCTAATAAGTCAGCTAGTTCTCTATGGTTAAAGTCATATTCTATTCCAAACAGGCGGAAACTGATAAATCCTTTCCTTAATCCAAAACCGCGCTCGGGTAAGTAAACTAAGGAGCTGAGGAACTCAAGGGTGAGCTCGCGGTAAGTCACAAACTTTTGTTTAATCAGTGCATTCTCCCATCCAAGTCGGTTAAACAAGTATAGGATGCTATCATGTATACCTAAGGTTTCCATAGTCAGATCATCCGGGTACAAAGTCAAATCCATTGGTCTCTGTGATAACTCTTCAAATTTCATTCTTTGGTTCCTACCTCTAAATTTGGTTTCCATAAGGTTTATCGTTTGGTTAGCCATAGTTAGTGTAAATACGGAGGAAACAAATCAGGGGGAGAAGGAAAGTGGAAAAGACTTTAGAAAATCTGTAAAAGTGATTTAAAAATTAAAATAAGGAAAATAAGAAAATAAATGTATAAATAAAAGCAATAATAGTAATAATGAAATAAAACTATAATAAAATGACAAAACAAATAAACTAATAATAAAATGATAAATGACAAAATAATAAAATGATCAAAATGGTTGAATGATTAAATGGGTTGCCTCCCACTAAGCGCTGTTTTTATCGTCAAAAGCCTGACGTAATGCTTAGGTGTAGATTAATCAGGGAAATTAGTGGACAATTCTAAAAGCCTTAGACTATTTGCATAATTTCTATTTTCAACTTTATGGTAATGTTTTAAACGTTGTCCGTTTATTATGAACGGTTCACTATTCCTACCCTTAATTTCTATTGCTCCGCTCGGGAACACTCTAGTTATTTCAAAGGGTCCTGACCATCTAGATTTTAGTTTTCCAGGAAAGAGCCTAAGTCTTGAATTAAAGAGGAGTACAACGTCTCCCACACTAAATTCTTTCCTAGATAGGCGTCTATCGTGCCATCGCTTAGTTCTTTCTTTATATATCTTAGCATTCTCATAAGCATCTAGCCTTAACTTTTCTAATTCGTTAATATCTAGGATTCGCTTTTCTCCTGCAGCATTATAGTTTATATTGAGAGTTTTGATCGCCCAATAAGCTTTGTGTTCTAGTTCTACCGGGAGATGACAAGATTTTCCATATACTAATTTGAAAGGTGTAGTTCCTATGGGTGTCTTGTAAGCTGTCCTATAAGCCCATAAAGCTTCATTAAGTTTAGATGACCAATCTTTCCGAGATATGGCGACAGTCTTTTCTAAGATTTGTTTAATTTCTCTGTTCGAGACTTCGACTTGTCCACTTGTTTGTGGATGATATGGTGTTGCCACACGGTGTCTTACTCCATACTTAGATAGTAATTTGTCAAAGATTTTTGAAATGAAGTGCGAGCCGCCGTCACTTATGACGAGTCTAGGCACACCAAATCTGGAAAAGATTATATTTTTGAAAAGCTTTATTACTACTCGTGTGTCATTTGTAGGAGAAGCTATAGCCTCAATCCACTTTGAAACGTAATCAACAGCTACGAGTATGTAATTATTACCGAAAGATGATGGGAATGGTCCCATGAAATCTATTCCCCAGACGTCAAAGACTTCTACTTCTAATATTCCTTTTTGAGGCATTTCATCTCTTCTTGAAATATTACCGGTGCGTTGACACCGATCGCAATTTATAACAGCGATGTGGACATCTTTCCATAAATTAGGCCAGAATAGGCCGGCTTGTAAGATTTTTGCACAAGTCTTGGAAGTGCTTGCATGCCCACCATAAGGAGATGAATGTCAATGAGCAATGACATCTTCTATTTCTTCTTCGGGAATACATCGACGAAAGATTCCGTCGGGTCCTCTTTTGAACAATAATGGTTCATCCCAATAGTAATGTTTGAGATTGTGAAAGAATTTCTTTTTCTGCTGATAGGTTAAGTCAGGTGGAAGAGCTCCTGCAGCTAGGTAGTTAACAATGTCAGCGTACCATGGCAGTCCTACAGTTGTTTGGATTGTTTCCACGGGTTCTGGTTCATCTATGTCTAACTGAACTGGGTCGTTTCCTATTTGTGCTATCAGCTGTTCATACGGAAAATCATCGTTAATCGGCATTTGTTCTGGTTTAATACCTTCTATTCTAGATAAATGGTCCGCTACGACGTTTTCAGTACCTTTCTTATCTTTTATTTCGAGATCAAACTCTTGTAAGAGTAAAATCCATCTCAAGAGTCTTGGTTTAGCATCTTTCTTAGTCAATAGATATCTGATAGCAGCGTGGTCTGTGTAAACGATTATTTTCGCTCCCACTAGGTAAGAACGGAATTTGTCAAGCGCAAAGACAACTGCTAACAATTCTTTTTCAGTAGTGGCGTAGTTCATCTGAGCAGAATCTAAGGTTCTACTGGCATAGTAAATCGCATGAAGTTTCTTTTCCTTCCTCTGGCCTAGAACTGCGCCTACAGCATAGTCACTCGCATCGCACATGATTCCGAAAGGTAATCTCCAGTCAGGGGGTTGCATGATTGGTGCGGTGATGAGGGCTGTTTTTAGAGTTTCGAATGCTTTAAGACAATCTTCATTGAATATGAACTCAGCGTCTTCCATTGATAAACCGGTAAGAGGTTTAGTGATCTTCGAGAAATCTTTGATGAATCGTCGGTAGAAACCGGCGTGTCCTAAAAAAATTCGTATTTCTCGAACGGTTTTAGGGGGTTGAAGATCTTTTATGACTTCTATCTTAGCTTTATCAACTTCAATTCCCTTGTCGGATATAACGTGTCCTAGTACGATTCCTTCTCTGACCATAAAATGACATTTCTCCCAGTTAAGCACGAGGTTCACTTTTACACATCTTTCTAATACCATTTCTAAATTTGATAGACATCCTTCAAAACTTTGCCCGCATACAGAGAAGTCGTCCATGAACACTTCCATGATGTTGTCTATAAAATCTGCGAAGATTGACATCATACATCTTTGAAAGGTTGCAGGAGCGTTGCATAATCCAAAGGGCATTCGTCTATAAGCAAACGTTCCATAAGGGCATGTGAATGTAGTCTTCTCTTGATCATCTGGGTGGATAGGGATTTGGAAAAATCCTGAGTAACCATCAAGATAACAGAAATATGAATGCTTGGCTAATCGTTCTAACATTTGATCTATAAAAGGTAGTGGGAAATGATCTTTTTGAGTGGCTTTGTTTAGTTTACGATAATCGATGCACACTCTATGTCCCGTCACTACTCTTTGTGATATCGATTCGCCTTTAGCGTTTTTCACAACAGTGATACCTCCTTTCTTTGGTACTACATGTACTGGACTAACCCATTTACTATCAGAGATTGGATATATTATTCCGGCATCTAGTAGTTTCTTAACTTCTTCCTTTACTACAGTGCTAAGGATTGGGTTAATTCTTCTTTGAGATTCTCTGGAGGTTTTGCAATCTTCTTCTAGCAGAATACGATGCATACAGATTGAAGGGCATATTCCTTTGAGATCAGATATATTATATCCTAACGCAGTTGGATATTTCTTTAAGACATCTAAAAGTTTCTTTGTTTCAATTGTTCCTAAACTGGAATTGATTATAACTGGTCTTGTACATTCTGTGTCTAAGAATTCGTATCTTAGGTTCTTAGGTAAAGTTTTTAACCCTAATGTAGGTTTATCCTTACTTGGCATGGGATCCGGTGTAAGTGCTAAACTTTCGCTTAGACTATCATCCTGATATGGTTTACGCCAATTATCATCTTCGAAAATCGGAGGGATTTGAATTTTCATAATTTAAGAATAGGTAGTTTCTTTCATTTCCATTTCTCTTACACATTCGTCAATTACGTCCAATAGATAGCATGTATCCTCTATAGCTGGTGATTGTAATAATTGTGTTAAAATAAATTCAACTTTCTCTTCACCTACCTCAAAGGTTAGCTTTCCTTTCTTTACGTCTATTATAGCTCCGGCGGTGGCTAAGAATGGTCTTCCTAGTATGATAGGTGTAGTGGAGTCTTCAGAGATGTCCATGATTATGAAATCAGTAGGGATGTAGAATTGTCCTATACGTACTAGGACGTTTTCTAGTATGCCTACAGGATATTTAACAGAACGATCGGCTAGTTGAACAGACATTTTAGTTGGTCTTAGGTCTCCCATGTCTAGCCTTTTGCAAATCGTTAAGGGCATAAAACTAATACTGGCTCCTAAATCGCATAGAGCTTTGTCAATGACGAATTTTCCTATTACACAGGGTATAGGGAAACTTCCAGGATCTTTTAGCTTAGGAGGCATATTATTCTGAATTATGGCGCTACACTCAGCAGTAAGTGTAACGGTTCCGTTATCCTCTATCTTTTTCTTATTAGATAAGATTTCTTTTAAAAACTTAGCATACGAGGGCATTTGAGTGATAGCTTCTGTAAATGGAATAGTAATATTCAACTGTTTCAGAAGTTCGACAAATTTCTTAAACTGGCCCATCGTCTTGGAATTGGTTAATCTCTGAGGGTACGGAATTGGTGGTTTATAGGGTGGTGGAGGCACATAAGGCTTTTCTTTCTCCACTTCCTCTTGATTATCATTTTCCTTTTCTTCTGGATCATTCACCATTTCAGTCGGTTTATCCGGTTTTTGGTACATGGCTGGATTGTCAAGTCTTGGATCGGTAGGTCTGTCAAGTTCCTTTCCACTTCTTAATATCACAGCATTGGCCTGTCCTTTCGGATTAGGTTGAGGTTGTCCAGGAAATACTCCAGCTGGTGCAGCGGTAGGTGCTTGTTGTTGAGCTACTTGTGAAATCTGAGTTTCAAGCATTTTGTTATGTGTATCTAATGCATCTACTTTGCTCACTAATTGCTTAATCTTCTCACTAGTGTGTATATTTTGGTTTAAGAAGTCCTTGTTTGTTTGAGATTGGTTAGCTATGAAGTTCTCCATCATCAATTCAAGGTTCGATTTTCTAGGGACATTAGGAGCAGTCTTTTGATATCCTGGTGGTGTAGCTGGTGCTTGACCTAGTGCGTATAAAGCATTGTTGTTCTTATAGGAGAAGTTCAGATGATTCTTCGAACCTGGGTTGTATGTGTTTGAGTATAGGTTTCCTTGAGCATAATTCACTTGATCTGTGGGAATTCCTATTAATAGTTGACAATCAGGAACATCATGTCTTGGAACTCCACATAACTCACAGTTAGGTGTTACTGCAGCCACGGTGGCTGTTGGTGTTATGGCCAAGTTGTCGATCTTTTGGTTTAGTTGGTCAAACTTTGCATTGACTTGGTCCATACTACTCACTTCGTACATACCTCCTTTTGTTGGTTTCTCAGTTGCGACTCTCTCGCTTCCCCATTGGTAATGGTTTTGAGCCATACTTTCGATAAGTGCATAAGCATCGTTATATTCTTTGTCCATCAGTGCACCGCCTGCGGCAGCGTCAATTGTCATTATTGTATTGTACAAGAGTCCATTATAGAAGGTATGGATGACCATCCATTCTACTAATCCGTGATGTGGACAAAGTCTCAGCATATCCTTATAGCGTTCCCAAGCTTCGAAAAGTGATTCGTTTTCCCTTTGCTTAAATCCGTTGATCTGAGCTCTTAGCATAGCTATCTTGCTAGGTGGGAAATATATGGTCAAGAAAACTCTCTTTAGTTCCTCCCACGTAGTTACTGAATTCGAAGGCAGAGATTGAAGCCAGGCTCTCGCTCTGTCTCGAAGTGAAAAAGGAAAAAGACGTAGTCTAATAGCTTCTTGGGTAACTCCATTGGCTTTTACGGTATCTGCGTATTGCACAAAGATCGAAAGATGAAGGTTCGGATCCTCGGTAGGATTTCCGGCGAATTGATTTTGTTGCACGGCTGATATCAGCGAAGGTTTCAGTTCGAAATCGTTTCGGTTGATAGCTGGTGCGACAATGCTGGAATGCGGTTCAGCTTGCGAAGGACTAGTGTAATATTTGAGTGGGTGATTCTATTCTTCAGCCATCTCTGCGTCCTTTGATGTTACGACTGGTTTAGGTGGATCTATTTGAAGAACTGGAATATTGTAATTTTGTTCGTAATCGAATATCCGTCTTCTTACGTGTAAGAAGCGTTCCGATTCTGGGATTAGAGGTTGCAAGTCTTCGCCTTGAGAGCGAGTACTTGGCATACACTCGGGAATTTAGATTAAGAAAAGAAAATAGTTGTTACCTTAGTCTAGACAATGCTACCCTAAAGTGCACTAGTAACTAAATTAAGGTCCCCGACAACGGCGCCAAAAACTTGATGGGCTAAAGACGTATCTAATTATGTGTCTAGCGGTATCTTAACTGCAAGTGCACAGCCAATCGAAGTAATATTTAAGATTATCGATCCACAGGGACTTTATGATTACTTAGTGCTAGAGGATTTACTAGTTTAGCTAAGGTGAATGGTTGTCACGATTTTTTGGTTGTTTTTAAAGATTAAAGGCGGGAATTAAATTTAAGTTTAATGAAATAATACTAAGCGGTCGGTATGTAATTATGATAACTTAGGCGGGTCAATCTAATCTAGGCTTATAAAGATGATTCACTTAATCTATTCTGTAGAGGTTACTAGTTTAAATATCTTTAACTCACACTCTCGTGGTCTTATCTCAGATGTTACCCCTAAAGCCCTATGCTTGCTCTCGCTAGCCCATAAGTGTTTAGAAATAATTTTTGGAAACTTAGTAATTCTAATTCATTTTAAAGCGCTCTCGCTGTGTTTAAATTAAATGCCTAACTTTAGCTATCTGGTTAAAATCTCACACTCTCGTGGTCTTGACCTAACCTATTACACTTTCCTTACTCTCGTAACAAAAAGGTTGATTTTATAATAAAAAGTCTCAGCCAGAATATTAAGCTCTTAATTATTTTAAGCCTAGAATTGATTTTAACGATTTAGTTTATTTTAATTACATACCGCCCTAAGGTGTTTAGCTACTCATGATTGTTGAACCAGACAGAGGCAGAAAAACACAAAATAAAATATGCATAACAGAAAAATAAATACTTAACATTAAATATAAATGCAATTTAAATAAAAACCTGAATACAATCAAAATGTTAGACTCCTTCTTCCACAGCCTGGAAACTCAGAGTACGGACCGGAATCGGAAATAAAATTTCTAAAAGAATTCTGAAGGTTTTGAAACAAATTAAATTATAACAATTTCCTAATGTTGGAAATTGTTATATGGTTGGTTGGGATACAGAAAATTAAAGCAAGAAAAATAAATGCTGGAAAAATAAAGGGTGCAAATAAAAACGGCAGAGCTTCCGCAAGAAAATTAAAATCAAAACTCTGTAAATTGTTTCTTCAAGTTAAGCTATTTATAGGGTCAATGTTTTGGGCTTGGCAGTTGGAGTTGGTGCATGGGCCTCGTAGAAATTGAGAAAATCCAGGAAATGGTTGACATACTGGGTCTGCGGGAGAATAGGAAGGTTGGATTCACGTAGCGTACACGTTCATGACCAAGTCTCATCAAAATACCCTAAATTCCCCTTGTCACGTTCGTGACAAGGGTTTCACGTTCGTCTTCCGTGTCTTATGCGCGTCACGGTCGTGAGGGACTTGTGACGACCGTGACTGCTCCTTTTAGCGTGTCACGGTCGTGACTCGTAGGTGACGATCGTGACTGTTACAAAAAGTGCAGGTTATGTAGAATTCCTCTTTTCTTCATCTTTTCATGGTTGTTTTTGTTCATTTCACTTGTGGCTCATGATTTAGCTCTGTATATGATGTACCTGCAAAATGACAAAGAAAACTCGAGGAATCGGGTGTTAAAACGACAAATATGCGATAAAACGTTATTGAAACATAGCAATAAAAACGATACTTTTTCTCGTTATCAACAACCACCTTAGGTTTACACCCAGACAGTTTCCGCACTACGTTCCTAAATTGGCTTGGATGAGTTAAGGGTTCTACAGTCCTCAGTATGATCAGCTCAAGGTCGGAAAATAATGCCACGTATGATTACTCATCATGACATTGATAGTTCAAGAGAGCCTAACCGAGTGGAGATTATCAAATTGATATAACTTTTGACTACTCCATCGCTTATCGCTTCGAATATCGCCGTCCTATCATAAGTTTCACTCAGATCCGGGTTAGAATCTATCTCACACAGAGGATCACCAAAACCAAAACAGAACAACCAAATAACAAACAAATCAAACCAAAGCAATAAATAAATCAAAGTAAGCTGAATCTACTTAGAGATTACTCCCCAGCAGAGTCGTCACTTTTCTGTAGCGGTAAAATCGTGAGTGTAAGCTATTGATTAACTTAACTCAAGTTAAATAGAGTCACCACCGCGCTTTTATTTATTTCCAAAAGGAAAAAGGAAAAAGGACGAATAAAACCTAATGAATCTAAAAGCAAAGGCTAAAAGAAACAAACAGAGAACAGGTAAGGGGGTAGGTTACAAATCGGGAAGGTTTTACGCACCCAATTTGTCCGTGGTACTCCACGGGAGCCCTTTGACATATTTATTGCTTTTTTGGTTTGAAATTGGTTTGCTTAAAAAAAAGATTGAAGAGATGAGGAGAAGAATGTTTTTTTAAGATTTTGTGTTTAAAGAGGTTTTAACGCCTCATGCCTACGTACCCACAAAGTGCAATGCGAGATCAAAACCTCGTAGTTCGTGGTACAAAATTTGAAAAGAAACAATGAGTTGAATGGATTTTAAAATGTAGAGATAAGTCATCATTCTTTAGCGAATAATTCCGCTAGAAAGAATGAATCATATCTAAACATATGAAAAGAGAAAGTGCACAAAGGCACAAAAACAATTGAGTGAGTTTTGGATTTTTTAAAGTACTTAAGAAAAGAGTTTCGATATATTTACATTAAGAAAATAAAATGGAAAGGATAAAATCACTTGACCTAAGTCAAGGTTTGATTGCGAAAGCGTTTGAAGTTTGAAAACCAAGAAGATTTTTGAAATAGGGAGGAGATTTGAAAATTTAAGAAGTGGGAGGAGATGAAGGGACTATCCTAATACTTGAATTAAAAAGTTAAGAGAAGAGCGATCAAACCATATTATGAACATTTCTTCAAAGTAACAGAATTCCATCTTCAAAGACAAATGAAGTTAATTCGAGGCCAAGGTCTTCAATCAATCACAACTTGAGCAAAGGGAGAGATCCTAAAATCTAAGTCCAAACTCCAATGCTAAGGATAGTGGCCATAGTCCGAAATTAAAGTCACCAATCTTTTTTAATGTTTAATCCTTTAATAGTGTTTTGTGTCCAAATGGACAAAAGAAAAAAATCACAAGCAACAATATAAACATAAACAATATGATATATGATATAATATGATAATAGCATAATAAAAGAGATAAGGAGCGAGAAATTGAAATAAAGAGGATAAGGTGCGAGAGATTGAATTTAAATGGATTATATTCACATTATTATAATATTTACATATAAGTGGTATGATGAACTTAATCAAGCACAACCACGAAAGATAATAAAAAAATCGAGGCAACCGGATCCAAGTGGATCTTATTCCGAATTGGGACAAATTTAGGTCTATGTTAAGCAATCGCCGAGTAATTTACGAAGTAATTACCCTACAAATGAGGCCGGCCACCACTAGTTAAAGTGGAAAATATGTGTGCTAATACATGTTAGAGAAATGATATTATGGATCATTCTCCGAAAACATGTCGCACTAAAAGAAAAAGAACGGTCTAATCTTAATCGAGATTTTCGTTGAATTTATCGAAGGCAATCTATCACGATCTCAAAGTATGGAGAATGATCCAAATGATCATTCATCCATAGATTTGAAATAATGAAGATTAAACATCTTCGAAAACCAACAATCACGAATCGGAGATTTTCATCGACCAAAAAAGAAAAATAAGAGATGAAAAAGAAATATGGATCTAAAATAAATCCATAAAGAAATTAAAATATTTTTTAAATCCTTTTCTTAAAATCTCTTTTCTAAATACTTTTTTCTAAATTTTATATCAAAATAGAATTTGAAACAAAATTTTAAATGAACAAAGCTAATAATAATAATATAAAAAAAAAAGAAGTTAACAAAATGGAGGGGGGAAGGATCCGCGGGTCAAGCATTGTGGATAGCAAATGATCCATGAGAAATCTCTAAGCCCAAACCAACTCCAATTATTAATAAACAAATTAAGGAAATAGTAAAAAAAGAAAAAAAGGATTGCATCGAAACACAGCCGTTCCTTTCTTCTTCAACACAGCGCTGCCGCTGTTCAATCAACCACAATCGAACGGAAAAAAAAGCCGCTTCTCGTCTACTCACCATTAATCGAGTTCAACCAACACAACCACAATCTCAGCCTCTTCTTCTTCTTCTCTTTGATTCCGAATTTTCGCGATGAGGGAAAGAGGATTGAAAGAAGTTTATGAGGTTTTTTATGAAATTAAGGAGAAATTAATTGAAGGTGGAAGATGATTTTAGATACGATTTTGAAGGTGGATTGATCTGTGAGTTTTTCCTTTTGAGGAAGGTGAAAAGGAATGAAGTTTTGTTTTCGATTTGGGAAGAATTTTGAGGGGCTGATTAAGCTTGGAAAATGAAGGTGAGAGGGGCTGTATTTATAGAAGAAGGAAGGTGAAAGTGATGCCGTTTTGAAGATTTGAGATGCGTTTGGGAGGGTAAGTACCGCGTGTTCATTTTTCTGTGTTTTGTGAGGCATTTAGTTGCGTTTAATGTTCTGCTGATTGCGTTTTGGTACTGGTGTGCTTTGTTCGCAGGTTCGCGTGTGAGCTGCTTGCAAGTGAGAAACTGTGTGCGTCCCGCGTGTGGTAGCCTGCGTTTGGGATTGCGTTTTTGCAGCGGCTTGACTTGTTCAAGTGTGGAAATGGGCCTTCGCGTGAGGCTTGCGGAAGCTGTTGCTTGTTGCGTGCATGGGAATTTGGCTGGCTGGTGATGTAGTCACGTGCTGGATAAGCTGGGAAATGTTTGATTGTAAGCTGGCGTGCGGAAGCTGCTGATGGCGTGTTGTGTAGCGTGTACTGGGAAAGACTGAAGCTGAGATAACGTTGGCTTTTTGTGATGTGAGATGCTGATATTGTGTGTGAAAGTCTTGTGCAGGCTTCAGCTGGGATATGCGGCTGCGTTTTACATGATGTGTTGTAGCTTACGCGTGCGTTTTGAAGTGTGACGAAGGCGTGTGTGGTTGCTTTGTGTGGCTGATGTTTAGAAAAGTCATGTGAAGGCTTCACATGTTGGCTTTGTGTGTCGTATGCGGAAGGCTTAAGATTGCTTGGATAAAGTTGTGGTTTTTTTTTCATTATTTTGTATTAATGGTGGGCTGAAAATATAATGAAGAAAGAAAAAAAATGGTAATATGATTTTTTATGAATGGGCTTAACAAAAGAGATATATGGGCTTCAAAAATCAAGTTTGTGTTTCTTTTTTTTTCTTCCCAATATGTAAATGTCCTTAAAAAAAGGTTTAATGGATATTTAGAAAGAAGAAAAAAAAAGATTAAAAAAAAATGTTTGATTTGGATAATAAAAAAAATGGAATGATTTAATCGGGGAAAATGGAAGAAAAATGGTTATTGAATAAAACGGATAAAATGAATTGGATATGAAATAATAAGAATAGTTTTGAAATGGGTATGAATCAACCACCACCATCACACTGCCACAAACTTCGATCCAAAATCAAATTCGCACTGCACCACTGAATCTCTGATTAAACTGGAATAAAACCCCTCTTGAATCACTGAATAAATTGAAACTTTGCCACCTAAGCCACAACCACTCGAATCATCTGAAAATTTCCTTGATTATTTCAAATCCATACTGAGGAAAATAAATCTCCAAATGAATCACTGATGAATTGATGGACTGATGATTCGAACCAAACTTCACACAAACCATTGCCTGATAAACTGGTGATTTCCGACACACAACAACTTGAACTTTGATATACGCACTATCTGAGAAATGAACCGCTGGCACAAATAACTTGCAGTTGAACAATCTTCTGATAGTTTGACCAATATTAGGTCAAACGTCCATATGAATCGGATCATAATTGAACAACCGCCTTTGAATTAAAAATACTGTCTTATCTTTGAAAACCTGCAACACAGAGGAGAAGAAGAAGAACACTGCAACATATTTTTTGGTATTTTGGTTAGAGATCAGTAAATATAAACAAATAATGGCAAGTAAAAACACGGTGATCCCCTGCGAAGCATAGACCCTACATCTGAGAAGAAACTGAGAAAATTGTGCGATCTTGTTTGTATGCAAAATGCAGATGAAATGCGAAGAAATCTTAGGGCAAAAATTAGGGTGTTACAGCTGCCCCTATTTAAGTTTCTTCAATCCGGAGATATGAAGATTGACATCTTCGTCTCTACAAGATGGGAGAGACTTAAATACATAATACCCAATTTTTGTCCTAAGAGAACATGATATGATATGAGTATGATATGCAAGCCCAAGATCTCTGTGGGAAAAAAATGACCACCAGAGGAAAGAAAAAACTTGGGGACACAAAAGAAAATCCCGCTGGGGAAACAATAGACAACAAAAGAATTTACCAGGAAAATAAATCACTGGATGGCTGACTCCACTTGGGAGAAGGTATGATACAATCAGGGTGCAAGATTCAACCAGGGAAAATAAACACCTTACCAGGAATTAATAACCAAACAAAATATTCGAATCCAAATAATGGAGGAATACTGAATTGGAAAAGAATCATCAACTACCTGTTTACTGGGTAGGAAATATAAAGGACTCGACTATCGATTTACTGGATAGGAGCAAAATAAAGAGGGATAACCTCTACTACCTTTTTACTGGGTAAGAAAATATAAAGGACTCGACTATCGATTTACTGGATAGGAGCAAAATAAAGAGGGATAACCTCCACTACCTTTTTACTGGGCAGAAAAATTCTCAACTACCTGATTTACTGGGTAGGAGCATGATCAACTACCTGATTTACTGGGTAGGAACTCAATCAAATGGAAACAGCTTCTATTACCTTTTTACTGGGTAAGAAGAAATCTCAACTACCGGATTTACTGGGTAGGAGTACAAGCAAAAGAACTTGATCAATTTGGTAATATTACCCACTATCGATTACTGATAGCTTAATTCCAAAGTAATATACTCAAGCCGGAGAAAATGTTGCCCACTACCAAACAATGATAGCTTAATTCCAAAGCAATATTATTCACAAAAGGAGACCAAAGTTCAATCCAAGAACAAATTGGAGAGAAACGGTCAAACAAGACTCATCCCGAGGAGGAAATATCTCAACTGGGGAAAATTCCATCCAGATAATAAACTGGGGAGGAAACTGAATCAATATCATCCACGAGAAACAAACTCAGTGGGGAATTAGAAAGGATTAACACTTTCTGCTTAAGGGTCGACACTCTAAACTTGAGAGGAAGACGACACACACACTCTGTGGGGAAACTCCACACCAAAGAGCAGATAACAATGATAAATGCAAGAATGCAAGCAAACGATGCTATGCTTATGCGTATGAATATGCTTATGAATATGCTGACAAAATAAACATAAAGATAAGAAACGGGTGACATGAACACCACAACAACCAGATACTCGGCTAATCCCAAGGCAACAATGCAGGGAAACATGCTGGAGGTTCAACTTGAAATATTGCAGGGGACTGTCATAAGCCATCAAAGGAATAAACTCCTACTACAAGACTTAAATCATGATGAGACAGCATTTGCTAGGGATATCATCCTGCTGAGGAAAGGCAATAATCTGCTGAGGATGGAAATATTCTTGATAACTGTCATACCACTCCTGCTCCACTTGGGGATAGAGTGCAAGTCCTGCTGAAAATTACATAGGAACCTGCTGGAAACCAACACATGCAGACCTATTGGGGAAGAAACTGAGAAAACTGTGCGATCTTGTTTGTATGCAAAATGCAGATGAAATGCGAAGAAATCTTAGGGGGAAAATTAGGGTGTTACATTGGGTACTTAAAATGTGTTGAGTATGGTGATGTTATTATAATTCTTGTACAAACTATATAATGTGCTGTTTAATAACCGATGAAGATCACGAGGATCATGTTGATTGGTAATATTGTTGATTGTATGCTTTGCGTAGACCCCATGAGGTAAGGTTGGTAGAGGTGAGGATCAAAAGGATCATGTTATATTGGAAAATGTATGGAAAATCATTGAGAGTGGAATTAATGAGGAATTCATAGGATATGATAATTGGTAATTAGTGTGTAGGAATATATGTGCTTATGTTGATTTATATGACTCTTGATGATGAACCATATGAATTGTGTTGATAATATGTGTGAATATTGTCTGATTGTTTATGTGACCCATGCGATGGGATGTATGATAATTGATGAAGATCATGAGGATCATGAAGGCATGACTGTTGTCATGCGTATTTGTATTATGGTGTATGTGTTTGAGTCTGCATATGCATACACTTTTGGTGGAATGATCATGTCTCGGTGGAGCGTAAGTGATCATTCGGGATTCGTTGAGAATCGTGGTTGCAGGGATGATCGTGTCTTGTTGGAGACGTTAACGATGCATTCGAGGTTCTATTTGATGAACCGTTATTGTGAGTCGGTACCGCATTTGCATTGTGTCATTGAGTCACTTTGCATTGATTGAATTAATGATGTATGATATGTGTTGATGAACTATTTGAGATATTGATTAATTGTATGATGTATGATGTGTATTTGATGAATAGAGGTGAGACTACCCTGTAAGATGTTATTTGCACCGTTAATATATTGAATTGTTTTCTCACCCCTTTGTTGTTTGGTTGCGTCTGTGTTTCCTCGGAAGTACAGATGATTCAGGCACTTGAGTATGCTCGGAGTACAAGTTGTTTGGTCGAGTCCTAGGAGTCGCTCTGATACGTAACACGGGAAATGGGGATATTTGTTATTTAATTATTCTTGTTGTAATAGTTACGTATCATATTTTGTTGAAACTCATAAATTAAGTGAATTGATGAATTTTGTGGATATTTGGCGAATTGCCAATTATTGAATAAAAAGATATTTCCGTTGTTTTTAATAAATAATTATACTTTTGGTTGATTTCGAAAATGTAACTACTCACTTGTTAATTAAACTCTGATTTATATGAAAACTTATGTTATTTTAGAAAATGGGAAAAGTGGGTGTTACAATTGGTATCAGAGCAGGTCGGTCCGTCCGGCCAGGTTGTCGTGTGTCATTTGTCCCAGAGTATACGATATGTGTGTGAAACACTATCGGTACTTGCTTGTTTGCTAGCTGTTTGTTTGCAGATGTTTATTGAAAATAAGTGGGGGAGAAGTTATGATTTCTCCTGAGAGTTGGCTTGTGGTGTGTTAGAATGGTGGTGTGGCAGAGGTTGCTAAGGTGGGTGTTGACTAAGGATTTTCTTGTGAAGCAACTTAGTTCGCATGATGCAAGGAACGTTATTAAAGTTGGGAAATGTGGCTTATGACCATCATGATTGTCGGCTGTCTATTGGCAAATTGAGGAACTGATCACCCTCAATCCCTTGTTAATAGTAGACGGAATCGTGTTTGATGAAAAAGACATATTTTTCAGCCGAGATAGTATGTTCAGTCGACTGTTTGGAGTTAAGCCAACGTTATGAGTGGTTTAAAAGAATAGATGTGGATTTAGGTATCCGGAAGAGAGATGGATTTGAGGATTGAGTATGTTGATTGGATATTACTAATGGTTACTCCTCAGTGAGTAGGAAGTGAATTTGAGATCGACGATTGTGAAAAGTTGAACGTTGCATCTACTGAGTACGTAGAAGAACTTTTGAGAGGGGACTCTGATGTCTAATTTGGTTGCATATATGGTATTGATTGGGAGTAAGGTTACAACGATGGACCGTCTGTAAAATATGAATTGTAATTATGTTTTAAAGAATATATTAGAGATGTTGTTATAAGTAAAGATAGAACTATTCCTTGGTCGGCCCTGGCGCTAAGAGGGATAATGGGGGAATTCATCGACAAAAAGGAATTGTGGGAACAAGGGTGCCTTCTTGGAAAACTTTGGTGTTATTGATATAGAGAGGTGGATATATAAAGTTGCATATTGATTGGTGAGTATTATAAGAATTCACCATTGTAAAGGGGATAAATTGGATTCGGTTAATAAAGGATCAAGAGTGAGCTGGAATTCATCCGTAATATTGATTTTGTTGTGAGTTAGATTATAGTGCCTACCAGGACCTTGAGTTAGTTGGAATTTCGTAAGCATGTTATAAAGAGAAGGTGATAATCGGAACCAAATGTTAACAAGTCCTGTTGGATGAATTTACTTCGTTGAAGGTTGTCGAAGAGAGATTGAGGGAGTAAGTATTGAACTATGTTTTGGCATAGTATGATAAGAAGTGGATGAGTTTTTGAAAGTATAAAGGTATAATTTTTTTCGGAAATTAATTATAACCGCGTGTCTTCGCTATGTAGTGATGTTGATTCGTTGCCTTAGGAGTGCGGTATATGGGATGCAAAGTATAGATAGTTTCGTAAATGTTTTTGGAAATGGTGGACCGTGAGTTACGAGATCAATTAAAAACTATATGTTGTGGTTATTATGGGATGAAGCGAGAGAAATATAAGTATCATTGTACGTGTTTGACTATTAAGACAAAAGTAAAATAGTAATTATACAATATTATCTTTATGGAATTTATGACTTAAGGATTTAATTAATATGAAATTTGAAACGTTGGAAGGATGATCCAACGAGTGAGTAGAAGTAATGTGAAACTGTGAAATGACCATGGATGTGTTGTAGAAGATAGTGGTGACTGGTATGTATTATAGTGGATATGGAGTATGGATTGTACCTTTCATATTTATTTGGATAGTTTGGAGATGATAACTTTTGGAAGATGTCCTTATCTATGATGAAAGTAGAAAAAGGATTTGTGGAATGTTGGAAATCGAAGTATAAGAATTGGAAAAGATACAGTTATATACTAAGCTATCAAGAATGATTTTTATGAACAGGTGTAGATGTGTTTGATTGTGTTATTCAGAGGGAGGTATGAGTCTGTCCGAAGTAGATGTGGATCTACAAGGATGGACACGAGTAAGTTATAAGAGATTAGAATGTATTTGGACTTAGTTGGTTGTTATAGCAGGTTATGAAAAGTTTTCCAAGTTCGTATTTTGTTGTTCGGATAACTTGTGAAAGATAAGTCGTTCGTTGAGAATGGTTGTTTTGAGGGAGAGCGCTGGAGAGTCGGAGTAAGAATTAACTACGGTTACAATATGATTTTGTTTGATTCTGACAAGCTGTGGATAGAATGTTGGATAATGATGTGATAAGTTGATAGGTTATTAGTACTTGATCGTGAAGTCATATTTGGTATTATATGATGAGAGAGGAATTATGGAAGTATTTATCTTACCCATGGATTGGAAGTGGATGAGAGTAAAATGGTGTTGAGTATCCGATAATATTGTTGCCATGATTGGAGATTGAAGTATTCGGTAATCACATGAGCATACAATTCCGATTTGATCGGGAAGAATGGAGTATGAAACGATTAAGATGGTCGGAATGTCTGAGGTAGGGAGTTGGGAATTTTCCTATATTTGCATTGATAGTTAAAAAGTTGAAATTGAGTTAGTAGTCAAGAGACTTGCATTCGAATATTGAGGTATGTTAAGTGAATTGTTATAATTGTGGTGAAGGTTAGAAAGAGTTAAAGTTAGATGTGAACTTCATGGAATAGATAGTTGCGAGTAATCAGAGTGCGCAACGGAAGAATGAAGTGGTGTAATTGTTTGTATGTAAATGGCTAGTAAAGGCCCAAGATATTGAATGATAAGACCTGTTGAGGTATTGAGACTATTGGACATCCCGGAATGGATGGGTAATGGTAAGAAGTTACCTACACATCGAGAATTACGGGATATACAGAGATATTAATATATGTGATGTGTTTGCTTCATTGATGGGTTATGATTATATTGTTTTAGTGGAGAAACTGCAAGGTTAGTCCGTTATCAGTATTGTTGTAGCTAGACGATATGTATCATGAGATTTTGGTGCTTGTCCTTGTTATCGCCTCGTTACCTTTGGTGATGGTACAAGTGCGAGTAACTAATTCCTATGATGAGGTTTAGGGAAGTGTTACCTATGGTGATGGTAACAATTTTTGTTGTGTTCTATTTCAGGTGTATACCTACGTGTTCTGAAATGCGATTGTGGTGTTTTTGTTGTTATGGTAGTTTCCGTGGCACTAATATTGTTGTTTTGGATTAATTATAGAATTACCGGTTATGGAAAGGGAGTGATTAGACGGGTGCGATAGTATATCTAAGTAATTCCATTGAGTTCCATTTTCGAGGACGAAAATAAAATAAGTGGGGGAGAGTTGTAACACCCCGATTTCATAATTTATTTACTAAAATAATTATTATGTATATGAGTGGTGTTTTTGAAATTATAAGTGAAGAATTATTTATTTAAATAATAATATAATGATAATATGGTATTATTTGAATATTATTACTAAATAAATAAAATAGTAAGAATTGGAGGTCTAAGGGGAAAGGTGGTAAATTGGTGTGGTTTTATGAGAAGGAAAAAAATGAATCATTTTCATTCATCGTGTTTTGGGTGGAAATAAGAAGTTGGCTCTGGAGAAAGAGGAAAAAGGGAGAGAAGAGCAAGAGACCTAAAGCTCCAAGATCAAGATTGTTCAAGGAATCGATTGAATCTAAGGTAAGGGGGGAGAAAGGGTTCTTTATTGGTGATCTAACATGAAAGGGTAGTTGAGAGGTCCTTACTCTCCTAGGGATTGTGTGATTTGATATAATTTGATGAATTGTGGTATGAATATGGAATTACATGATTGATTGTTGTATTTGGAATAATCGTTGTTTGAATTATATAATTGGATTAATATGAAAACTGTTATATGAATGTTGTTGTTGATGATGTGAATTGAGAAGAGGAAGAGAAACTTAAAATCCCTAATTTGATTAGTAATATTAGGTTGGAAAGATATGTGGTGTTAAAGGTCTTAAAATCAGTATAAGAATGACATTGGGACTGTTTTGAGTGATAAAAGTGAGATATAATCAATAGAACCCAAACTGGTATGAGATGGGGGAATGAAAAGTGATTTTTTGGGAAAAAGTTGATTTTGGGCGCAGAGCTCCTGACACGGGCCGTGTCACACGACACGGGTGGCCGTGTCAGGCTATGGGAACCAGATTGGGAGGATTTTTGGGAAGATTGGAGATCAGAGGGTGTGACACGGGCCGTGTCACACGACACGGGTGGCCGTGTCACAGTTCTGTACTTTGGAAAATGATGTTTTTAGGATGGTTCGTCTGGCCGTGTGACACGGGCCGTGTCAGGGGACACGGGGGGCCGTGTCAGGGGACACGGGGGGCCGTGTCAGGCCTCTGTATTTGGGAAATTCATGATATTTTAAGTCGGTTTCGTCCTGTTCCCTTGGTCTACTTTCTTACCATTAATCTAAGGCTTTGAGAATAACATCCATGAGTAACTATAGGACCTGACAACCGATAATTAGTGTGTGAGTTTTATATGATTAATGTGGATAATATAAATTTATTAATTGGGTACTTAAAATGTGTTGAGTATGGTGATGTTATTATAATTCTTGTACAAACTATATAATGGGTTGTTTAATAACCGATGAAGATCACGAGGATCATGTTGATTGGTAATATTGTTGATTGTATGCTTTGCGTAGACCCCATGAGGTAAGGTTGGTAGCGGTGAGGATCAGAAGGATCATGTTATATTGGAAAATGTATGGAAAATCATTGAGAATGGAATTAATGAGGAATTCATAGGATATGATAATTGGTAATTAGTGTGTAGGAATATATGTGCTTATGTTGATTTATATGACTCTTGATGATGAACCATATGAATTGTGTTGATAATATGTGTGAATATTGTCTGATTGTTTATGTGACCCATGTGATGGGATGTATGATAATTGATGAAGATCATGAGGATCGTGAAGGCATGACTGTTGTCATGCGTATTTGTATTATGGTGTATGTGTTTGAGTCTGCATATGCATACACTTTTGGTGGAATGATCATGTCTCGCTGGAGCGTAAGTGATCATTCGGGATTCGTTGAGAATCGTGGTTGCAGGGATGATCGTGTCTTGTTGGAGACGTTAATGATGCATTCGGTGTTCTATTTGATGAACCGTTATTGTGAGTCAGTACCGCATTTGCATTGTGTCATTGAGTCACTTTGCATTGATTGAATTAATGATGTATGATATGTGTTGATGAACTATTTGAGATATCGATTAATTGTATGATGTATGATGTGTATTTGATGAATAGAGGTGAGACTACCCTGTAAGATGTTATTTGCACCGTTAATATATTGAATTGTTTTCTCACCCCTTTGTTGTTTGGTTGTGTCTGTGTTTCTTCGGAAGTACAGATGATTCAGGTACTTGAGTATGCTCGGAGTACAAGTTGTTTGGTCGAGTCCTAGGAGTCGCTCTGATACGTAACATGGGAAATGGGGATATTTGTTATTTAATTATTCTTGTTGTAATAGTTACGTATCATATTTTGTTGAAACTCATAAATTAAGTGAATTGATGAATTTTGTGGATATTTGGCGAATTGTCGATTATTGAATAAAAAGATATTTCCACTGTTTTTAATAAATAATTATACTTTTGGTTGATTTTGAAAATGTAACTACTCACTTGTTAATTAAACTCTGATTTATCTGAAAACTTATGTTATTTTAGAAAATGGGAAAAGTGGGTGTTACACAACCCGTTTAAAATCTCGATGCCCTTTGAAAATTCAGCACCAGCTCTATTATAATGAGGATAGAACTTAGACAATTCCACAAACTTCACAACATAATAAGTAACATACATGTTTCCCTGCTCCAGCTCAAAGAATTCAATCTCCTTCTTGCCACGAACATCCTTTGGATAATACTTTCTCAAAAATTCCCTACAAAACACATCCCAAGTGATTTCGTCACCTGCAGCACCCAACCTCTCAAGAGTCTCTAGCCACCAGTCATAAGCTCCAACTGCCAGCATATGAGTACCATATTGAACCTTCTGCGATGGAGTACAATCTATCACATGGAAGATCCTCTCAATCTCTTTCAACCATCCCAAAACTGCATCTGGATCATGTTTTCCCTTAAAGACAGGCAGATTCTCTCTTAAAAGTCGTCAGACTACGTGATCCAAGATCGTCACTAGTGTTCGACAAATTTTGCACAGCCTGAGCCATTGCTTGCATTGCAGCAGCATTTCTTCCATCCATCTCATCTTATCACTACAACACAAACAAAAATTAGAACTAATTAACAATACTCGATTGTTAAACAACTATGACTCGACACTTGGCCAGACAGACTACTCTGATACCACTAATGTAACACCTCATTTTCTACCCGATAATTATAATAAAATCAGAGTTATAAAATTTCCAACTTAAAACGGGATATCACATTTTCAACTTCAAAATTTTAACTTAATAGATAATCATGAATGATACATAACACCTTCAAGGAGAACTCATAAATCAATATATAGTCTTCAATATAATTCAACTTTATAAAATACTATGCAGCGGATTCATAATCAAAGTAATAACATCTTTTTCCAACATAAATCAACTTTAAAATAAAGCAACAAGGTACACTTCGGCAAATCAACATAAAAATTCAACATTTAAAACAACTAAGCAAAACAAGACATGCGTCATTCCCCCGAGTGCTACGTATCCAGGGCCGGCCCAATAAATCCAAAGGCCCCGTTTTATTTTTAAAAATATGCCTAATTTAAAAATAAAAAAAAATTAAATAATTAAAAATGATAGAAAAATATAATTATATATTAATTAAAAATAAATTTAATTATAATTATGTTAACATTTGACACATCTCATTTTTTTATGTACTAAGTTTCATAATATTTTTTACTTTATTGAATTTTTATATAATATTTTTTATATATTTATTAATATTAATGAAAAAAATTGCATCTTTTAAAAAATTTGGGCCCTCTATTATTTGGGGCCCTGTGCGGTAGAGCTTGTTGCTCTTGCACAGGGCCGGCCCTGTACGTATCAGAGTGACAACCACCGAATCGACTAAAGGTAATCAATTACTCCTCTTGATTACCTGCATGTTGCCAACATAGGAACAACATTCAAAATAAGGGGTGAGATATCGAAAGTTATAAACGAAGTTTGATGAATAATACATAGACAAGAATCTAATATTTTAAAGAAATTAATCAAATATTATTATTTTTGCAAAAATAATAATTTGAATGTATGTATAAATCATGTGCAAAAAAATATTCAAAAATGATTTATTTTGAATGTTTAAATAATTAATTGAAAAATAATATAAAAATATATTTAAAATAATAATATTCTTTTCAGGTACCCATATATATTTATCTTTGCATTTTAATTCATGGATGTATCATTACCTTAGTGGGTAATGCGCTTGTATAATGCCTTTATTTACCTCAAGGGCGTGAGTTTGAATCCCCCCTTTGCCATTTTGTGATTTTTGATGTTTTTTCATAAAATAATTGTGTCACCCTAAGACAACGCTTTCTAAGGAAAAAACGCTCTTATAGGGTTCCCTTAAGAAAACGCTCTCTAAGGTCATTTATTAGTTAAAATAAATAAAAATTTCAGACACCCTAAGAAAGCGCTTTCTAATGTCAATTATTAATTAAAATATAAAACTTTCAGAAACCCTATTATTAATTTCTAATCATTTTCACCAGTTCTTCTCTTGCTTTTCCGACCGTTTCATTTAAGCTTCTCTTGCTTCTCTTGTTGTTTCGTTATGTTATACATTATTGTTTCGTTCTGTTTCCTGAAATGCGTTCGTGAAGAAGAAGAAAAGGTATGTTGTTATACATTGTTGTTGTTGTTCTTGTGAATGTTGTTGTTGTTCTTGTGGATGTTATTGTTAGGGTACATTATTGTTGTACATTGTTGTTGTTGTCGTTGCCTTGGCCATTGTTGTTGTTGTCGCTGCCATTGTTCTGGTTTTTTGGTGTTGTTTTTTCTGAATAACAATGTACTCTTCACTTCACCTTGCAAATAATGGTTTTTGAGATCAGAACTATGGTTCCACTCTGATTCTCTCTTTTGATTATTTGTAATAGTTCTTTCTTTCACATTGCATTACTTATTTATAGAAAATTTGAGTAATACCATTAAATAAAACAATGGATTTAACAAAATTATATTTTTATTGATTGAAATACTTTATCAGTTTGTTTTGTTTAAGATAAACTTAAATAATATGTTAAATCCATTGTGCAGTTGGATATGGTGTTTACAAGGCATGTTCTTATAATTTTTTTTGGTGCCTGCAATATTTTAAAACATAAAAAAGAAGAAAAAAACAATTAGAACATACATGCTTCATACTTCTCCAAATTCGTGGTGCGACAAACATATAATAGAATCATATAATAAACATAAAGTTACATTGAAATATCCATACATGTTTAAAAAATAAAAAAATTCCAATATATAATAAACCAGAAACCACTATAAATACATCATTCCTCAAATTTCAAAAATCACAAATATTTCATTCATTCAACTATAACTTTCACTTAGTAACCTCTTATTTTAAACATTCCAAATCACAAACAATGTCTTCCACAATTTCAAAAATCCTCGCACTAATATTTCATTTTATGATACGTGTATAAGGGGATCTTGGTAATTCTAACCTATCTGGATACTGTGTGGGTCTAGAAGGTGTTTGCATCTCTACAGGTAATTAGTTGTTCTTTCTCGCCAGTGTAATAAGTAGTGCTTTGAATAAACTGATATGATGGGGTTTCTAACTTATTGAATTTTCTATATATAGGGGTTACTTGTGATCAAAGTGTGAAAGTCAGATCGTTTCCCTACAGGTAAATATTTTTTAATTTTTTTTGTTTAGTTTAATTAGTATAACCATGGATAAGAAATGGATGTCTTCAAGTTAATTGTCGAAAGAGCACGAGAATAGGGTATCAGAATTCGTTAAGTTTGTTATTGTGCACGCCAAAGACCCCAATCGAATGAGATGTCCTTGCTTTGGTTGCTATTTTGTGGGTCATGTTGAAGCGGTTCAGTTGACATCGCATTTAAAGAGGCATGTAATTGATCGAAATTATACATGTTTGAATTTGTATGGTGAGAAAAGTAACGAGAATATTGAACTGGGGAATAATACGACCTATGCTTCAAACAACAATGGCACAGATGCATACAGTTATGATCGAGTCAAAGAGATTGCAAAAGCATTTGAAGATGATCTTAAGGATTGTCCTGAAATGTTTGAGAGGTTGGTAAGCGATGCAGAGAAATCGTTGTATAATGGTTGCACTAAATTCACAAGATTGTCTATGGTATTAAAATTGTACAAATTAAAGGCGAGAAATGGATGGTCGGATAAAAGTTTCACAGAGTTATTGGCCCTTATGAAAGATATGCTTCCATAGGATAACGTTCTTCCTAATCAAATATATGAGGCCAAAAAGATGTTGTGCTCTATTGGCATGAGCTATGATAATATACATGTATGTTCAAACGATTGTGTCTTGTTTCGAAACGAGTATGCATTGTTAAATAAGTGTCCTAAATGCGGTGTTTCTTGATATAAGAAGAAGTTGTCTCCAACAAAAGTATTATGGTATTTTCCTATAATTCCGAGATTCAGACGCATGTTTCGTACTGAAACTAATTCAAGACACTTAACTTGGCATGCAGATGAAAGAATCATTGATGGAAAGTTTCGACATCCAGCAGATTCACCACAATGGATATAAATTGATGATGATTTTCCTGAATTTGGAAAAGAAACAAGAAACCTTTGCTTGGCATTATCTACTGATGGAATGAACCCACACGCTCTTCAAAGTATCTCACATAGCAATTGGCCTGTGATTTTAATGATTTATAACTTACCTCTATTGCTATGTATGAAGCCTAAGTACATGATTATATCTATGTTAATTTATAGGCCTAAACAACCAGGGATTGATATAGACGTATACTTAACACCCTTAATCGAAGATTTAAAGTTTTTGTGGGAGAACATTATGGAGGTTTATGATGGGTATAGGAACGAAAGTTTCAACTTGAGGGCGATGTTGTTTGGCACAATTAATGATTTTCCAGCATACAAAAATCTATCATGGTACAACATAAAAGGTCAATGTGTGTGTCCTATTTGTGAAGATAAAACAGATTGGACGTGATTGGAGTTTGGTCAGAAGAATGTCTTTCTCGGTCATTGTAGATTCTTAAATTCGAAACGTCACTACCGTGGGTGGAAAAAAAGCCTTCAATGGAGACAAAAAACAAGGTAGAGCTACACTTATATTGATAGGTGATCAAATTTTTGAAAAGGTGAAAGATGCGAGTACTCAGTTTGGCAAGCCTTTTGCACATACACTTGTAAGGAAAGGGTGGCAGAAGAGGTCAATTTTTTTAACTGTCATATTGGAAGTCGTTGTATGTAAGACATTTTCTTAATATTATGTATATTGAAAAAATATGTTTGACAGTGTTATTAGTACATTACTCAATATACAAAGAAAGTCTAAGGATGGCCTTAAAGCAAGAAATGACTTGATAGTGATAGGGATAAGAACTGAATTAGGACCCTTGAAGAAAGGAAAACGAACATATCTACCATCGACTGCATATACTCTATCTAGAAAGGAGAAAAAAGTATTGTGTAAGTTTCTAAGTGAAGTTAAAATTCTAGAAGGATACTCTTCAGATATTAGAAGATTTGTGTCTATGAAAGACCTCAAGTTAAAGAGTTTAACGACGCATAACTGCCATGTTATAATGGAACATTTTCTACCAATAGGTATACGTTCTATTCTGCCTGAAAAAGTAAGAAGCCCAATAACTAAATTGTGTTTTTTCTTCAAGTCAATTTGCAGTAAGGTGATCGATCCTGCGATCTTACAAATATTGCAAAACAAAATAGTTATCACTTTGTGTGATCTTGAAATGTATTTTCCTCCCTCGTTTTTTGACATAATGGTTCATCTAGTTGTTCATCTGGTGAAAGAGACATAATTGTATGGACCGACTTATATGAGATGCATATACCCTGCTAAACGTTATATGAAAATATTAAAAGGGTATGTGAAAAACCGAAGTCGACCAGAGGGTTGTATTGTCGAACGATACATTGTTGAAGAAGCGATTGAGTTTTGTACTGAATATTTGTCCAATGTACAATCAATTGGACTCCCTAAATCTCATATTGCCGGAAAAAAAGCAGGAAAAAAGTTAATTGGAAATGAAGTTGTGACAGTATCAAGGGTCGAACGGGATCAAGTGCATTTGTATGTTCTGCACAATGAGAATAAGGTTGAGTCGTATGTTGAAATGCACAAGGATCTTCTCCGAGGTTTAAATTCGAATATAAATATGAATTGGATAGTACAAGAGCATAATCAAAGTTTCATTCCTTGGTTTAAGGATCACATTTTTTAAAAGTATTATTCAGATCTCGGTTCAATAACAGAAAGATTGAGATGTTTAGCATATGGTCCAAGTTGGTTGTGTTTTCTAATAGCGCATACACAATTAATGGATACACATTTTATACCAAAGAACAAGATGATAAAAGTACTATGCAAAATAGGGGTGTCACCGTGGTAGTTGAAGCAATGCATATTTCAAGTGTGAAAGACTTAAACCCCAAATTTGCAAATCTATCATATTTTGGGGTTATCGAGCGTATTTGGGTGTTTGATTATGAGAAGTTTCAGATTCCTATATTTTGTTGCAAGTAGGTTGAAAATAATAATGGCGTATGAATGGCTAAGTCGGGATTTTTGAAAGTTGATCTTAATAGGGTTGGGTACAAAGATGAGCCTTTTATTCTAGCCTCTCAAGCTAAATAAGTGTTTTATGTCACTGATCCGACAAGTACAAAATGTTCTATAGTGCTTTTATTTAACAAAGTAATTGATGAAAACATTGGAGATGAAGGTGATATTGATGTTGATATTGAATTATTTACTAGAAATGGTCAAGATGAAAATATTATAGCAAATGCATCATATACTAGAAAGAATTATAATGAGGATATTTGGATCAATCCAACCGTCTGTGTTGTTAAGAGACATGTAGAACATATTCCAACCAAAAAAAGAAAGAGACATGCCTAAAAAAGGTACTAGTTATAAATAGATTATGGATTTTTATATTTGTCATTTAATTTGTCATGTTATATCATTCAATGGATTATAGATTATGGATTTTTAAAATTTGTCATTTAATATTTGTTTTTTTCTTTCGTACAGGTCTAATGGCTAGTAATGAGGAAGACACACACGAGACACATGATACAAATGAAGCTCAGAATGAAGCTTCGAAGGTAGAAAGTGAAATAAAACGTGGAATAATAATTCTGAAGTCAATCGTCTATGCTAGAGACAAAAGGGTGAAATTTGATGTACATTGGAGTGAGAAGAACAAACTAATTGAACCTTATGGTTCAATGTTATCTTCACACATTGGTTCACTTGTCCGCCAACACATTCCAATTACCAGTGATAATTGGAGGAATCCATTGCTGAAAGCTGGTAAGGATAAGATATGGAGTGAGATACAGGTACTTACCAAACATGATTGATGTGTTATTCGATTTTTTTTCCTTATACTAACACACTTATACTAACACACTTTATATTTATATATGTGTATGTTTTTGTAGAGGTCCTTTAATATTGATGAAAGCCGACATAAGTATTGTCTCATATTGGCCGGAAAGAGACATAGAGGGTTTTAAGCCTTATTATCAAACAAATATCTAAGGGAGGAGGAAAAAATCTGTTGAAACAGAACTTCCACACTTGTATGCGGATTTGATTACACCGGAAGAATTGGGCACTTTTGTAGCCAAACGGAAAACCGAAAAATTCAATGTAATGTTATCTTTTCATGTCTATTAATTGTATTATATACTTTTTGCATTAGTTTGTTCTGATATGACTTAAACTTGTTTATCCAGGATTTGAGTGTCATTAATCGCCAAAGAGCATCAAAACCCTCATACCATACAAAAAAAGGGTTTTTGGGATATGCACGCTTACAAAAACAAATGGTAACTATATATAAATGATATGATCTTATTAATTGTCTCAATATGTTATAATTAATGATCTTATTATTTGTCTCAATGTGTAGTTAGAAGAGGAGAAAAGTGAAGAAACATATCTTCCGGAACATGTTTTGTGGAAGGCTTCTCGTGTGGGCAAGGATGGAGTTGTTAATGAAGTTGTTCAACATGTTTATGACGAATGTGTAAGTATATCATTATGTCTTTAAGTTAATCAAAATTTTATTTAAATATAATTAATTTTTAATCCCCACTAATAATTTTCGATTTGTCAATGAATTTCAGGAGACTCTATCTAATTCCCTAACCACCGGTGAGGAGGATTGCAAGAGCATTCTTAGTCAAGTACTAAATGTTCTTGAGTATTCCGGTCGGGTGAGGGTAAAGGATTTGGTGTGACTCCATCTTCCTTGTATAAGAAACTAAAGAGGAAAAATCCCAACAACAAAGAAGTCATGCAACCAATGGAGGAACTAAAAGCGCAAGTCCATGAATTGCAAATGGATAAAGAGAGATATGAAGCGGAAAAATGCGGTTCCAGGTTGAAAAATACTAGTGACAAAGATAGTATCAATTGTGAAAATAAAATTCCCGAGGTAATTAGCAAATATTTATTTTAATTAAATTAATACATTTATTTTAATTGACCTTTATACCTTTAATTGACCTTTAATTAAATTAATACATTTATTTTAATTGAGGAATGCAAGGTTTTCCAAGAATAGGTTCAAGAAATTTTCGATGATGAAGTTCTAACCTTTGAGGAAGGAGTACCATTTTTGAATGGAGCGCCTTTGTCTTGAAGAATCAAGAAAGTTGAGGATATGCAAGCCAAGATCTCAGACTGAGACAGTCCTTTCAGATCTTGAATTCATTCACATCATCTTTATTTGTAATATTTCATGATTGTTAATGATTTGTTTGCATGTAAGAACTTGCTTGTTTTGAATATTAATCATAATGCAATGAGTATGTTTATCTTGAAGTGGTACATTCGATTTCACTCATTTAATTTGTTTTCTGCATTGCAATACCAGCTTCTTGTCTAAACTCTTGGAGGGAGGATGATGAAGTGAAAAACATAAATTTTTTGGTTGTGTAAGACCCTGCTGATGATGTAAGGCATTGTTTCAAATTCCCAAACACTAGAGATATAAGGAAGATAACCCCTTGTTAACCCCTTTTTGCCTTGAATTAGGAGTTTCTTTTCTAAATTAAAAAAACCTCACATTTAACCCTGGGCTGGGTAGTCCTCAGTTAATTTGACCAAAGTGTCCAAATTTCAAAAAGAATGCGCGTCTAAAGAAAACCACAATGGTTATCCTTCATCCATGAAGGAAGGAGGCAATCACAACCTTTTTACCAGTTAAATAAGCCAGTGTCACATGATTTGTTTAAAAAAGCGGGATAGAAAGAAAAAGAAAAGAAAAGTCTGCTAAGTCGGAAAAATTGAAAATAAATGACTTAGGCAAAATTGGGGCATCCCATTGGACATCAAAAATTCAAAAAAAAAAATTGTCCAGGAAAAAGTTAGGGAAAATAAAAGAATGAGAATCGCTTAAAGCGAAAAGAAAGGATTACAAAGAAAAATCCTCACCAAAAGAACAAATCTATGTGACTACCAAGTCAAAAGCTGTCAGGGTGACTGTTATTTCCTGAAAATCCTCATTGGATCTTAAATTAGTAACCTCATGGGTTCTTAAGCCGTTAGTTTAATCCTTTTGAGAAATGAATCTTTATGTTGAATTAACTGAATATAGGACTGAAGGACATCACAGAGATGGGGTGGGTACAAATAAGTTTTTGAGCCTAAAAATCCTTTTTTTTTGAAAATCGTGAACCATGCCAAGTTATCTCCCTCAAAAGACCCAATTGAAGCAGGGTTTATTTTGAAAGCATACTTCAACAAGACGGTGTTCCTGAATCCCATGAGTTGTGCTTAAAAGATATTTCTTGGTATTGCATATGCATTCAAAAATCAATGTCGTATCTAAACTAGTGATTCGCTCACAAGTTTTTGCGACATATTTTTTATAAAAAACTTCAAGATAAACATATGTGTTGCATTAGAATTATCATTCTCAAAATTAAACTTTTCTGCTTGCATACATTTATTTGACATCTGAAAGCTTACATATGAGCATCAGTGACGAGTTTAATCTTTTGAGGATTAAGACTCTGATGAGTGATTGTCAGTTATCTTAAGAATGATTGTATCCAAGGGCATGTTGCCTAAAGACTTTGTTGAGTATGAGCAAGTATACTTTCCCAGCTGATGATTTCACCAGGGAAAAGGTTGAAGACTTTTTTTGGTCAGAGAAGTTGCCAAATTCAGTTAATCTAGGGCAGTTACGTCGAGATTAGACGAATCTCTCTATGAATTTGAACATACTAGGGCATGTTATCTCAAGTCCTTATGGAACAACGTTTCCTCTCGGTGTAAAATCCTTTGTAGACCTAGTGGTATGGTACAAGAGCTATGTCAAAAATGGTAATGTCTTGAAGTGTATACCTTGTCTCTTCCAAAGAAGGGTTTGATCTAGTTGGTTCCTGTCACTCCCGAAGATTTGCATCCCGGTACAAGCGTGAACGGTCGGCGAAGAGAGAAAATGAAGTGAACTGAATAGAGTCGCCAGCTAGACATTTTTATCCTAAAGGAAAGGTAATTCTGCATAAACCTTAGAAAAAAGATGGATAAGACGGTAGCGAACCAAAGAAACTGAGAAAGGGGGTTGGTTACAACCTGGGAAGGTATTAGCACCCAGATTGTCCGTCGTACTCGACGGGATCCGCGCTTACAAGATTGTGTTTAAAGGGGTAGTGTATGTACTATCTGTGTGCAAAAGCTAGAAATGAATGTACATGTGTCAGTGATTAAAGGTGAATGCTCAGGAACTGAGGCTTAAAAGAGAATGCATAAAGAGGGGGATGACAAAGAGACTTTTGTTCGATAACTGTTAAGTTATGCCTACGTATCCTCTTATGTAATGAGGAAGTCAGAACACCGTAGTTCGACTCAAAGAGACTGAAGATAAAATTGACTGTGAATTGCTTACTTGTCAATGCTCAAGTGTATGACTCGTCTGGCTCGAGTGCTAACTGTCTTGCATTAGACGAAAGAAGAAAGTTCCCGTTTATGAATGAGTGTGATGAGAAAAGAATCCCGGAGGAGACGATTATTGTTTGTTTTTGTGTTTTCAGTCTTTTATTGTTTTTGGTGTTTTGCATAATTTAATGAGCTTAAGCCTAAATCAAGGTCTTGTAAACTCATTATATCCTCCCTGATTAGGGATAATGAGAATACATAAGAATGAGATAAGCATCTCAACTTAATTACCATGATGATGTAGGATTAAGATCATTAACCTACTTGTGATTATTTAGATGTTTTTTTGTTTGGGGTTTTTGTTTAGTGTTAAGTAATGAGTTTAATCTCTAATCACAGATTAGTGAACTCATTACACCATCCTAATAGAAGGATGATATATGAGAACACTTAAGATGAGGAAGATACCTCAACTTAATCCATGGTTAGGGATTAAATTCATTATATAACAAGTCTTTATTAAGTGGATTTTAATTAAAGGATGAGATTAAGAAATGAGTTTTATGGTTTGCAAGACAACTTGAGGGGGACTTGTCCATTAAAAACTAGGGTTAGTCCTTCTTAACCATAAGGAAGAATTAGAACCCTAATGTAAGTCCCAAGTTACAAGATAAAGTCTTGGTGATTATTAAGATGATTTGATTAAGAGGTTTAAACAAATTAAAGGTTTAACACTTAGGATTAAAGTTATACACTCCATCCTAAGAGAAGGATACATGCATAACCCTAATTCCAAAGTCCTAAAGCTTTAAGAGTTTAGTCTCTGATTATTGAGATGAGAAGAGAGATTCAAGGAGACTCAAAGGTAAAATACTAAGGGGGACTAATCACAACCCTAATTATTATCATGCTTGGATGTTCCTATGGTTTTTAAGGCTTAATAAAGATCTTCAAGGAAGCCACCAATGGAAGAAGTAGATGAAAAGAGGAAGAAGCAGAAGAATAAGTTACTTACTTCATTGAAGAAGATAAGTAACTTAAAGAAAGAAAGTGAGAGAGATAGGACACAAGTGAACAAGTTCACTTCAAGAACAAACAAGATGCATATGAATAAGATAAGAAGGAGTGATAAGTGAATGCAATTCACTTCTCAAAGTAACTTACCACCTGAAAATGTTAGCATAAATGCATAAGGTATGAAACATAAAGAAATGAAATGAGATGAGATGAGATGAAATGACCAAAGTCAGAAGTGTTTATGCAATATTAATGTCATGTGAAATGATGCAAAGGAATACAAAATGCATATATATGATCATATAAGAATGAGATGTTATGTAAGCATGCTTTGAAGTTTGAAAACACATGAAAGTTAATGAAATGAAATGAATGCAAATCATGGAAAATGAATGAAGAAATGATCAATCATGATTCTAACATGACCTAAGATGTCTAAGATGACATATGAATGCAAGAAATGTCATGGAAAGTTCATGTATTTAAGCATATGCAAGATGAATGCAAATGAACACATGAAATTAGGGTTTTATGGACAAGCATGATGCAAATGAACAAAACAGAAGCATATGACATGATAAAAAATTGAAACCAAGCTCAAACAAACCCTAATCCCATACTAGGTCACACCCCAAAGGAGAAGGTCAGAAGCCTAACCAATCACAAGTTATGAATTTCCTAAGTTTCTAGAGTTTTTTTTGGATGGTTCAAAGGGAAAAATGAAAATCAAATAAAAAATGCAAGATAAACTCATGATATAAATGACCTATAAACTACATGCTATGCAGAAACAATGCAAAAAGAATCATCTTCAAACTCTTCTTGATTAGGCAGAAATGATTTTTTTAAGTTAGGGTTCAAAAAATGCAATTTAATGACCCTTAATTCAAAGAAAATTCACAAACTATGATCAAACCTAAAAATAAATGTGTATGAAGAGTTTGAAAATGTTTCTAAATGCAATGGAATGATTCGTGATTTTTTGGGTGATTTTTAGAAACCTAAATGTATTTTTAATTAATTAAAAGACTTTAATTAATTAAAAATAACATTTAAATATTTTAAAAATACTTTTTTGATGCAAAAAATAAAATAAAAATCATTTCCAGGTTAAGAAAAATATTTAAAACAGAAATGCAAAAGGAAATATTTTTTGGATGATTTTTGCTATTTTTAATAAATTGTACAAAAGAAATAGAATAAAATGAAAATAAAATGAAATAAAATGAAATAAAATGAAAGTCAGCTGATCCTAAGGCCAGGATTTAAACTAGGGAAGGCTGCACGCGTGATCCTATGGTTCAGATTGAAACTGGTTAATTAATCTTAATTAATTTAATTAATTTGATTAGGGTTTAAGTGAACACATCATGCCCATCCAAACACGCGGTAAACATGATCTAAAGGTCAGAATTCAAACTAACCTAATTAACCCCAAAATTAACCCAAATCACTCTCAGGTGACCGGAGAAAGCTCCGGTCATCTTCTCCGGTCACCCTTTCACCCTAACTCCCTCAAAACCCCATGAAAACGCATCAAACTCTCCAGAATGCATCATTAAACAACACTAAACACAAATCCAACAACAAAATTCATTTATTTTGCATCAACAACAAGAATCGAAGCAAAACGAAAAACTGACAAAAATTTCAAAAGTTAAATACACACTCAATTCTCAATCATTTTTCATCATTCAAAGTTCATTGTGATCAGGAGAGCAAACTCTATCATTTTGTAACTAAAGAAATGAGTTCTGGAAAAATGTTTCAAGAAGGTATCTGAGATGAAGCTTTGTCAATGGAGCTGTTTGGGCCTTCTTCTTGATGCACACACCCTCCTCTGATCACCCTTGAGCTTTTTTGAGGCTTTAAACAAGTTTATATGGCTTCTTTTTGAAGTTCAGTTTTGAGAGGTGAAAAATCGTGTTTTTGTTTTGTGAAGTTTCAGGCCATTCTAATGGTTGGGATTTGTTCCTTAGGTGATATATAGTTAAATGGTGAAGAAAGTTTGGAGTTTGAGTGGTTGTGTGATGAAATTCGAAGAGAGGAAGTGCTATGGAGGATTTTGTGATTCTGAGTGTATGAGTGCTTGCAGGCTCGTGTGATGTATGAAATGAGTTCCTTAGGGTTTGCATAAGAGGTCTTGATTGGTCAGAAAGTTGGTGATGGCATAATGTGATTGGTATGGTTGTTTTTTTGCAAAAAGTCAATATTGGTTGTACTATGGGCATGGGTCATGGTAGGAGTGGTTTTATGGCATGTCTGGCCTCAGCTGACTTTGTGGAGGGCCCTTAGATCATTTTTCTACAGCTGGATCACTTGGATGGAGAGATACCATAGGTTTTGCAAAATTCCCTCTTTGAAGTTTCTATGATCATAAGTCATGGAAATGCATGATTCAAAGCATAATTCTGATGTTTAGAGGTTTGTTTGACATGTTGTGAAGTGTTTGTGTCCATTTGAAGTCATTAGAATGCCTTAACATGCCAATTTGCAAAATCCCTCTTTGACATGAAACTTAAAATTTTAGGATTTTTGCCAACTTTGAAAGGCCATATCTTGAATTCTAGGATGAATCAAGACATGTTCTTGTACTTTTTGAAAAGGGAAAGACCTAATCTACAACTTTCATGACCAAGAATTTTTCATTTGAAGCATTTTTGGTTGAGAAAGAGGAGTTTGAAAAACTTTCCCAAAATGGAAAGTTTCCATTACAAGTCATTTCCATTTTTGGCAAGTTTGCAAATGGCTCAAAATTCTTCAATCTTGTGAACTTCCAACCTTTTCTAAGATAAAATAAAGATCATAGAACTTCAATTTGATGAAAATACCCCTTTGGTTCCATTGTTGGGGGCCTCAGATGCCCTGATTTTGACTTATCTTGCTCAAGAAGTTACCCAGTGAACAGATGACTTCCATAATGAATATATTCAGCAAACTTGGTACACATGATCCTTATAACATTTTAAGAACATTAGAAATAAGAATGGCCCAAAAATTTGGAGTTAAGGCCTTTGAAACCAAAACCCTAATTTTGGTCATTTGTGTAGTGAAAACCCTAGCTCTGCTTCCATGCGTTGCCAGTTCTTGTGACACTCTTGGAACACTTTGAGGCCTTTGGGATGGCTCAGATGGAATCTTGGATTGCTCAGATCACAATCCCTAGATGCAGATGAACTTGAACTATGCAGATGAAACAAATATGCAATGTGATGTGGTATGCTTATGCTTATGCAAAAATGAAAGATCACAAGCCATGGTGTGATATGAGTGAGGGCAAATTTGGGGTGTTTACAGCTTCCCCTATTCAAACATGAGTTAGCTGTGCAAGATGTAAGCGCCTGGCTTAACAGACAAACAAGATAACTTGTGGTTGAATACCAAAGACAGTCCAAAATTTGCACTTGCCGGATAGAAGAAGAAAAGGGATATAAATTATAAAAGGTAGTATAGTAGGATTATCAAATGAAAGCGATGGAGGACGACCATCGAGCAGAGGACGACTGCTGGGGATAGACGGTAAACCAAGAAATGACGGGGACGGCCGACAAGCTGGGGAAATAAAGAGACCATGACGGGGACGAACATCAGGTAGGGGAACTAGATTCTCCGGGGATTAAAGGAAAGGCAGCGATGGAGACAGCCATCAAGCTCGGAAAGTGAAATAAACAACGACGGGGACGGCCATCGGTTTAAAGAATAAATGAAATATTGATGAGGGACGGTCATCAAAGGTGAAGGACAATCACCTAGCAGGGGACGGCTGCTCTTTATCACGACATAGGACAAATGTTGGATAGAAAAAAGGTCAACGATGGGGACGACCATCGGGTAAAATGATGAAGGAAGGTCATCAAGAGGTGAAGGACGATCACCTAGCAGAGTACGGATGCTCTCGGGGTTTATCACGACATAGGAAGAATGTCGGATAACAAGATCAAAAACAGGGACGTCCATCGGATAAAAATGATGAAGGACGATCATCAAGAGGTGAAGGACGATCACCTAGAAGGGGACGGCTGCTAAAATATCACGACATAGGACGAATGCCGAATAGAAAAGGGTCCCACTAATGGGGACTCTGTTGGGGAAGGGGATGAGGGACGGTCATCCAAAGGTGAAGGAAGATCACCTGGCAGGGGACGGCTGCTGAAAGTATCACGACATAGGACGAATGTCGGATAAAAGAAAGTTGTTTTTGTTGGTGACTTACTGGGGAATGGTAATCACAGACGAGTGCTTACGCTTAAGAATAAAAAGGTATAAGTGTTTGACGATGTGTATAGATTAAAGATGCGGACGAGCATCCTTAAGACCATGATACGGACGAGTATCAGTAGAAACAAACGCTGACGCGTGTTCAGAGATGATGATACGGACGAGTATTAACTGGTTAACAAAGAACACAGACGAATGTCGGATCTGTTGAGGAATGATATATATATATATATATATATATATATATATATATATATATATATATATATACAAGGTACGGACGAGTATCAGTGAATTCTGTATAAGCATGAATGAGTATTGGTTTTATTGGCGAAGTATGAGCAAGACACAGACGAGTGTCCGACTTGCTGGGGAATGTGTGACACAGAAGAGTGTCAAAAAGAGCATGTATAGGTATTTGTATTTGAGAGTGCAAAGGGGATGCTTTGCCTTATATCTATAGGGGATATGAGTTTTTATATATATTGCTGATGAAATACTGATGGTAATTGCAGGTGACTGGCTCGAACCTGGCTTGTGACCATGCAAATGTTTGATTTTTGCCGTAATGCTCCATATTAGATGGAATGCTACACTTATTTGGTGAATATGATGCAGATGATATGATTATGCAAAAGGGGAACCAATCCGGGACTCGGATCCTGCTGGGATAAGGATTTATGGCTGATCTGCTCGGAAGAAATGCCCTGGCTGGGGAAGAGATCATAGGCTGATCTGCTTGGAAGGATGCCCCGGCTTGGGAAGAGATCATTGGTAGATCTTCCAGGAGAGATAGCTCTGCTTGGGGAAACAAATCGTTGGTATATCTATCTGGAGAGAACTCAGCTGGGGAGAGGGACACTTTCATCACTTTGTCGTGTAAGGGTTTCAGGCATTGCTCTTCTGGGAAGAGGCTGGAAACTCTGTGGGGAGATAGTTCTTTTAACCTGCTGAGGATGAGAGATCTGGCACTCTGGTGGAGGATCTCGGTTGGGGAAGCTCTTGTTGAATAGACTTATGTTGGGAATGAGGAGGTTTTGACAACTTCGTTGGGGAAAAGTATTCCAGATACTGCTTGGGGAGGAGGTATGTTGGGGAAGTGTGCTTGGCATGCCCCATGCTGCATATTGAATACCTGCAATCTGTTAAGACAAGAGAAACGCACAAGTATCCCAAGGTATCCCTTACCGGATTCCATCATAGGAGTTAGATATTCTTGACAGTAAATGCATTTCCTGCAAGCATTTATTAAAAATGGCTCATTTGTTTTATGCAAGCATTTTATCATGAATATTGGACGTTTTGCAAACAACACAAAATGTACAAGAACGAGGTATGACTAAAAAAATCTGATTTTATTAATCTGGGCGCCCTGAATTGGCAAATACAGTCAAAGAAACAAATCCCCTGGAATGAGGAGATTGTTATAAATTAAGAAAGTAAATGCGTTGGCAATGTTGACGACGCTCCAGTGAGCTTCCCTTGTTATGACTTGTATGACTTTGACGTTCTTCTCATCTTACTTTCTGAAGAAGGCTGATTCTGACTGGTGTCTTATCCTTTCGAAGATTGTCGTGTTGTGAGCAATATAGACGAATTCAGAATGCAGTTGTTCGCTTATTCCCTGATTTTGCATGGATTGCCCTTTCGGGTTTTTAATCCACCGGGATACCCATTTTTTCCTGAGCTGTCCAATGCGGATTTTCAACTCAGCGGGTGTACATTTTTTTTCAATTTCCCCTTATTTTTGCCCGAGTCTTTTATTCTGTTTTTGACTCGCCGGGATGCCCTATTTTTGCCTGGACTTACATTCTGTTTTTATGTCCAGCGGGTCATTTTATGCAAAGTATTTTTTAACTGCATCTGAATTCACAGGGGATAAGAAATCTTTGCCATCCATAGTAGTGAGCATCAGTGCTCCACCAGAGAAAACCTTCTTTACTATGAATGGGCCATCATGGTTTGGAGTCCATTTTCCCCTATGACCTGTATGAGGAGGAAGAAGTCTTTTCAGCACAAGATCTCCCACTTGGTATTCCCGAAGCCTGACTTTCTGATCGAAGGCTTTCTTCATCCTTTTCTGGTATAACTGCCCATGACAGATGGCAGCTAGTCTCTTCTCTTCGATCATATTTAGTTAATTGTACCGAGACCGGACCCATTCTGCTTCGTCTAACTTTACATCCATCAGTACCCGTAAGGAGGGTAGCTCAACTTCAACAGGTAGGACTACCTCCATACCATACACAAGCTGATAAGGTGTTGCCCCAGTAGACGTTCTGATTGAGGTTTGATACCCATGCAAGGCAAATGGTAGCATTTCATGCCAGTCTTTGTAAGTAACCACCATCTTCTGCACAATCTTCTTGATGTTCTTATTAGCTGCCTCCACAGCGCTGTTCATCTTTGGCCTATAGGGAAAAAAGTTGTGATGTTGGATTTTGAAGTCCCGACACAGTTCTGCCATCATTTTGTTATTCAAATTGGAACCATTATCAGTAATGATTAGCTCGGGTACTCTATATCGACATATGATGTCTCTTTTCAGGAATCTGGCTACTACTTGTCTGGTGATGTTTGCATACAAAGCTGCTTCAACCCATTTGGTGAAGTAATCAATGGCTACCAGGATGAATCTGTGGCCATTTGATGCAGTCGGTTCTATCTTTCCAATCATGTCAATGCCCCACATGGAAAAGGGCCAAGGTGAAGACATCACGTTCAAAGGATTCGGAGGCACATGCACTTTGTCTGCGTAGATCTGGCATTTGTGGCACTTTCTAGCATAGGCACAACAGTCTGCGTCCATTGTGATCCAGTAGTAACCTAATCATAATAATTTCTTAGCCATTGCATGTCCTCCAGCATGGGTACCGAAAGATCCTTCATTCACCTCATGCATCAGCAAGTCTTCTTATTTCTTATCAACACATATGAGCAGAACCATATCAAAGTTTCGCTTGTATAATGAACCATCAGCATAAGGAAGAAACTACCGGCCAGCCTTCTTAATGTCTTCTTATCATTGGATTATGTCCCAGGTGGGTATGTTTGATCCTCTAAGAAGCTTTTGATATCATGGAACCAAGGCTTGTCATCTTTAGCAATGTCCACAGAGAATACGTATGCTGGTCGGTCTAGCCTGGATACCGAAATCCGAGGCACATAATTTGCAGTTTGAACTTTGATCATGGACGAAATGGTAGCTAGAGCATCTGCGAACTGATTTTTGTCTCGAGGGATGTACTCAAGTTTGATTGTTGTGAAGAAAGTCAATAATCTCCTCGTATAGTCGCGGTATGGAATCAAATGCTCTTGGTGAGTGTACCATTTGCTGTTGGTTTGATTGATTACCATAGCCGAATCATCCAAAGTCTTGATCCTGAGGTCAATGGCTTCCTCAAGACCCATGATATATGCTTCGTATTCAGCTTTGTTGTTAGTGCAGGCAAAGGTGAGTTTTGCCGAGAAAGGCATATGAACTCCTTTAGGTGTAATGAGCACTGCACCAACTCCACAACCATTCATATTAACAGCCCCATCAAAGATCATTGTCCACTCTTCTTCTGGATCAGGCCCTTCAGTGTGAACTGGCTCTTCATACTATTTCGCTTTTAAGTACATGATGTCTTCATCAGGGAAGTCAAATCTCATGGGCTGGTAATCATCAATGGATTGCTCAGCTAGATAGTCAGACAGTACACTGCCCTTGATGGCCTTTTGGGATGTGTACTGAATGTCATACTCTGTCAGAATCATTTTCCATCTAGCAACCCTTCCGGTAAGTGTTGGCTTCTCAAATATGTACTTTATGGGGTCCATCTTTGAGATCAACAAGGTAGTGTGAGTCAGCATATACTGTCTTAGTCGGCGAGCAGCCCACGCTAAAGCACAACAAGTTTTCTCGAGCAGTGAATAACGTTGTTCACAGTCGGTAAACGTTTTGCTTAGGTAGTATATTGCATACTCTTTTCGACCAGACTCGTCATGCTGGCCCAACACACACCCCATTGACCCTTCTAATACTATCAGGTACATTATCAGAGGTCTTCCTTCAACTGGAGGCATGTGAATTGGAAGTTCTTATAGGTACTCCTCGATCTTGTCAAAAGCTTTCTAACAATCGTCATTCCACCTGACTGTTTGTTCCTTTCATAACAGCTTGAACAAGGGTTCGCAGGTTGCAGTGAGGTGGGATATGAACCTTGATATGTAGTTCAATCTACCCAAGAACCCCCAAACTTCTTTTTCAGTCCTAGGTGCAGGCATTTCTTGAATGACTTTGACTTTGTTGGGATCAACTTCAATTCCTTTTTCACTTACAATAAACCCCAGCAACTTATCGGAACGTACCCTGAATGTGCATTTGTTGGGGTTTAACTTCAGTTGATACTTTCTCAGACGCTTGAACAACTTTAGCAGATTTACCAGATGATCTTCTTCAGTAAGGGACTTGGAAATCATGTCATCCACGTAGCATTCAATTTCTTTGTGGATCATGTCGTGGAATAATGTTACCATAGCCCGTTGGTAAGTTGCACCGGCATTCTTCAGTCCAAAAGGCATTACCTTGTAACAAAAAGTGCCCCAATGTGTGATGAAGGTTGTTTTCTCCATGTCTTCGGGTGACATATTGATCTGATTATACCCAGAAAAACCATCCATGAAAGAAAATACCGAGAGCTGAGCTGTGTTGTCGACCAATACATCAATGTGAGGTAATGGGAAATCATCCTTCGGGCTAGCTCTGTTCAGGTCCCGGTAATCCAAACACATACGTACTTTTCCATCCTTCTTAGGCACTAGTACAATATTAGCGACCCACGGTGGGTAACTAGTTACAGCAAGGAAACCAGCGTCCCACTGTTTTTGTACTTCCTCTTTAATCTTCATGGCTATATCCGGGCGAGTACGGCGTAGCTTTTGCTTCACTAAGGGCAATCTTCTTTTAATGGCAGCTTGTGCATAACAATATCCGTATCTAGACCTGGCATGTCTTGATAGGACCAAGCAAAGATATCGATGTATTCTCGAAGCATGTCAATGAGCTGTTCTTTTACTGAAGCTTGCAGTCCGGCCCTAATCTTCACTTCTTTCAAATCCTCTTCGGTACCAAGATTCACTGTTTCAACCTCCTCCTGATGAGGAGTGATCACTTTCTCTTCTTGCCTCAACAACCTGGCTAACTCTTCAGGTAACTCATAGTCTTCTTCAACCCCTTCATCAGCTTGATTAATTGGATTGTCGAAATCATACAAGGTCATAGAAGTGATGTTGTCGGTGCAATCTGGAGGATAATCTCTACAAGGTTTGAGATTGGTTCGTTTTAGTGATCAGTTTTAATCTTGTTTTAAAATTGTAAATGAAGTTATTTATTTTGAAAACATTGCCATTTTATTATTTTGTACAAAAGTAAAAAAATGAAAAGACAGTTGTAAACACCCCAAATTTGCCCTCTGGCTTTTCTATCTTTTTTTGCTTCTCGTTTGCATATCATACGCATTTTTGCATACCATTTGCATAGGCTCCTGAGACATGGGATCAATGTTATCATCTGAATTATGGTTTATTTCCCTGATCAAGAATTTCACTTCTGCAAGGACAATTCACCATGTATTTGGCCCATCACCAGGCTATTCTATTCCTCATCAAGTTACAAGGATAGTTTCTTCTCTTCTCAGCATTTCAGGCTATTTTCTTTCTCAAAGAGCTCTAGTTTCAATTCAAGCGCGTTTATTCAGTCGCAATCTAGTTCAGATGTATGTTTGACCTAGTCTTGGTCAAACCATTATGAGATTTCTTTAAGTGCAAGTTATTCGCTTCAGTGGCTTATTTCTCAGCCAATGCGCATTCAAAGTCCAGTTGTGTGGTGTGCTGAATACATCAGATTATCAAGTTGTGATTCATAAGAAGTGTTGGGCCAGATTGTCTGTTCATATGTTCATTGGTGGATTTATTTTCTCAATTTTGGATTCAGATGAATTCAAAATGATTCAGGAATTATTTTGTCAGAGGAGGATTAATTCGGAGAATTGTTCATTTTCTGTTGCGAGTTGTCTAGTGATATTTGTATTCATTTAATAGACGGCTTTCGTGGGAAAGGTTTGAGTGTGGTTGTTAAATCAAATTCAGTCAAGATGTGTGTCAGTAGAAAATATTAGCATAGGGTTTATTCAACTTCATTCCAAATTATGTTCATTAACCATATCTCACCATGTCCATAACTCTTTCATTAACCAAGTTATTTTGTATTTTCCATTTTAAAACCATTTTCCTTAAATCCAATTATCTATTAGTCCACTTCACATTTCTATCAATTTCCATGATATACATTTTTAATTCTTTTTCTTTATTCATTAACTATTCAACAATTTCAAATTCAATCCATTTCTCCATTCATTTTTTTCCAATTAAACATTGTTATTCATTTTATCATTGCCAAATTACAAGACCCATCCCATGAGCAAATAAATGAAAATAAAAATTCGTAAGCCCATACAATTCTTCAATAGGCCCATGTTACCAAAAAAAAATAGTTAACCTAGCTATAAAAGAAAAAGCTCAGATCCCAAGACCTAAGAGGAAAACGGTGCATAAAATTTGTCTCATTTTTACACTTCCAACACTCTTCTTCCTTCGGCTATAACTCATCTCTCATTTCCTCATTCAACCATAACCTTCCATATTACTTCATATCCAGACACAAAGGTGTTCTCGTTCAGGTTCTACATCAACAATACAAAGACAATTTTCTCAGCCCATATAATCACTGTTGCACTTCCACAACTCAATACTCCACCTATTTCATTCCATTTCACCTTCTTCAACACAACTGTGAACCTGCATTGTGGATGAGAAGATGCTCGTGTCACAACAATATACTTGAACTCACATCCTCGACTTGGATTTTCTTTGTCGGTTTTCGAATCGGCAAAGTTTTGTTATTCTGTCATGTTATATTTAGTGTTGTTGTGTAGGTTAAGGTCGAGGCAAAGAAAAACGCTGCAAAGTAAAGGAGAATAAAGCGGCGATCCAAAACGATAAGCAGGAGGAAACAGTACAAAATCGTGAAGAATCGCCGTCGTGATTTCCATCTTCGTCGTGGATCTGCAGCCTTGTTTCTCGCCGAGCGTTCTTACCGAGGAATCATATCTTCGCCATGGCTTTTGTTTCCATCGTCACTCTCATCTTTGATTCAAGCCGACACCATAACTCAGACGCAGCTCAACCGTAAACCGTCACCACAAACAAACTCATCAATGCTATTCAAAATAACAACAATAACTCAGCGTCTGTGCAACTCAGAGCTTGCTCCAAGCTACGACTCAACAACAATCTTTGCACAACAAATTTCGAGTTCGACTTGTTGAACAACCATAAGCTGAAACAATAATGTATATATTTCATGGAGGTAACATTTTGATTCCAAGTTTTTTGCTCGAGATTATGCCATTATTAGAATTAATTCATGATTCCATTTTAAATTCAATTGTTTTTTTTCTTCAATTAAACTTTTTAGATTCTGTTACTATAAGTTATATGCCTGGGAGTTTGTAGTGATTTAGTTTTGGGTTTTATTTTATAGTTCTGAATTCATTTTTCCTGCGATAATATATAGATGTTGATGGAAACTTGTTTTTCTTTTATGCTAATTCTTGGGTCACATGTGTAGAGAACTCTAGTAAATTGATTTGTGTGTATAGGATTTATTTTGGCTTTTCAATTTCACATAGGAGGTAGTTTCTTATTTTTTCTTTCTAAAGTGAAAAATGATTAACAGTGCTTTGTTAGTGTTCATGTTGAAATTCTCAACCTTGTTGAGAAATGATTAAGTCGGGTTGTTCATGTTTCCATTTTTATATATGATGATATTGTAAATAGTGTTAGTAATTTATTACTAAAGTTTGTTATTTAGGATCTTAGGTTATCATGATTAGTTTTATTTTTATTTTATAATTAGCCTCTGTTTTAGTTATTTGTAAGTTAGTTTAATATTATATATAATTTTTGAAATAATATATCAGCATTATATATAATTAGTATTAAACAATTTTAGTTATAGTTTTAGGAAATGAATTTTCATAAACACCTATTAGTGGAAATTAGGAACTTAGATTAGTTTTTTTTTATTATTTCCTATTCTTTAAATAATTTTAATTTTAATCATTGCTAATTGTATTTAGTAATTTTTTGTTCATAGTTAAATTTTGACAATTAGTATTAGATTAGTTCATTCGATTAATTGTTCCTTAGATTTTTTATAAGATTGATTAGATTTGTTAATTGTGATTAGAATTTGGTTTTATTTCTAGATCTTGAATTTGGTTGAGTTTGGATATAATCAATTTTGTTTAGGTTTTATAATGATTAATTGAATTTTCATTGAATCATGTATTTAAATCTTTTTTTGTTGATCTTCTTTAGTAGAGAAAATTGATTGAACTTTCTTGTTAGAAATTAAGCTAACCTTGTTGATTCGTGATGTTGAGCATTTGAGGATTAATTTGCTTGATTAATGGTGAAGTTTCTAACAAATATTTCTTGGCTTATTTATGCGTATTGAAGAGGCAACGAACCTTCTCCGTTAGGTATCACTGAGGCCTGATTTTACTTATTGCATGCTGCTGCATCTGGAAGTCCTACTGGTGTAGGCTCTGTTTGTGCATTGTTCGATTATTTCATTTCGTATTCTCATATTCTTATCTTATTCATCTCAACTTATTCCTCCCTTTTCTATTTCTTCTTTCTTTTCTTTCTCTTCTTCTTTCATTCTTCTTTAGGACAGGTCAAACCTCACTAACCTAGGTTCATCCATGCATGATAACAACTAGGATTTATTAGTCCCCCATTAGACTTTTACCTTTAAGATCCTTTTGTTTCTCTTCTCATCTCGAAATCCTAAAAAACACCTTAATAAGGATTGAAGTGATATCTTGAGTGTAGACACCCCAAATTTGCCCTCACCCATTCACACCATGGCTTGTGATCATTCTCATATGCATAAACACAATCATAACATCTCATATCCCATTTTTGATTCATTGGATAGTTTCTAAGTCATCTGCACCTAGGGTTTGTGATCTGAGCTATCCAGAAGCCTCTTGAGCCACTCCAAAGGCTACCAATCACTTCAAAGGGGTCCATGTTTGTTCTTATATCATATCACATCCTCTCAAAGTCAAAAATGCAAAGGAATCACAAGAACTGGGATTGGTGTGAATGCAGAGCCAGGATAGACTGCACAGTTGACCTAAAATTAGGGTTTTGGTTTCAGAGGCCATAACCCCAAATTTTTTGGTCATTCTTGTTTCCATTGGTCTCTATATGGTATAGGGAGTATGCATATCAATTTTCATGAAGAAATTCCATGGGGAAGTCATCTGATCAAGGGTTGACTTTTTGGACAAGTCAGTGCAAAATCAGGGCATCTGAGGCCCCCAATGACCCAACCAATGGGTGATCTTCATCATTTTGAGTGTATATGATCTTTATTTGATCATGGAAGAAGGTTGAAACTCACAAAAATCAAGAATTTGGAGTTTTTGCAAATGTTGACTTTTTGGGCATAGTTGACTTTTCAAGATTGCTTCATTTTAGGTCATTTTTCAAGCCTTGATTCTTGATCCAAAAATGCTTCAAATGGAAAAACTTTGGTCATGAAAGTTGTAGATTACATCTTTCCCTTTTCAAAAAGTACAAGAACATGATCAAATTCTTCTTGGATCAAAAGTTATGGTGTGACAAAGTTGGCCAAAATCACTAATTTTCAAGATATGCACCAAATGTGAATTTTGCAAAATCATGAACCAATGCCATTTGTAACTTCTAATTCACTTCAAACCATGACACAAACATTCTATAAGTCATAAAAATCAGAATTGGACCAAAGATCACATGTTTGTAGTTTGTGTAACAAGACTTTTCCATGAAATGCCAAAAGGTAACAACTTGCAAAAACACTCATCACACTTCACCAACTAGTTGCCTTGGCTGCTGAACCTGCCTAGCATCACACACACATCATGCTGCACCAGAACCATGCCTTGTACTAGCCTAGAACCAAGCCATGCTTTCCTTACACAAAAAGTTGACTTTTGGCAAAAGCAAACATCCCAATCACCACAGGCCATGTCACATCCTCTGGCCACTTGGAATTGTTTATTTTATCCTTTGGCAAGCAAAACATAAGAGGAGGCCAGGCTGAAACACTCTAGATCATCACATACACAAAAACTCACCATTTTGCAAAACCATTCGAATCTGCCTACACAACTCATAAACACTCAAACAAATTCCTCCAATCATCTCACCTTGCCTCATTGAGTAGAAACCACCAAGAGCCAGGCCTGATTTGAGCAAGAACACCCCATTGCCATTTTTCACCCCAATCTGCATTTTCCTTCGAATCAACCTCCACAGCCATCAAACATCCAAGCTCTCTTCACCAACAGATCAAACACATCAAAAGGAGTCAAAACCACCCATCACATTGATCTGAAACAGCCTGTACACAAAGCTCATTTTCTGCTATATCAGTTTGGTACCTCTCGAAATAGCTAGCTAAAGCTCATTCCAAGCCTGCCATTAGCACCAGGGGAGTCAGTGGAGCTAGCTTGCATCAAGGAACTGCTCTGAAAGCCCAGAAACAGGAGTCTTCACCTCAGGTATGGCCATGAAACTTTTCTCTCAGAGCTTGATTTTTAAGTTATAATTTGATTGTGTATGCTTTGCTGATCATGGGGATGGTTTTAGATTTAGGAATGAGTGAGAAATGAGGTTTTATCAGGGCCCTGAAACTTTGCCCGTGAAACTTCATGGCTTCGTTTCCCTTAGTTTAAGCATGAGAAATTCAATTTGAGAGTTGATTCGAGCAAGGTTTGAGTAGAGGAGTGTTTCCATGGCTTTGATTTGAAGAATAATGGCCTGAATCGTATTCTAGGGTTTTGGGGTCGCCGGGGAAGATGACCGGAGCTCCCCTCCGGTCACCTGAATTTGTTTTGCCCTAATTACAGTCATTAACTTCCATTTGAATATTGGGCGTTGGATTAGGTTGACCTGTTGACTTCCCGCGTGGATAGAGGGCCCAGATCACTTTGATTAACCCTAATCTTCATTATTTATTTAATTAATTGAGGTTAACTCAGAATGAACCACAGCCGTCCAGATGCGCGCTGGTCAACCATTTCAAATCCAGGGCTCATCTCATCCCTCCATTCTGATTACTTTCTTTTAATTTAATTTATTTTCATTTTCTTTTTCATTTAACTTGTACATTTAATTTAAAATAGTAAAAAATGTCTAAAAATTATGAAACTTTTTCTCATAAGTTTTATTAATTTTTATGACACAAAAATATTTTTATTTTTATTTTTATCATTAAAAAAGTATTTTTAAATATTTAAAAGATTATTTTTAATTGATTAATGGAAATTAATTTATTAAAAATACTTTTAGGTATTTAAAAATCACCAAAAAATTCATGAAATGTTCTAAGACATTTAGAAACATTGTCCAACCTTCAAACTAAATTTCTTTTTTGATCTTAATGCATTTTGAGAATTTTTCATTGAATTAAAATCATTTTTGTGCATTATTTTGATCCTAAGTTCAAAAAATCATTTCTGCCTATCCATGAAGAGTTGGACATTGATTCTTCTTGCATTGCATTGTGTTTAACATGTAGTTTTTGAGATAAAATGGCCATGATTTGATCTTGCATTTTTCATTTGTTTGGTATTTCTTTTGTTTAGAAACCCTAAAAACCCTAATAACTTGTAAAAATCATAACTTAAGTTTGGTTAAGAGTTGAGACTTCTCCTTTGGGCAGTGGTTTATTATAGGTTTAAGGGTCCTTTGTGTGGCATTTTCCATTTTTTATCTTAGGGTTTGCTTCTGTTTTTGGTTTTTGTTTGATGTATGATTCATAAACCCTAATTTGGGCTTTCATATGCATCCATCTTGCATTCTCTTGCATAATATGACTTGCCATGACATTTCAAGCATCCATGTGATTCATTTGACATCATAAGACATATAGAAAGCATGTTTGATCATTGCATCATGTGTTTGCCATGTTGTATGCCATGTATGCTTCATAACTTTTCATGTATGTTCATGGTTCCTAACTTGCTTCATTTGCATTCATGAACTTGTATGATCATTTCCATGCCTTGTATCATGTTTGTAGCATCTCATAACATCATTATCATCATCAACATGCTTCTGGTTTGGTTCTGCATCATGTCATCACATCTCATTTTGCATTGCCTTGCATTTCTTTTCTAACATTTCAGGTGGTAAGTGAATTTGAGAAGTGAATTTGCCTTCACTTCTCATAACTTTTCTTTTCATCTCTCTTGCATCCATTGCTGCATTTTTGTATGTGCTTGAGATTGAGCTTGCTCATTCTTCTTCTTCCCACTTTCTTTCCTCAAGTGACTTGACTTCTTGATTGAAGCAAGTTACTTTGCTTTCTCTTTGCTCCTTTCATCTGCTTCCTGGTGGTTCCTTTGAAGATCTTCTTGGTGAAACCTCACAAACCTTAGGGACAACCAAGCATGATAATGATTAGGGTTTTGATTAGTCTCCCCTCATAGTTTTTACCTTTGTGTCTCTCTTTGAGTCTTCTCTTCTCATCTCATAATCAGGGACCTAACCCTAAAGGCTTTAAGGCTTTGTGATTAAGCTTATGCCTGCATCCTTCTATTAGGATGGAGTGTATAACTTTAATCCTAAGTGTTAAACCCTTAGTGTGTTTAAATCCTTTAATCAATCCACCCAATAATCATCAAGACATCACACTTGTAACTTGGGCCTTGCATTAGGGTTCTAATTCTTCCTTAAATGGTTAAGAAGGACTAACCCTAGTGTTAATGGACAAGTCCCCCTCAAGTTGTCTTACAAATCATAAAATCCACTTCATCATCATATCATTAAATAAAATCCATTTAATCAAAGGCTTGTTTTGTCATGAGTTTAATCCCTAATCATGGATTAAGTTGAGGAGCTTTCCTCAGCTTGAACATTCTCATCTATTATCCTTCTATTAGGATGGTGTAATGGGTCTGTTTAATCCTTGATTATGGCTTAATCTCATTACTCAACATTAAACAAAAACACCAAAAACATCTAAATAATCACAAGTAGGTTAATGATCTTAATCCTACACCAAAGGTGATTAAGTGTGAGAATCTGACTTCACACTTAAGGTAATCTCATTACCCCTAATCAGAGGGAAGATGTGATGAATTTACTAAATCCATTGGTTTATGCTTAAGCTCATTAGCTTATGACAAACTCTCAAAAGCAATAAAAGACTGAAAACTCAAAAACAAACAATAATCGTCTCCTTCGGGATTCTTTTCTCATCATCTTCACTCATAAGCGAGAACTTGCTTCTTCCGTCTAATGCAAGACAGTTTGCACCTGAGCCAGACAGGTCATACACTTGAGCATAGGCAAGCAAGCAGTTCACAAGTCAATTCATCTTTCAGTCTCCTTGGGTCGAACTACGGTGTTCTGACTTCCTCATTGCACGAGAGGATACGTAGGCATAACTTAACAATTATCGAACAAAAGTCTCTGTATATTCCCCCTCTTTCCAGCTTTATTCTTTAAGCCTCATACTCCTGAGCATTTCACTCTTGTTCTTACACTGACACCTTCATATCTCACTTCACTCTTCTCTTACACTGGCACCTGTACATCTTTTCCAGCTATTTTATACACAAAATGCACTGACACTACCCCTTTAAAACACAAATCTTTTAAGCGTGGATCCCGTCGAGTACGGCGGACAATCTGGGTGCTAATACCTTCCCAGATTGTAACCAACCCCCTTTCTCAGTCTCTCTGGTTCGCAACCGTCTTATCCATCTTTTTCTAGGTCTATGCAGCATTGCCTTTCCTCCGGGATAAAAATGCCTAGCTGGCGACTCTATTCATCTCCAGTGAGTTCACGGCTGTGTGTTCTCATTGTTCCTCTCGCCGACCGTTCGCGTCTGTACCCCATTTGACCCGGCTTCATTTAGTGGGAGCGACAGCTTGGCGACTCTGTTGGGGATCCTTATACTGCAACCAGGGCTTCATGTTCTTTTTGTGGGTTCCTCCTAGCGCTTGTTTGGCTTGTGTTTACTGGGGTGTTTTGTGCTACTTGTGTTTGTATACTTGTTTTATTTTTACTGTTTTATGTACAGTTGCTTTACTGCTTTCTTTATTGCTTTTGTATATATCATACTGTCATGCTGCTGGCTGGATCTGGTCTTTGTTTTGGTGGGTGGGTGATTCATTGAGAGTTAAGGTCCTATACCTGGGACCTGAGTGACACCTAGGCTAGAGTGAATCATATTCTTTCCCATTCCATTTCAGTCTGGTGCGGGAATATGAAACACGGTTCAGATGTGGGTTTCTTCTTGAGAACTCTGTGTTGCAGATTTCCTGCAATGCTAGGGCTATCTGGGAAGCCTGCTAAGTCTGGATGACCTTTTAGTATTGACCTTCAGAAACTGAGGTGAATTAGAGGAGGAACTGTTATGGTTATTGTAAACACTGTACCTCCGGGTTAGAAGTGTTTACACTTCTCATGACTGATCCAAGTCTGAGGATCCTTGTTCTAGTACACCACCTGTGAGGGGGTTGGGCTGTTTACAGGTTTGCAGGTACCTTGACCTCAGAATACCCAGTTACTTTGATATGATTAAGAATACTCCATGTTGGAACAGTTCTTGTGATTCTAAACCCTGGACATGTGGCTCTTTATTTGAGTCCCCCACCTTGGTTACTGGACTTATAGACCTCCATCTGGATTTCTTACACACATGGACCTATACCAGAGCACTTAATCAGATCCAGCTCAGTCACAAACCCCTTGCATATCATTTGCATACATAGTCATTGCATCATATTGACATTTGCTTATTTGTGCTTCAGGGTATCCATCTTCATTTGGTTTTGGTTTTGACCCCATCTTCAGTATTGACCTATCTTCATCAGCACCTGCTTCAGCCATCAGCTGTTCACTTCAGTCACTTGCACCAGCCAGTCAGTGGCCCCTTCTTCATAGTCATCATCAACACTTGTCTCTACTCAGTCTCAGCAACATGGCTCCAAAGAAAAGCAACATCACCTACCACTTCTTCCAGCCAGAGTTAGCAGACATCAGGAGGATTCAGACCCTGATCACCCCAGACCATATACCACTGTTCAGGGAACACCATGGAGATATACTCGATATGGTTATGGATCTGGACCCTTCACAGAGAAGCCTGATCCACACCTGCCTTCAGTTTTATGATCCCCCACTAAGATGTTTCACTTTCCAGGATTTTCAGGTGGGGCCCTTATTGGAAGAATACTCATCATTAGTTGGCATACCTATCAGGAGAGAAATCCCTTTCAACCCTGAGATGGTTTTCCCAAGTAATGAGGAGGTAGCAAAGGCATTACATTTGGAACCAGTCTTGATTGGGCAACATATGACCTCTAAAGCAGGAATCCCTGGCCTACATCTGGATTTCTTGATTTCTCAAGCTACTTTGAAAGCTTCTTTAGGAGATTGGAAAGCAGTCTGTGCTTTACTGGCCTTGAGCATCTATGGGATTGTATTGTTTGCAGATGAGCCTCGATTCATCAGTAAGAATGCAATTCATCTGTTCATTCTAAAGAACCCAGTGCCTACTTTATTGGGTCATCTCTATTATTCAGTGCATCAGAGGAATGAAAAGCAGAGGGGAAGATTAGTGAGGTGCTGTGCTCCTTTGTTCCATATTTGGCTTCTCAGGCACTTACCCAGAACAGATGCATTTCTGAATCCTCATCAGCAAAGAAACTGGGCTGGAAGACTTACCACTCTTACTTCAGCTGACATCAGGTGGTGCACTCAAAGCACAAAAGGCAGGGATATCATCACCAGCTGTGGGCATTTTCCCAATGTGCCCCTAATAGGAGTTAAGGGTAGTATCAATTACAACCCTCTGCTGTTTAAAAGACAACTGGGCTATGCACTGGTCCATACTCCTAAAGCACAGGATTTGGTTGAGACTCTTTACTGTGAGAACAAGATTAGTCTGGCCATTGTTAGACAGGCAGCCTGGGCCTGGGATAATGTTCAAACTAAGGGGGTTACCATCTTGGGAAAATGTAATAATGTGGCATCAGCACAATACTATGATTGGTCCTGTGCTAGGGCTTAATTCTCTGGGATGCCCTTTACTATTGAAGATGTGCCTGGGCCTTCCACAGCACCACCTCCAGCAACTGTCAGTCTAGAGGAGTTTGAAAAGTTGAAGGAAAGAAATGAGAAGTTAACCCAAGCTTTGCAGAAGACCCTCTATGAGAGGAGTGATGGGAGATTAGATATTGAAAGATTGGAGAAGTTGAAGAAAGAGCATCTGGCTAAGATTGAGAAGTCTGAAGATTACATTAAGAAGTCTAGGGCTGGAGAGCAAATCCTGAAAAATGCTTGCAAGGAAGCCCAATTCCAGAAAGCTAGGACAAACTTGTATCTGAAGGAGAGTCAGGCTAGGTGGGTCAGGATCACCGAGGCTCGTACTCTGGAGGACAAGAGGGTCCAAGACAAGATGGAGCAAATGGAAGCTAGTGCAAAAGAGCAACAAGAAACCCTGGCAGCAGCCCAGAGGGAGATATCAGAGCTGAAGATCAGAGCCGGAGTGAAGAGGTCAAAGGACCAAAATCAACACAAGAAGCTGGCTGCAGCTATTGCTACAAGGAACCTTCTTATCAGGAACCTTACGGAGCGTCCGGCTGATCCTGTGACCGAAGCACTTCTCAAGGAAGTTCGGGAGGATGAGTTTGGACTTGGTGTTTGACCATTTGCTTGTTGTTGTTTTCTTTCCATGTACTTTTATTTTTTCTTGTAATGTATTTTGACCCTGTAAAGGGCTTGTGTTGTAAAATGAACAAGTTGTATTATTTCCCCTTCTGTAATATATATTTGTGTTAGTTTGCTTCATCTGAGTTTTCTTCAAAAGCAACATCAACAGCATCTTCAAGGGTCTGGAAGGGTCAAAACTGAATGCCAAGCCGGATACCTTGAGAACAAATAAGCATACTGCATTGCATGCTAACCCTTTGTTTGTTTTGTAGGTTTTTGTTTTTGTTGTTGCTAACTCTGTTGTGATGTTCAGGAATTATTGCTCGGCGACGAGGATTCCCACTCAACAGACCACACAGGTACCCTACCCGAAACAATCTTCCGGGCATTCAGATGGATCAGATGCAGCAGGACCTTACTGAGGTCAGAAACCAGATGACCACCGAGAGGTTAGAAATGAGAACTCAAATGACGCAGTTTATGGAAGTAATAAACAACATGGCTCAAAGCCAGGAGAGGCTCAGAGCACTGGTAGAAGGAAGAAATCAGGAAGATCATCAGCCTGGGACTGCTGGGACTAGTAACAATGAAAGGGTCCAACCACATGTCAATCCCCCAGTCTTTGGTCCCCACCTCCATCCAGAGGCCAACATTCCAGTCAATATACCAGGAACTGCTACAGCCGGGAGGGTACTGCAAGAAGATCCTCAAGAAGACCAGTTCACAGTAATGGGAGCCGGGGAAGAGGCTTATGATAGAAGATTGGATGAAATAGCTGAGAAGTTAAGGTCCTTAGAGTCTCAAAACTCTTTGGGGTTCGATGTTATGGATATGGGCTTGGTAGACGGGGTCAGGATTCCCCACAAGTTCAAGCCTCCTTGCTTTGAGAAATATAATGGGACTTCCTGTCCTCGGACTCACCTACAATCTTTTCTCGGAAGACTAAAAGCTTACACCATGGATGAGAAGTTGTGGATGTTCTATTTCGAGGATAGTTTGACTGGAGCTTCTAGGGAGTGGTATTCCCATCTGACAAGAGCAACAATAAGATGCTGGAAGGACCTGGCAGAGGCCTTCATCAGACAGTATCAGTATAATCTGGATATGGCACCCAACAGGACCCTCCTAATGGGAATGTCACAGTCATCTAGAGAAAGCTTCAGAGAATATGCTCAAAGATGGAGACAGCTTGCTGCTGCTGTCCAGCCACCTATGTCTGAAAGGGAGATGGCTGATATGTTCATGAATACCCTTCAGGGAACTTATATTGATAGGCTAACTGCTTTCTCATCTACCAGCTTTGCAGATGTTGTCATAGCCGGAGAGAGAATTGAAAGCCTGTTGAAAATGGGTAAGATCTCAGACAATGGTGCAAGCTCATCCAGTAATGCAAGAAAGCCTTTTGCAGGCCCAAGGAGGACTGGTGAGACTAATGCCATCCACACCAACAGGGGTAGGCCCCAATATGTTCACAGATCTGTGGCTGCAGTCACCATCCCTGCTCCCGCTCATCCACAACCTGTTTATCAACCTCCTCAGCAAAACTATCAGCCACAACCTCAGTACCATCAACAAAATCAGTATCCTCCAAGGAATTACAACAACAGCAACACCAATAACAATAACCAGCAAAGGCCATTCCAGCAAAGGCCATCCCAAGCTAACAGAGTGATCGATCCGATCCCCATGCCATATGCTACATTGCTGCCACAGCTCCTGAAACTCAACCTAGTTGAGCTAAGGACGTTGGCACCTCCAGATCCCAACAGTCTGCCCAGGAATTACGACTCCAACGCTAGGTGTGCCTTTCATTCAAACGCACCTGGCCATAGTACAGAAAAGTGCAGAGCCCTGCACATGAAGGTAAATGACCTGGTGGACTCAAAAGCTCTGAATTTTGCACCGCCACCCAATGTCAACAAAAATCCTATGCCAAATCATGGTGGTCCCCGAATTAACGCTATTGAAGAAGACAAACCGTCTTATTTAATAACCAGTGTGGGACAGATCAGGACACCATTGGTAGAAATCAAGGCTCAGCTCTTGGAATGCAACATGTTCCCAGGATGCGAGTTAGGGTGTGCTTACTGCAATATCTCAGTAAATGGGTGCGATAATCTGAGAAATGGCATAGATGTCCTTATTCGGAGTGGCCAGCTTCAGATCACTACATCATTTCCAACAAATCCAGCAATCCCATCAACAACGGTTTCAGAACCTCCTACAACTGCAGCAACCATTGTCCCTGACAATTCTTCGGCTTCATCAACAAGTACTTCGTCTGTCTTCTCAAATGACCAGTTATCAACAGTTTCTCCTGCTACAACTTCAGCTTCACTCCATTTTGAGTCTCCTACAACAACAACATCCATTCTTCCAACAATGTCTCCTACAACTCCAGCAACCAATCATGAAGATGTCTCTACTGTCACCATATTCTATGATCCTGAAAGCAACTCTGCCTACAATTCAGAAAGTGCTGCTCCCGCTAGAGCACCAGTTACGATTTATTACGATCCACAAACTATCACAGTCCCTTCAGCAGCTGCAATCAGTTCAGTCACTATCACAGTGCCTGGACCTGTACCTTATGAAAGCAATAGGGCCCATCCCTTGGCACTATGGCTCTGACGTATACTGCGAGGGACAAAGAATCACTCTTGATACATCAACACCTGCACCACAAGTAGATAATGTGGGAGGAGGCGGAGGCTTCACTCGAAGCGGACGTCTCTTTGCTCCACCAATTCAAAGACCCACTGCCGAAGCAGAAGCTGCTGCCAAGGCAAAAGGAAAGAGCCCGGTGCAGGAAGATCAAGCTGTTAAAGAAGCTGTGAAAACACCATTCGATCAAGAAGTTGATGAGTTTATGAGGATCATCAAAAAGAGTGATTACAAAATTGTGGATCAGCTTCACCAGACGCCATCCAAGATCTCTATCTTATCTCTGCTTATGTGCTCCGAAGCCCATCGGAATGCACTACTCAAAGTCTTGCATGCAGCTTACGTGCCTGAGGAGATCACTGTCAATCAATTGGAAACCGTGGTTGGAAACGTTACTGCTAGCAATGGGCTAGGGTTCACCAATACTGACTTGACAACGGATGGTCGCAACCACAACAAAGCCTTGCACATCACCATGGAATGCAAAGGAGCAGTCCTTTCTCATGTGCTGGTGGACACAGGGTCATCCCTTAATGTCTTACCAAAGAAGGCTCTGGTGAAGCTAGAGTATGAAGGGTTAGCATTGAGACCCAGTAACCTGGTAGTAAGAGCCTTTGATGGTTCTAAGAGATCGGTTCTGGGGGAAATAGAGCTGCCTGTGACAATTGGCCCGCAAACCTTTACAACTATCTTCTATGTGATGGACATTCAGCCTGCCTATAGCTGTTTGTTGGGTAGACCTTGGATTCACGCCGCTGGCGCAGTAACGTCTACCCTTCACCAGAAGTTAAAATTTGAATGGGAAGGCCAAGTTGTTACAATCTGTGGGGAGGAGGATATATTTGTTAGCCATCTGGCTACTTATAAGTATATTGAGATGGATGGGGAGATCCATGAAACAATGAGCCAAGGTTTTGAGGCCTTGAATGTCAATGAAGCATCTGCTGTATCTGGAATCTCCATGTCATCTTATCAACAAGCCCGGAAGGTTGTTGAAGAAGGAACTGCCCAAGGCTGGGGCAAGGTCGTATCTGTGGAAGAGAAGAAGGACAAATTTGGGTTGGGTTACAGACCAACTCAACAGAATCAAGCAGAGGCTGCTAAGAAGCCTGGTTTTGTCAGTGGGGGGATGCTTACCCCTGATGCTATCAACAATTGGAAGACGAGCTGGAAGAGGAGCGCGATCTGGAGAATTGGATTCGTCCAAAGATCCCGGGGAGCAGTATCTCGAACTGGTCTTCCCAGGAAATTATAAGAGTTACTCATGCAGAGTAATTATTATTTCCTGTATTTTATAGCATGCATCAAAGTCTTGCATCTTGCCCAAGATGACAAGACTCATTTTGTAATCGGGCCATCTGTACTTTTTTGTGCAAACAAGATCAATTAATGAAATATCAGACATCTTTTTGCAAATGAGTCTTTTTCTTTTCTGCTCACTGTTTTTCCATTTTTTTCTTTTTTGTACAAAAAATAAATGGCAGTGTTTTCAAAATGATAACTTTATTTCACTTTTTCTAAGCAAGATTAAAATCAATCACTAAAACGAACAAACTGAACCCTTGCAGAGAGTGCCTTCCAGACAGCACCGACAACAGCACGGCTATGACATCGTATGACTTTGACAATCCAATCAATCAAGCTGATGAAGGGGTTGATGAAGAATATGAGCTTCCTGAAGAGCTAGCCAGGTTATTGAGACAAGAGGAAAAGGTCATTACTCCTCACCAGGAGGAGGTTGAAGTGATTAATCTTGGTACAGAGGAAGACGTGAAAGAGGTTAAAATCGGGGCCTGCCTGCAAGACTCAGTGAAGAGACAACTGATTGATCTGCTTCAAGAATATGTAGACGTGTTTGCTTGGTCTTATCAGGACATGCCAGGGTTGGACACCGACATTGTGGTGCACAAGCTGCCTCTGAGAGAAGAGTGCCCACCAGTTAAACAGAAGCTGCGCCGTACTCGCCCAGACATGGCTATGAAGATCAAGGAAGAGGTACAAAAGCAGTGGGACGCCGGGTTCCTTGCTGTAACTAGCTATCCGCCGTGGGTTGCTAACATAGTACCTGTGCCTAAGAAAGACGGCAAAGTGAGGATGTGTGTTGACTACCGGGATCTGAACAGAGCCAGCCCAAAAGATGACTTCCCATTACCTCACATTGATGTATTGGTGGATAACACGGCTCAGTTCTCGGTATTCTCTTTCATGGACGGATTTTCAGGATACAATCAGATCAAGATGTCACCTGAAGACATGGAGAAGACAACATTCATTACACCTTGGGGCACGTTCTGTTACAAAGTGATGCCATTCGGACTGAAGAATGCGGGTGCAACCTATCAACGGGCTATGGTGACATTATTCCACGATATGATCCATAAGGAAATCGAGTGTTATGTGGATGATATGATCGCCAAGTCCCTTACAGAGGAAGACCACCTGGTAAATCTGCTCAAATTATTCAAGTGTCTGAGAAAGTACCAACTAAAGCTGAACCCCAACAAGTGCACATTTGGGGTGCGATCCGGTAAGCTGCTGGGCTTTATTGTAAGCGAGAAAGGGATTGAAGTTGACCCTGATAAAGTCAAAGCTATTCAGGAGATGCCTGCACCGAGGACTGAGAAAGAAGTTCGAGGGTTCTTAGGTCGATTGAATTACATTTCACGGTTCATATCTCACCTTACAGCAACCTGCGAACCCTTGTTCAAGCTGTTAAGAAAAGAACAGACGGTCAGGTGGAACGAGGACTGCCAGAAGGCTTTTGACAAGATCAAGGAGTATTTGCAAGAACCTCCAATCCTCATGCCTCCAGTTGAAGGAAGACCTCTGATAATGTACTTGACAGTATTAGAAGAGTCGATGGGGTGTGTGCTGGGCCAGCATGACGAGTCTGGTCGAAAAGAGTATGCAATATACTACCTAAGCAAAAAGTTTACCGACTGTGAACAACGTTATTCACTGCTCGAGAAAACTTGCTGTGCTTTAGCGTGGGCTGCTCGCCGACTGAGACAGTATATGTTGACCCATACTACCTTGTTAATCTCAAAGATGGACCCAGTTAAATACATTTTCGAGAAGCCAGCTCTTACCGGACGGGTTGCAAGATGGAAAATGATTCTCACGGAATACGACATACAGTACACATCTCAGAAAGCCATCAAGGGCAGTGTACTATCTGAATATCTTGCTGAGCAACCCATTGATGACTACCAGCCTATGAGATTTGACTTCCCTGATGAAGACATCATGTTCATAAAATCAAAAGATCATGAAGAGCCTATTCATACTGAAGGGCCTGACCCGGAAGAAGAATGGACTATGATGTTTGATGGGGCTGTTAACATGAATGGTCGTGGTGTTGGTGCAGTACTCATTACGCCTAAAGGAGTTCACATGCCTTTCTCGGCAAAACTCACTTTCAACTGCACTAACAACGAAGCTGAATACGAAGCTTGCATTATGGGTCTTGAGGAAGCCATTGACCTCAGGATCAAGACATTGACTGTATTCGGAGATTCAGCTCTGGTAGTTAATCAGACTAACGGAAAATGGTACACCCACCAAGATCATCTGATACCTTACAGGGATTATACAAGGAGGTTATTGACTTTCTTCACAACAGTCAAGCTTGAGTATATCCCTCGGGACGAGAATCAGTTTGCAGATGCCCTTGCTACCATTTCATCCATGATCAAAGTTCAAGCGGCTAACTTTGTACCTCAAATTTCAGTGTCCAGACTTGATAGACCAGCATACGTATTTGCAGCAGACATTGTCAAAGATAATAAGCCTTGGTTCCATGACATTAAATGCTTCTTGGAGGATCAAACATACCCATCTGGGGCATCTTCCAATGATAAGAAGACTTTGAGAAGGCTTGCTGGTAGTTTCTTTCTGAACACTGATGGGTCTTTATACAAAAGGAACTTTGATATGGTACTCCTCAGATGCGTTGATAAGACGGAAGCAGATTTGTTGATGCATGAAGTGCACGAAGGGTCTTTTGGTACCCATGTGGGAGGGCATGCCATGGCTAAGAAGTTGTTAAGATCAGGTTATTACTGGATCACAATGGATGCAGACTGTTGTGCTTACGCCAGAAAATGTCACAAATGCCAGATCTACGCAGATAAGGTGCATGTGCCTCCCAATCCTTTGAACATCATGTCTTCACCATGGCCCTTTGCCATGTGGGGCATTGATATGATCGGCAAGATTGAGCCAACTGCTTCGAACGGCCACAGATTCATCTTGGTCGCCATTGACTATTTCACCAAGTGGGTCGAAGCAGCCTCGTATGCAAATGTTACAAGACAAGTGGTGGCCAAATTTCTGAAGAGAGATATCATCTGTCGATATGGAGTTCCCGAGCGAATCATTACTGATAATGGTTCCAACTTAAACAACAAGATGATGGCAGAGCTATGTCGGGACTTCAAGATCCAACATCACAATTCTTCTCCTTACAGGCCAAAGATGAATGGCGCTGTTGAGGCGGCTAACAAGAATATCAAGAAGATTTTGCAAAAGATGGTAGTCACCTACAAAGACTGGCATGAAATGCTACCGTTTGCCTTGCATGGGTACCACACGTCAATCAGAACATCCACTGGGGCAACACCGTATCAGCTTGTGTATGGTATGGAGGCAGTCCTACCGGTTGAAGTTGAATTACCCTCTCTACGGGTATTGATGGATGTTAAACTGAGTGAAGCAGAATGGGTTCGGGCCCGATACGAACAACTGAGTCTGATCGAAGAGAAAAGATTGGCTGCAATCTGTCATGGGCAGTTATATCAGAAGAGAATGAAGAAAGCCTTCGATCAGAAAGTCAGGCACCGAGGGTACCAAGTAGGAGATCTTGTGCTGAAGAGAATCCTCCCTCCTCATACAGACCACAGGGGCAAATAGACTCCGAATTATGAAGGACCATTCGTGGTGAAGAAAGTTTTCTCTGGTGGAGCACTGATGCTCAGTACCATGGATGGTGAAGATTTCCCGTCCCCTGTGAATTCAGATGCAGTTAAAAAATACTTCGCGTAAAAATGACCCGCTGGACATAAAAACAGAATGTAAGTCCAGGCAAAAATAGGGCATCCCGGCGAGTCAAAAACAGAATAAAAGACTCAGGCAAAAATAAGGGAAAATAAGCAAAAGAATGTACACCCGCTGAGTTGAAAAACCGCATTGGACAACTCAGGCAAAAATGGGTATCCCAATGGATTGAAAACCTGAAAGGGCGATCCATGCAAAATAAGGGAATAAGCGAACAACTGCATTCTGAATTCATCTGTATCACCTACAACCTGGTAAACCTCCACAGGATCAAGTTTCAATCAGAATCAGCCTCCTTCAGAAAGCAAGACGAGAAGAACGTCATTGTCATACAAGTCATAGCAGAAGAGGAAGCTCCTTGAAAGCGTCGTCAACATCGCCAGCACTTTGTTTTTCAATTTGTAACAGTCTCTTCATTTTAGGGGATTTGTTTCCTTGACTGTATCTTGCCAAATCAGGGAATATGAATTAATAAAATCAGATTTTTCAGTCATGTTTCGTCTTGTACATTTTTATTTGCAAAAAATGTCTGATGTCTATAAAAACTGATTGCATAAGTACAGATGTTTTTCTCTAAATAGTAAAAACACATGCTTACAGGGAATTTACTTACTCTCGAAAGTACTTAACTCCTATGACGGAATCCAGTAAAGGATACCTCGGGACCATTTGTGCGTTTCCTTATCTTTGCAGGATTGCAGGTATCCAGAACGCAACTTGGGGCATGCAAGCTACATCCCAGCAAGCTGGCAAATCAACAAATAATCTCAGCATCCGAAGTGCTCTCTCCCCAGCTGAGTTGCTCTTCCCCAGCTAAGTTGCCAACAACTTTCCCCAGCCATGGTGCCAATCATTCTTCCTCAGCCGAATATGAAGAGTCAGGGAATCATCTCCCCACAGAATCATTAGCCTCTGTTCAGAAGAGCAACGCATGAAGGAATCACAACAGAGTACAGAAAGCTTCCGCAAACCCCAGCTGGGTCCCTCATTTACTGGAATAGGTCAATCAGTGACTTATTCCCCAAGCAGATGCATCTCACCAGATCTACCAATGATCACATCCCCAGCTGGGATGTCCACTTCAAGCAGATCAACCAGAGATCTTCGCGGCAACGGGATCCGAATCCCGGATCTGTATCCGTGCATAATCATGGCATTTGCATCATATTCACCCACAAAGCGTAGCATTCCGTCTAATACGGGACATTACGGCAAAAATCAAATGCATGGCATAATCATAAGTCATGTTGTGAATCAGACACTTGTGAATAATGACAATCTGTCAGTATACAGAATACAATACACGAAAATCCCCACCAGAGTTCCCAGCAAAAGCAGTTGCCTCTCAAATCACAAACGCCAGTATATACTCCCTTTGGACACCCATCCGTATCATCACTCCCCAGTAAAGTTGCCTGAACACACTTTACAAATAAGATCACCCATATTACAGATACTTCCCGACACCCGCCCGTGTCAAATCACCAGCAGAAAGCCAAAGACATCCTCTTTGCACTCACATATACTTGTATATACCCTTTCTTGACACCCGTCCGTGTCATATCCTCGGCGCAGTCGCTTACACTGTTATCACCCATATACTTGTTAATATTATACTTTTCTCTCTTGACACTCGTCCGTGTCACTCTCCCCAGCAGATAAACATTCATCTATACACCACTCTCACTACTCATGTTACACTTATACAGATACTCGTCCGTACCTTGTATACATCACTCATCTCCCCACAGATTCGACAATAGTCCTTGTTCTGTGTTAACCAGTTGGTACTCGTCCGTACCATCATCTCAGAACATTGCGTCTAGTGTTTGTTTCTACATGATACTCGTCCGTATCATAGTCTTAAGGATGCTCGTCCGCATCTTTAATCCATACACCGTGTCAAACACTTGTGTTTTCTTGAATATAGATACTCGCCTGTATCTACTATTCCCCAGAAGAGTCCCTTCAGATTCAACACTCGTCCGTGTTCTTTGTTAACCAGTTGATACTCGTCCGTATCATCATCTCTGAACATGTGTCAGTTTGTTTCTACCTGATACTCATCCGTATCGTAGTCTTAAGGATGCTCGTCCGCATCTTTAATCTATACACAAACATCTAAACACTTATACCTTCTACTTCTTGGATGTAGATACTCGTCCGTATTTACTATTCCCCAGTAGATCACCAACAAAGCAAATTTTCTTTTTATCTGACACTCGTCCTGTGTCATGATAACCTTGAGAGCAGTCGTACCCTGCTAGGTGGTCGTCCTCCACCTCTTGATGGTCGTCCTCCATCATGCTCATCCGATGGCCGTCCCCATCGTTGATTTTTAGCAGCCGTCCCCTGCTAGGTGGTCGTCCTCCACCCCTTTGATGATCGTCCTTCATCATTTTATCCAATGGCCGTCCCCATTGTTGATTTTTTGGGTATCTGGCATTCGTCCTATGTCATGATAAACCTCGAGAGCAGCCGTCCCCTGCTAGGTGGTCGTCCTCCACCTCTTGATGGTCGTCCTCCCTCATGCTCGTCCGATGGCCGTCCCCATCGTTGACCTTTTATCCGGCATTCGTCCTATGTCGTGATATTTTCGGCAGCCGTACCCTGCCTGGTGGTCGTCCTCCACCTTAGATGATCGTCCCTCATCTTACCCCCAACAGAGCAGCCGTCCCCTGCTAGGTGACCGTCCTTCACCTTTGATGACTGTACCTCATCATCTGTTTATTTCATTTATTCTTTAACCCGATGGCCGTCCCCGTCGTGGTCCCTTTTCTTTTAGCCCGATGGCCGTCCCCATCATTGGTTACTTTGCTTTATGAACTTGATGGCCGTCCCCGTCATGTTTCCTCAATACCCAGAGAATTTTACAGCTTTATCTTGATGGCCGTCCCCATCATGACATCTTACTTTTTCTAGCTAGTCGGCCGTCCCCGTCTTGGCTTTACCTTTTATCCCCAGCATGTCGGCCGTCCCCGTCATTGCTTTATTTTCCGCACTTTTCCCAGCATGTCGGCCGTCCCCGTCATTGCTATTTACCCAGCAGTCGTCCTCTGCTCGACGGTCGTCCTCCGTCGCCCACACTTTACAATATACTTTATTTTCCTTTTACAATCTATATCCCTTTTCTTCTTCATTTCGTGAGTGCAAATTTTGGACTGTCTTTGGTATTCAACCACAAGTTATCTTGTTTGCCTGTTAAGCCGTCGCTTACATCCTGCACAGCTAACTCATGTTTGAATAGGGGCAGCTGTAGACACCCCAAATTTGCCCTCACCCATTCACACCATGGCTTGTGATCATTCTCATATGCATAAACACAATCATAACATCTCATATCCCATTTTTGATTCATTGGATAGTTTCTAAGTCATCTGCACCTAGGGTTTGTGATCTGAGCTATCTAGAAGCCTCTTGAGCCACTCCAAAGGCTACCAATCACTTCAAAGGGGTCCATGTGTGTTCTTATATCATATCACATCCTCTCAAAGTCAAAAATGCAAAGGAATCACAAGAACTGGGATTGGTGTGAATGCAGAGCCAGGATAGACTGCACAGTTGACCTAAAATTAGGGTTTTGGTTTTAGAGGCCATAACCCCAAATTTTTTGGTCATTCTTGTTTCCATTGGTCTCTATATGGTATAGGGAGTATGCATATCAATTTTCATGAAGAAATTCCATGGGGAAGTCATCTGATCAAGGGTTGACTTTTTGGACAAGTCAGTGCAAAATCAGGGCATCTGAGGCCCCCAATGACCCAACCAATGGGTGATCTTCATCATTTTGAGTGTATATGATCTTTATTTGATCATGGAAGAAGGTTGAAACTCACAAAAATCAAGAATTTGGAGTTTTTGCAAATGTTGACTTTTTGGGCATAGTTGACTTTTCAAGATTGCTTCATTTTAGGTCATTTTTCAAGCCTTGATTCTTGATCCAAAAATGCTTCAAATGGAAAAACTTTGGTCATGAAAGTTGTAGATTACATCTTTCCCTTTTCAAAAAGTACAAGAACATGATCAAATTCTTCTTGGATCAAAAGTTATGGTGTGACAAAGTTGGCCAAAATCACTAATTTTCAAGATATGCACCAAATGTGAATTTTGCAAAATCATGAACCAATGCCATTTGTAACTTCTAATTCACTTCAAACCATGACACAAACATTCTATAAGTCATAAAAATCAGAATTGGACCAAAGATCACATGTTTGTAGTTTGTGTAACAAGACTTTTCCATGAAATGCCAAAAGGTAACAACTTGCAAAAACACTCATCACACTTCACCAACTAGTTGCCTTGGCTGCTGAACCTGCCTAGCATCACACACACATCATGCTGCACCAGAACCATGCCTTGTACTAGCCTAGAACCAAGCCATGCTTTCCTTACACAAAAAGTTGACTTTTGGCAAAAGCAAACATCCCAATCACCACAGGCCATGTCACATCCTCTGGCCACTTGGAATTGTTTATTTTATCCTTTGGCAAGCAAAACATAAGAGGAGGCCAGGCTGAAACACTCTAGATCATCACATACACAAAAACTCACCATTTTGCAAAACCATTCGAATCTGCCTACACAACTCATAAACACTCAAACAAATTCCTCCAATCATCTCACCTTGCCTCATTGAGTAGAAACCACCAAGAGCCAGGCCTGATTTGAGCAAGAACACCCCATTGCCATTTTTCACCCCAATCTGCATTTTCCTTCGAATCAACCTCCACAGCCATCAAACATCCAAGCTCTCTTCACCAACAGATCAAACACATCAAAAGGAGTCAAAACCACCCATCACATTGATCTGAAACAGCCTGTACACAAAGCTCATTTTCTGCTATATCAGTTTGGTACCTCTCGAAATAGCTAGCTAAAGCTCATTCCAAGCCTGCCATTAGCACCAGGGGAGTCAGTGGAGCTAGCTTGCATCAAGGAACTGCTCTGAAAGCCCAGAAACAGGAGTCTTCACCTCAGGTATGGCCATGAAACTTTTCTCTCAGAGCTTGATTTTTAAGTTATAATTTGATTGTGTATGCTTTGCTGATCATGGGGATGGTTTTAGATTTAGGAATGAGTGAGAAATGAGGTTTTATCAGGGCCCTGAAACTTTGCCCGTGAAACTTCATGGCTTCGTTTCCCTTAGTTTAAGCATGAGAAATTCAATTTGAGAGTTGATTCGAGCAAGGTTTGAGTAGAGGAGTGTTTCCCTGGCTTTGATTTGAAGAATAATGGCCTGAATCGTATTCTAGGGTTTTGGGGTCGCCGGGGAAGATGACCGGAGCTCCCCTCCGGTCACCTGAATTTGTTTTGCCCTAATTACAGTCATTAACTTCCATTTGAATATTGGGCGTTGGATTAGGTTGACCTGTTGACTTCCCGCGTGGATAGAGGGCCCAGATCACTTTGATTAACCCTAATCTTCATTATTTATTTAATTAATTGAGGTTAACTCAGAATGAACCACAGCCGTCCAGATGCGCGCTGGTCAACCATTTCAAATCCAGGGCTCATCTCATCCCTCCATTCTGATTACTTTCTTTTTATTTAATTTATTTTCATTTTCTTTTTCATTTAACTTGTACATTTAATTTAAAATAGTAAAAAATGTCTAAAAATTATGAAACTTTTTCTCATAAGTTTTATTAATTTTTATGACACAAAAATATTTTTATTTTTATTTTTATCATTAAAAAAGTATTTTTAAATATTTAAAAGATTATTTTTAATTGATTAATGGAAATTAATTTATTAAAAATACTTTTAGGTATTTAAAAATCACCAAAAAATTCATGAAATGTTCTAAGACATTTAGAAACATTGTCCAACCTTCAAACCAAATTTCGTTTTTGATCTTAATGCATTTTGAGAATTTTTCATTGAATTAAAATCATTTTTGTGCATTATTTTGATCCTAAGTTCAAAAAATCATTTCTGCCTATCCATGAAGAGTTGGACATTGATTCTTCTTGCATTGCATTGTGTTTAATATGTAGTTTTTGAGATAAAATGGCCATGATTTGATCTTGCATTTTTCATTTGTTTGGTATTTCTTTTGTTTAGAAACCCTAAAAACCCTAATAACTTGTAAAAATCATAACTTAAGTTTGGTTAAGAGTTGAGACTTCTCCTTTGGGCAGTGGTTTATTATAGGTTTAAGGGTCCTTTGTGTGGCATTTTCCATTTTTTATCTTAGGGTTTGCTTCTGTTTTTGGTTTTTGTTTGATGTATGATTCATAAACCCTAATCTGGGCTTTCATATGCATCCATCTTGCATTCTCTTGCATAATATGACTTGCCATGACATTTCAAGCATCCATGTGATTCATTTGACATCATAAGACATATAGAAAGCATGTTTGATCATTGCATCATGTGTTTGCCATGTTGTATGCCATGTATGCTTCATAACTTTTCATGTATGTTCATGGTTCCTAACTTGCTTCATTTGCATTCATGAACTTGTATGATCATTTCCATGCCTTGTCTCATGTTTGTAGCATCTCATAACATCATTATCATCATCAACATGCTTCTGGTTTGGTTCTGCATCATGTCATCACATCCCATTTTGCATTGCCTTGCATTTCTTTTCTAACATTTCAGGTGGTAAGTGAATTTGAGAAGTGAATTTGCCTTCACTTCTCATAACTTTTCTTTTCATCTCTCTTGCATCCATTGCTGCATTTTTGTATGTGCTTGAGATTGAGCTTGCTCATTCTTCTTCTTCCCACTTTCTTTCCTCAAGTGACTTGACTTCTTGATTGAAGCAAGTTACTTTGCTTTCTCTTTGCTCCTTTCATCTGCTTCCTGGTGGTTCCTTTGAAGATCTTCTTGGTGAAACCTCACAAACCTTAGGGACAACCAAGCATGATAATGATTAGGGTTTTGATTAGTCTCCCCTCATAGTTTTTACCTTTGTGTCTCTCTTTGAGTCTTCTCTTCTCATCTCATAATCAGGGACCTAACCCTAAAGGCTTTAAGGCTTTGTGATTAAGCTTATGCCTGCATCCTTCTATTAGGATGGAGTGTATAACTTTAATCCTAAGTGTTAAACCCTTAGTGTGTTTAAATCCTTTAATCAATCCACCCAATAATCATCAAGACATCACACTTGTAACTTGGGCCTTGCATTAGGGTTCTAATTCTTCCTTAAATGGTTAAGAAGGACTAACCCTAGTGTTAATGGACAAGTCCCCCTCAAGTTGTCTTACAAATCATAAAATCCACTTCATCATCATATCATTAAATAAAATCCATTTAATCAAAGGCTTGTTTTGTCATGAGTTTAATCCCTAATCATGGATTAAGTTGAGGAGCTTTCCTCAGCTTGAACATTCTCATCTATTATCCTTCTATTAGGATGGTGTAATGGGTCTGTTTAATCCTTGATTATGGCTTAATCTCATTACTCAACACTAAACAAAAACACCAAAAACATCTAAATAATCACAAGTAGGTTAATGATCTTAATCCTACACCAAAGGTGATTAAGTGTGAGAATCTGACTTCACACTTAAGGTAATCTCATTACCCCTAATCAGAGGGAAGATGTGATGAATTTACTAAATCCATTGGTTTATGCTTAAGCTCATTAGCTTATGACAAACTCTCAAAAGCAATAAAAGACTGAAAACTCAAAAACAAACAATAATCGTCTCCTTCGGGATTCTTTTCTCATCATCTTCACTCATAAGCGAGAACTTGCTTCTTCCGTCTAATGCAAGACAGTTTGCACCTGAGCCAGACAGGTCATACACTTGAGCATAGGCAAGCAAGCAGTTCACAAGTCAATTCATCTTTCAGTCTCCTTGGGTCGAACTACGGTGTTCTGACTTCCTCATTGCACGAGAGGATACGTAGGCATAACTTAACAGTTATCGAACAAAAGTCTCTGTATATTCCCCCTCTTTCCAGCTTTATTCTTTAAGCCTCATACTCCTGAGCATTTCACTCTTGTTCTTACACTGACACCTTCATATCTCACTTCACTCTTCTCTTACACTGGCACCTGTACATCTTTTCCAGCTATTTTATACACAAAATGCATTGACACTACCCCTTTAAAACACAAATCTTTTAAGCGTGGATCCCGTCGAGTACGGCGGACAATCTGGGTGCTAATACCTTCCCAGATTGTAACCAACCCCCTTTCTCAGTCTCTCTGGTTCGCAACCGTCTTATCCATCTTTTTCTAGGTCTATGCAGCATTGCCTTTCCTCCGGGATAAAAATGCCTAGCTGGCGACTCTATTCATCTCCAGTGAGTTCACGGCTGTGTGTTCTCATTGTTCCTCTCGCCGACCGTTCGCGTCTGTACCCCATTTGACCCGGCTTCATTTAGTGGGAGCGACATTGAGCAATAGCCTTATTCCATGAAACACTTGTAGTCTTCCCATCATGGGATAGTACAAGCTTGTTTTGTGATGCACAAGTCTGATCAGGATATCATCTTCACCAAGAAAATCATAAAAAACATTTCTTCATTGTAAATACAAAAACACTTAATAAATTAATGAGTTAGTGAGCTTATGCCCTAATCTCTGGATTCAAGTTTTGGGGATCTTCTCCTTACTTGAGTGTGCTTGTTCTATTATTCCATCTTGGAATGTAGTGACAAGTGCACATTCCATAAAAAAGAGCTTGAGTTCACTTCCTTGTGACACACTCTTAAAAAGCTTATAAAAAACACAAACAAACAATAAACGTCTTTCCTCCGGGAATTCTTTTCTCATCTCCTTCGCTCCGTACGCGAACTTGCTCCTACTTGTCACTTTGCAAGACAGTAACGCACTCCTCGTCCGAGCCTGCAACACCTGAGCATTGACATAGGCAGTTCAAACCTCTATACACAAGCAATCCTTTCCACCCCTAGTTAGGGGAACTACGGCGTCTCTGATCCTCATTATCCCGATGAGGTACGTAGGCAGCGGGGTAGGGCCTGTTCGAGCACAATCTTTATTTTCCCTACATTTTTTCTCTTTGTTTTCTTATTTCATTTCCTTTCTCAGTTTATTTCCAGTTTCTTTTCTTTTCTTTTGCTGCAGCTTTCATACCCTCACCCTTTGAAATAGTTTCTTTTACAAGCGTGGATCCCGTCGGGTACGGCAGACGATCTGGGTGCTAATACCTTCCCAGGTCGTAACCGACTCCCGAACTCAGTCTCTTTGGTTCGTAGGACCTGTGTCCTTTCTCTTCTTTCTTCTGGTTTGTGCAGCATTACCATTCCCTTTCTTCGGGATAAAAATGCCTGGCTGGCGACTCTATTCTTTTTCCGCGCCACTTTCGCGTTTGTACCAAGATGGAAATCCGGGGAGCGACAGCTGGCGACTCTGCTGGGGATGGAACCCAGAATCTCTGGTTCCCCTGTGAGTCTCTCCTAGCGCTTGTTGGTTTCTGTTTCATTGGGTGATGTTTGTTTTTTGTGGCTTGTTGTATTTTATTGTTGTTTATTTACTGCTTTATTTATAGTTTTCAGTATTTATTTTCTGCATCATATATATATATTGGACTGTCTGGACTGGTTTTCTGTTTGGTGGGTTGGGTGTTACTGTTTTTGAGAGATGAGCTCATTACCACGGCTCGAGTGCACCTTAGGACTTAGAGTGGTTCCACTTTGGCCTCATGAGATCTTGTCATGGGGGTAGTAGTGAGTTCCACACCCAGATTTGCGACCGTCTTGGAAATGTCTTGATTTGGGGATCTTCCTCTTTCATTTCATAACCTTGACAGTTATGTGCAGCTGGGGACCGATCATTGAGAACCTTGTGGAAACATCCCTCTTTAGTGATGACAGTGGCAGACCACATTTTGTGGCAAACCCATTCGCATCCGAGGGCCCACCTGGAACTCACATAGGATGACCTTGTTTTCCCAGACTTAGCTGAGGCCTCCCTGCGTAGTACATAATGCCAAATCGATTCCCTGATTTGGTCATGATCCATTTCTCGGAAATGGTGAACGTATTATTGCTATTCGGCTTTGAGAGTCCGTGATGTTTGACCCGGAGCACACCCGTGAGATTGGGAGGGGTTTACAGGTTTGCAGGAACCATTAACCTCAACATACCCTCATTATCAGTGTAGTCTTATGTTTTGATATGGTCACTAAGATCCTGAAGTTCTTGATCCCTCGGTTTCCGGTTACTATTTTGGGTTATTATACAGAGATCTTGTGGTTACAGACACTCGATTCTTGGCAGTATTTCAAATTCAAGGCAGTTTCCAGCTGTGATCCCATGTCTTTGCATCTTTTGCATCATCATATTGCATTTTGCATTTGCATCTGCATTGCATTTCCTTCTTCCAGTGAGCTCATCCTTCCTCTTTTGTCCATGACCAGCCAGCTGATTTCCCGGTACTAAGTTTGAACAAGTGGTAACTGTTGGAAGACGAGAAAAGTTGTTGGAAGACTGAGCAGTGTCAAGAGCTAAAAGGTCAGATTGGAAGCCGTCAGTAGCTATGTCAGAGAGAAACCGTCAGAATGTTGAGTTTCCACCTGGTTTCACTTTGATGACCAACCCTTTGCATGGTCTTTCTCCTGATGAGGATCTTCCACAAGTGAACAATCTTGCTCAAGCTCAGCCTGCACAGATCCCGATCGTGAATCAAAGTGTACCTGAACCATCTGTTGTCTGAGGTGGACCTTCATCTTCTTCTGATACTACGGATTATCAAAGTTTTTCCTTCCCTATGCCGAACTTCCAAGGGGAAATCCCTCTTGTGAAAGCCAAGGATCCACAAGCTTTTGATCCCGCTGAAAGGTTTCTCATGTTGGATGAGAAACTCAAAGCCTTAGTGGATCCTGATGCCTTTGGTTTAGATGCTTTGAACCTGTGTTTGGTGCCTGGTCTTGTCATTCCTCCAGATTTCAAGACTTCGAAGTTCGAAAAATACACTGGTGTTAGTTGCCCGAAGCGTCATTTGGTGATGTTCTGCAGAAAAATGACTTCTTATGCACGCAACGATGAGCTGATGATTCACTGTTTTCAGGACAGTTTAAGCGGGGCATCCTTAAGTTGGTATATGGATTTGGAAAGCAGCTGTATCCGATCTTGGAATGATTTATCTAGAGCTTTCGTAAAGCAATACCAGTACAATGAGGACATGGCGCCCTATCGCACACACTTGCAGAGTCTATCTTAGAGAACTGGTGAGTCTTTCAGAGAATATGCACAACGGTGGAGAGAGTTGGCAGCCCAAGTGCAACCACCACTTTCAGAAAGAGAATTAGTTGACCTATTCGTGGGCACGTTGCAAGGTCCGTACTTGGAAAGAATGAGTAGCATTTGGACATCAAGCTTCTCTGATTTGATAAAAGTTGGAGTACGCACCGAGAGCCTGCTCAAAAGTGGAAAGATCCAGTACTTTTCGAACATCCCAGCTAGTGAAAGTGAGTCTGTTGTTAGCTCCCAAGGGGAAGAATGGTATGATGTCAGTACATTCATGGCTAATATCGAACGTTCTAGACCAACATCTTCTCAGATATCATCTTTTCCTGCGTCCGGCTACTCTTATGGGTATTCAGCAATGCTTAGAGCACCGTATCAGAAATTGTGGACTCCTCCTCGTCCAAATCTGCAAGCTCAGGGTCGAAGACCTCAGAATCAGCTTCAGAGCCATCATAGGCCTCGCAACAATCTGGAAAGAATGAATGCTCCTCTTCATCCAGTACCCATGACGTACAGTGAACTATTACCACATCTAATTCAGAGCTCATTGGTGGTTCCTAAGCCTCTCAAGCCGTTGCCAGAGCCGTACCCTCCAGAGTACAATCCTCATGAGCAGTGTGGGTATCATGGTGGATCAATGGGGCATTCAACTGAAGATTGTAAAGCTTTTCAAGCCAAAGTACAACATTTGATCGACAAGGGCCACATATTCTTTCCAGAAGGAAGCTTGTTTGTGCACACCAACCTCTCACCTGATTGAGTTCAAAGACTTCGAAGGAGCGTCTCCTGTTTTCAGTGGTCCAAGCAAGAGATGTCATCATAATTGGAGATCATCGTATCCTTTTTATCCTTTGCATTGTAGTTTCTTTCCTGGTAGCAGCTACTTGTCTTTTAAGCATTGTTGTTTTGAATGGTAATGTTAATGTAGTGATCATGCTTTTTGAATCGATTATGTCACATTCGCTCATTTTTCTTTACTTACATTGAAAAAAAAATTGTATCCATTTACCTCCCATTTATTTCACTGTTGTTTAGCAGGTTTGAGGGAGGATGATGACAACTGAATACCCATAATTGTTGAAGGTATGCTTTCAGAGTAGAACTTGCTGACGATGTACAGGCATTGTTTCAGTTCCCAAACACCGGAGATATAAGGGAGATAGACCCTCGTCAACCCCTTTGAGCCTTGAAGTAGGAGTTTCTTTTCTAAACGAAGAACCCTCACATTTAACCCGGGGCAGGGTAGTCATCAGTTAAATTTGACCGAGCGTTCAAATTTCCAAAGTAGTGTGCATCCGAGGATCCATTACCTTTATTCATCACACTTCAAGAGGTCAAGGGACGTGAAACCACAATGGTTACCCCTCAACAACAAAGGAATGAGGCAGTCACGACCCTTTCACGCAAGTCAGACAAACCGGTGTCACACGATTTGTTCAGGAAAAAAAAGATAAATAAAGCCCGCTAAGTCGGAAAAAAAAAGTGAAAACAAACGACTTAGGCAAAAGTTAGGGCATCCCGCTGGACTTCAAAATCGGAAAAAAAATCAGAAAGAACAAGTCCAGGCAAAAGTTAGGGAATAAAAAATCTGAAAAAAAATATATTCCATAAGAACAAAGTCGTGTGACCAGACACAAAGTCAGAAGGGGTGACTGTTACTCCAAGAAACCTCATTGGTGCTTAAACCGTCAACGTCATTGGTTCCTCAACCATTACAAAACCCTTCCGAGAGGTGAGCGCTCAGGCCAAATTAGATGAACTTAGGACTGGAGAACATCAAGAAGAATGGGTGGGCAAATATAAATTTTGAGCCATAAATATTTCTTTCTAAAACCGTGAACCAGACCACGTTATAACCCTTGAAAGTCCTAATTGAATCAGGTTCAATTCTGAAAGCATACTACGACAAGGTTGCGTAAACTGACTCCTAACGATTTGCTAACTCAGCACTACGTTTGGGCTAATCGTCCATTCGTCACACACTGTCACAACATTCAAATAAATAAATTTTCAAAACTTGCATGTGCACTGCATTAAAATTACCATTTGTGAATGAGCAGTTTTAATTGCAAGCCAGCCTGTGTCTTCAGGGAAGTTCCTACAAAGAGCAATCATATGAGGAAATTTGATCATTCAACAATGATGACCAGAATCAAGAGCATCGTGTAGGCCTATGAATCAGGGGCATGTTATTCAGTCATTTCGTTGACCAAGGAATCAGTCAGGGTAAAGCAAGTTCCCAACCATCAGTTGATTAAGGGAAATCATTCAAGAGTCAGTTGATCAAATTTGAATCTACCAAGCAGGGGCAGGCCACCCTATTTTTTCTGTTGACCAAAGATATTTCGTCCAATGCTCAGTCAGAATAAGTAGAGTCGCTTCCACGCTCATACCGGGGCAGGACATTTCCAGAGTTCACTAAGTGCAACTCTCCTCGAGAGAACATCCGAGTCCGCCATGCCAGGAATTGGATAATCAGAGGCAGTATGTTCAAAGACTCACCCAACGGGGGCAAACTTTAGCTGCACAGAGCAAGTATATCAACAGTCTCCGAGTTCAAGACGAGTATCGGGAAATCGTGCTACCCATCCTCCCCTTTGTCACCCTTCTCAACTAGAAGCCTTGTCACATAGGACGTTTCTTCCCTTCCTTGGGAGTTTTTGTAGCTTTTCATAAGCATTGCATAAGTCATTTGCATACGTTACTCATGTCACGTCGCTAGAGCATAGAGCATATGCATCATATTTGCATTGAACATAACCCTTCAATCATCAAATCTCATACTCAGGGCCTCGTAACCCCAACTTATCAACAATCCGAAGTCCAGTTCTCATTTGGCAAACTTTTCAAAGTCCAGTTCTCGTCTGGCAAACCAACTTCAAATACCAGTTCTCGTCTGGTAGGCGAATCTTTTAACCAATTCTCGTCTGGTCACCTTTTCATTTATCATGTTGAACGCAAATTATCGTCTGGTAGTCATTCTTTTTCAGAGTCAATTCTCGTTTGACAATGAACACCCAAGGAGTCAGTTCCCGTCTGACGACTTATTCTTTGCCCATCAGTTCTCGTCTGTTGGCCTACCTTCAATAAACCGGTTCTCGTCTGGTAATTCGCCTTTAAAGACCAACTGCTTGGAAACAAAAAAATCTTTATCAACCTGGCCCTAGAGCCCAACCGTCCTTGTTTTAGCTCCCGCAGCTTGCATATTCATTTCCTTAGTATCATGAGCATACGTCTGCATCTTGCATCATTTTCATTGCACCTTCATATCGCATGGTTTTTGTTTTCTCTCTGGTGTGGAGTAAGAGCCGTTACAAGACATAATCTGGGGCAGTTATCTCAAGATCTGATGAATTCATGTGAGAGTTTGAAGACACTGGGGCAATTCTGGATGCCATGTCTTCTGTAAAATCCTCTAGAGACGGTCTTTTTTCGTAGACGATGCAGTCCGAGGCATAATTGAGGAGTAAAGAATGCTTGTTCACTCATGATAATCGGTGTGCAACTGTTGAGCGTATTAACTTGAAACACCAGGTTAATTCCCAGAGAATGTCTGGTATTTATCTTCCCAGTAGGGCATTGGACGTTTATTCTTCCCTGAACAGAAAATTTTCCTTCAGCCGACAAGATTTCCTCATGATGAGTTGGTTTTTCTCATGCAGTCAAAGTCCAATTTTCATTGGCATATCTTCCAAACACAGTCGTCATACTATACTTGAGGCATAATTTGGCTCGACTTAATCAGCATTCTCCAGCAAAGTCTCTCCTTAGCAGAGCATTGCCAAATATTTTTCTCAGTCAAGCCAGGGGTTGACGTCCCCCAGCTGAGTTAGAGCAGGTGGTATCCCCAGCAAAATTTCAAGGATAATTGAATTATTCTCGTCCCCAAGCGGATTTATCTTTCCACGGTGAAGTTTTCCCAGCAGGCAGCTGAAGGCCTTGCATTTTCCTACAGAGTTAGAATTGTCAGAATTCCCTCCTCAGCAAGAGTTTGACAAAGCATCTTTCCCAACCAAGTCTGAAGATGATCCTTCCCCGCATAGTTCATATTTGGGATTCACTTTCATCATTGAAATATTCCCCAGAGAAGTTGCCAATTTAGTTTTGGCCAATGTGATGACACAAACATTTATTCATCTCCCCAGTCAGAGTTAAGCATCGTCCAAAACTCCTGTTCTAATTCCCCCCTGCAGAGTTGTGAATCTTATTGCCAATCAGGGCACGTTGTTGTTGCTCGTCTGCATTTCCCAACGCTCGTCTGTGTTTGACGTTTGATAGTTGTTCGTCTGCAATTCTCAACACTCGTCTGTGTTCACACTTTGTTATTGCTCGTTTGCTTGCCCCAGCAATCGTCCATGGTTGGTATATGCTAAGCACTCGTCTGTGTTTAAACTTATGTGATGCTCGTATGCGTTCTCGAGCGATCGTCTGTGTTCATTATCTGTTTGAAGCTCGTCTGCCTTGTTTGGATGCTCGTCTGTATCACCCCTCACACTTGTCTGTGTTGGCCTATATCCATATGTGTTGATTTGATAATCATTCTGGTACTCGTCTAGGTTGCTACTCCAATTGCTCGTCTGTATTGGATTTCTGGTACTCGTTTGTATTGCTGCTGCAAATGCTTGTCTGTGTTTGAATTTCTGGTATTCGTTTGTACCAGTGGCTGATACTCGTCTGTATCATCACCTGAAGCGCTCATCTGTGTTTCTCAGATCATTGTCTGATATTCGTTTGTATCATTGACTTATGGCACTCGGTTGTGTTCTCTTGATGATTTTCCAATGCTCGTCTGTATTGAAGAGGTTTGAAGTCCTGACGGTGGGATTAAACGTCAAAATGGTTATCGGTCCTGGCGTAACAGGATATCCGAAGGAGATTCGTCTGTCTCAAGGTTTACTTGAAGAGGGCTCGTATGTCAATTTCCTGGTGTAACAGGATTGCTTGAAGAAGACTCGTTTGTCTAAGTTTTTCTTATCGGGCGTAACAGTTCAACTCGGGAGGAGCTCGTCTGCTTTCTCCCTACTTTAGTCACCAAAGCTTTGTTTGGTTGGGTTTATTTCCCATTGTCTGCATTCTCCGGCAGAGTGCAAATTTTTGATTTTCTTGGTATTCAATCACTGTTTATCTTGAACGTCTAATAGCCGTTGCTCTCATCCTTTTCATATTAACAATTGCTTGAATAGGGGCAGCTGTAAACACCCCAAATTTGCCCTCTGGCTTTTCTATCTTTTTCTGCTTCTCGTTTGCATATCATACGCATTTTTGCATACCATTTGCATAGGCTCCTGAGACATGGGATCAATGTTATCATTTGAATTATGGTTTATTTCCCTGATCAAGGATTTCACTTCTGCAAGGACTATTCACTATGTATTTGGCCCATCATCAGGCTATTCTCTTCCTCATCAAGTTACAAGGATATTTTCTTCTCTTCTCAGCATTTCAGGCTATTTTCTTTCTCAAAGAGCTCTAGTTTCAATTCAAGCGCGTTTATTCAATCGCAATCTAGTTCAGATGTATGTTTGACCTAGTCTTGGTCAAACCATTATGAGATTTCTTTAAGTGCAAGTTATTCGCTTCAGTGGCTTATTTCTCAGCCAATGCGCGTTCAAAGTCCAGTTGTGTGGTGTGCTGAATACATCAGATTATCAAGATGTGATTCATAAGAAGTGTTGGGCCAGATTTTCTGTTCATATGTTCATTGGTGGATTTATTTTCTCAATTTTGGATTCAGATGAATTCAAAATGATTCAGGAATTATTTTGTCAGAGGAGGATTAATTCAGAGAATTGTTCATTTTCTGTTGCGAGTTGTCTAGTGATATTTGTATTCATTTAATAGAAGGCTTTCATGGGAAAATTTTGAGTGTGGTTGTTAAATCAAATTCAGTCAAGATGTGTGTCAGTAGAAAATATTAGCGTAGGGTTTATTCAACTTCATTCCAAATTATGTTCATTAACCATATCTCACCATGTCCATAACTCTTTCATTAACCAAATTATTTTGTATTTTCCATTTTAAAACCATTTTCCTTAAATCCAATTATCTATTAGTCCACTTCACATTTCTATCAATTTCCATGATATACATTTTTAATTCTTTTTCTTTATTCATTAACTATTCAACAATTTCAAATTCAATCCATTTCTCCATTCATTTTTTTCCAACTAACCATTGTTATTCATTTTATCATTGCCAAATTACAAGACCCATCCCATGAGCAAATAAATGAAAATAAAAATTCGTAAGCCCATACAATTCTTCAATAGGCCCATGTTACCAAAAAAATAGTTAACCTAGCTATAAAAGAAAAAGCTCAGATCCCAAGACCTAAGAGGAAAACGGTGCATAAAATTTGTCTCATTTTTACACTTCCAACACTCTTCTTCCTTCGGCTATAACTCATCTCTCATTTCCTCATTCAACCATAACCTTCCATATTACTTCATATCCAGACACAAAGGTGTTCTCGTTCAGGTTCTACTTCAACAATACAAAGACAATTTTCTCAGCCCATATAATCACTGTTGCACTTCCACAACTCAATACTCCACCTATTTCATTCCATTTCACCTTCTTCAACACAACTGTGAACCTGCATTGTGGATGAGAAGATGCTCGTGTCACAGCAATATACTTGAACTCACATCCTCGACTTGGATTTGCTTTGTCGGTTTTCGAATCGGCAAAGTTTTGTTATTTTGTCATGTTATATTTAATGTCTTTGTGTAGGTTAAGGTCGAGGCAAAGAAAAACTCTGCAAAGTAAAGGAGAATAAAGCGGCGATCCAAAACGATAAGCAGGAGGAAACAGTACAAAATCGTGAAGAATCGCCGTCGTGATTTCCATCTTCATCGTGGATCTGCAGCCTTGTTTCTCGCCGAGCGTTCTTACCGAGGAATCATATCTTCGCCATGGCTTTTGTTTCCATCGTCACTCTCATCTTTGATTCAAGCCGACACCATAACTCAGACGCAGCTCAACCGTAAACCGTCACCACAAACAAACTCATCAATGATATTCAAAATAACAACAATAACTCAGCGTCTGTGCAACTCAGAGCTTGCTCCAAGCTACGACTCAACAACAATCTTTGCACAACAAATTTCGAGTTCGACTTGTTGAACAACCATAAGCTGAAACAATAATGTATATATTTCATGGAGGTAACATTTTGATTCCAAGTTTTTTGCTCGAGATTATGCCATTATTAGAATTAATTCATGATTCCATTTTAAATTCAATTGATTTTTTTTCTTCAATTAAACTTTTTAGATTCTGTTACTATAAGTTATATGCCTGGGAGTTTGTAGTGATTTAGTTTTGGGTTTTATTTTATAGTTCTGAATTCATTTTTCCTGTGATAATATATAGATGTTGATGGAAATTTGTTTTTCTTTTATGCTAATTCTTGGGTCTACATGTGTAGAGAACTCTAGTAAATTGATTTGTGTGTATAGGATTTATTTTGGCTTTTCAATTTCACATAGGAGGTAGTTTCTTATTTTTTCTTTCTAAAGTGAAAAATGATTAACAGTGCTTTGTTAGTGTTCATGTTGAAATTCTCAACCTTGTTGAGAAATGATTAAGTTGGGTTATTCATGTTTCCATTTTTATATATGATGATATTGTAAATAGTGTTAGTAATTTATTACTAAAGTTTGTTTTTTAGGATCTTAGGCTATCATGATTAGTTTTATTTTTATTTTATAATTAGCCTCTGTTTTAGTTATTTGTAAGTTAGTTTAATATTATATATAACTTTTTGAAATAATATATTAGCATTATATATAATTAGTATTAAACAATTTTAGTTATAGTTTTAGGAAATGAATTTTCATAAACACCTATTAGTGGAAATTAGGAACTTAGATTAGTTTTTTTTTATTATTTCCTATTCTTTAAATAATTTTAATTTAAATCATTGCTAATTGTATTTAGTAATTTTTTGTTCATAGTTAAATTTTGACAATTAGTATTAGATTAGTTCATTCGATTAATTGTTCCTTAGATTTTTATAAGATTGATTAGATTTGTTAATTGTGATTAGAATTTGGTTTTATTTCTAGATCTTGAATTTGGTTGAGTTTGGATATAATCAATTTTGTTTAGGTTTTATAATTATTAATTGAATTTTCATTGAATCATGTATTTAAATCTTTTTTTTATTGATCTTGTTTAGTAGAGAAAATTGATTGAACTTTCTTGTTAGAAATTAAGCTAACCTTGTTGATTCGTGATGTTGAGCATTTGAGGATTAATTTGCTTGATTAATGGTGAAGTTTCTAACAAATATTTCTTGGCTTATTTGTGCGTATTGAAGAGGCAACGGACCTTCTCCGTTAGGTATCACTGAGGCCCGATTTTACTTATTGCATGCTGCTGCATCTGGAAGTCCTACTGGTGTAGGCTCTGTTTGTGCATTGTTCAATTATTTCATTTCGCATTCTCATATTCTTATCTTATTCATCTCAACTTATTCCTCCTTCTTCTATTTCTTCTTTCTTTTCTTTCTCTTCTTTCATTCTTCTTTAGGACAGGTCAAACCTCACTAACCTAGGTTCATCCATGCATGATAACAACTAGGATTTATTAGTCCCCCATTAGACTTTTACCTTTAAGATCCTTTTGTTTCTCTTCTCATCTCAAAATCCTAAAAAACACCTTAATAAGGATTGAAGTGATATCTTGAGCAATAGCCTTATTCCACGAAACACTTGTAGTCTTCCCATCTTGGGATAGTACAAGCTTGTTTTGTGATGCACAAGTCTGATCAGGATATCATCTTCACCAAGAAAATCATAAAAAAACATTTCTTCATTGTAAATACAAAAACACTTAATAAATTAATGAGTTAGTGAGCTTATGCCCTAATCTCTGGATTCTAGTTTTGGGGATCTTCTCCTTACTTGAGTGTGCTTGTTCTATTATTCCATCTTGGAATATAGTGACAAGTGCACATTCCATAGAAAAGAGCTTGAGTTCACTTCCTTGTGACACACTCTTAAAAAGCTTCTAAAAAACACAAACAAACAATAAGCGTTTTTCCTCAAGGAATTCTTTTCTCATCTCCTTCGCTCCGTACGCGAACTTGCTCCTACTTGTCACTTTGCAAGACGGTAACGCACTCCTCGTCCGAGCCTGCAACACCTGAGCATTGACATAGGCAGTTCAAGCCTCAATACACAAGCAATCCTTTCCACCCCTAGTTAGGGGAACTACGACGTCTCTGATCCTCATTATCCCGATGAGGTACGTAGGCAGCGGGGTAGGGCCTGTTCGAGCACAATCTTTATTTTCCCTACATTTTTTCTCTTTGTTTTCTTATTTCATTTCCTTTCTCAGTTTATTTCCAGTTTCTTTTCTTTTCTTTTGTTGCAGCTTTCATACCCTCACCCTTTGAAATAGTTTCTTTTACAAGCGTGGATCCCGTCGGGTACGACAGACGATCTGGGTGCTAATACCTTCCCAGGTCGTAACCGACTCCCGAACTCAGTCTCTTTGGTTCGTAGGACCTGTGTCCTTTCTCTTCTTTCTTCTGGTTTGTGCAGCATTACCATTCCCTTTCTTCGGGATAAAAATGCTTGGCTGGCGACTCTATTCTTTTTCCGCGCCACTTTCGCGTTTTTACCAAGATGGAAATCCGGGGAGCGACAACAGTGAGCGAAAAAGAAACTTGTTTGCAAAAGATGTCCGATATTCATTGATAATCCATTTGCACAAAATTACAATATGGCCCTATTACAAAATGAGTCCTGACACCATGGGCAAGATGCAGGACTTGATGCATGTTAAAAAAGGTAGGAAATAATAATTACTCTGCAGGAGTAACCCTTATAATTTCCTGGGAAGACCAGTTAAGGACTTGGTTATCCGGGATCCTTGGACGTATCCAGCTCTCCACGTTGAGGTCGCTTTTTGCCTCGTCTTCCAGGTTGTTAACAACATCTGGGGTGAGCATCCCCCACTGATGAACTTGGGCTCTTTAGCAGCCTCTGCTTGATCTTGTCGGAATGGTCTGTAACCCAAACCGAATATGTCCTCCTTCTTCTCCACCGGCAGCAGCTTGCCCCAGCCTTGGGCATTTCCATCTTCAACAACCTTCTGGGCTTGCTGATAGGAGACAATTGAAGTACCCATCCTATCCTCCTGGGATGCAGCAAATACTTTAGTTGTCGCCTCATTGACATTCAGAGCCTCGAACCCCTGGCTCATGGTTTCATGGATTTCACCATCCATCTCAATGTATTTGTATGTAGCCAGCTGGCTAACAAAGATGTCCTTTTCACCATAGATGGTGATAATCTGTCCTTCCCATTCATATTTCAATTTCTGGTGAAGGTCGACGTAACTGCGCTAGAAGCGTGAATCCATGGTCGACCCAACAAATAGCTGTAGGCCGGATGAATGTCCATCACATAGAAAGTAGTCTGAAAGACCTGCGGACCGATTATCACAGGCAACTCCACCTCTCCAAGAACAGACCTCTTGGAGCCATCAAAAGCCCTGACCCCCAGATTGCTTGGTCGGAGAGCTATACCATCGTATTCGAGCTTGACAAGAGCTTTATTCGGTAGGATATTGAGTGAGGACCCAATGTCAACAAGAACATGAGAGAGCATAGCTCCTTTACACTCTAGGGTGATGTGTAAAGCTTTGTTGTGGTGATGTCCTTCCATTGTTAAGTCAGCATTGGTGAAACCCATCCCATGGCTAGTATTAACATTGGACACTACTGTCTCAAGCTGATTCACTGTGATCTCCTTCGGCACATAGGCAGCGTGCAAGACTTTAAGTAGTGCATCCCGATGAGCTTCGAAACACAACAGCAGGGATAAGATGGAGATCTTGGAAGGAGTCTGATGGAGCTGATCCACAACTTTGTAGTCACTTCTTTTAATTATCCTCATAAATTCATCCACATCCTGATTAAAGGATGATTTATGGGTCTCTTTTGGTGCGGGTTCTTCAGGTGCCACACTTTTCCCTTTGGCTTTGGCAACAGCCTCTGCCTCAGTATTAGTCTTTGGAGCTTATGACGCGAAGAGGCGTCCGCTTCGGGTGAAGCCTCCGCCTCCCCAGACATTATCCACTTGTGAGGTAGGAACTGAAGAATCAAGAAAGACTCTTTCTTCGTTGCAGTAAAGGTCTGCATCATAGTGTCATGGTACAACATTGTCTTTGTCATACGGAATGGGCCCTGGAACCGTGATGGTGACTGGGCTTACTGCAGCAGAGGTTGGAACCATTATTGTATGTGGATCAAAGAAGATGGTGACATGACTTCTGGTGGATGTTGGTGGTGATGAATTGAAACTTGATTGTTGCTGAAACTGTTGCTGAGATTGTTGTTGAAAGTTGCTGTAATTTGGGACCGTTGTAGGGTCATAATAAATAGTAACTATGGAGACGTCGTTGTTGGTGGTTGCTAAAGTTGTAGAAGCAGGTGCAAATGAGCTGTTGTTTGTTGAAGTGATGGAAGAAGTGGTTGCTGATTTTGTAGACGAGTCGGTAGGAACAATTGTTGTTGTAGTTGTAGAAGGATCATTTATTGTCGTAAAAGGAGTTGTTGGTGTTGTAAAAGTTGTTGTGGTTATTTGCAGAATGCCTTCTTTAATCAAGCCATTGATACCATTCCTCAAGCTTGCACACCTGTTCTCGGAAACCTTGCAAAATTCACAACAGGCCCCACAACCTGGAAACACTTGGCATTTCAAAAGATGAGCTTTAACCTCTGCCAGAGGTGTCTGAATACTTGCAATATCTTCAATCAAACTCAAGGGTGAGCCTTCCTCTATAGCATTAATCCTTGGCCCACTGTGGCTTGGTATAGGATTTTTCATGACATTGGGAGGTGGTGCAAAGTTCAGGGCCTTTGAATCTACCAGATCCTGGACCTTCATATGCAGAGCCCTGCATTTTTTAATGGAGTGACCAGGTGCATTGGAATGAAAAGGACACCTAGCATTGACGTCGTAATTTCTCAGAAGGTTCTGAGGATCAGGTGGAGCCAATGTCCTTAACTCAACAAGATTGAGCTTTAAGAGTTGTGGCAGCAATGTGGCATATGGCATTGGAATAGGGTCAATCACCCTGTTGATCTGAGATGGCCGTTGTTGGAAAGGGCGTTATTGTTGATTGTTGTTATTATTGTTGTAGGATCTTTGTTGAGGAAACTGTGGTTGTTAAGGAAAGTGATGTGGTTGTTGAGTATACTGAGGATATGGGGTAGGAATAGTGACGGTGGCAACTGATCTTGGCAGATACTGGGGTCTACCTCTTCCCACATGTACATAATTTGTTTCACCAGATCTGTGGGGCCCTGCAAATGACTTCCTTGCACTGCTTGAACTAGCACCGTTGTTAGAAATCTTCTCCATCTTTAGTAAGCTCTCAATTCTTTCCCCAGCTATAACCACGTCTGCAAAGCTGGTGGAAGAAAATACAGCCAATCTGTCAATATAGGTACCCTGGAGAGTATTCATGAACATATCTGCCATCTCCCTCTCTGACATTGGGGGTTGAATAGCAGCAGCTAGTTACCTCCACCTTTGGGCATACTCTCTAAAGCTTTCACGGGAAGACTGTGACATTCCCATCATAAGGGTTCTGTTTGGAGCCATATCCAAATTATATTGATATTGACGAATCAAAGCTTCTGCCAAGTCTTTCCAATTCCTTACTGTGGCCCTGGTCAAGTGGGAGTAGCATTCCCGGGATGCCCATGTCAAGCTATCCTCAAAGTAAAACATCCACAATTTCTCATACATGGTGTAGGCTTTCAATTTCCCCAGGAAAGATTGGAGATGGGTACGTGGGCAGGATGTGCCATTATATCTCTCAAACCAGGGAGGTTTGAACTTATGAGGAATTCTAACCCCCTCCACTAATCCCATGTCCATGACTCAAAACCCAGAGAGTTTTGGGATTCAAGAGACCTTAGCTTTTCTGCAATTTCATCCAACCGACGATCGTAGACTTCGTCTCCAGCCCCAATCACAGTAAACTGCTCTTTTTGAGGGTCCTCCTGCAAGGCCCTTCCTCCAGTGTTACCTTGGGTGTTTATTATAGCATTGATGTCTGGGTTCAGATGAGGTCCAAACTCTGGTGGATCAGTACGAGGCTGTATGTGATCGTTGTTGCTGGTACCCCCTGTACCTAGATGGTTTTCTTCGGGAGTTTGTTGCTCGACTAACTCTCTCAGTCTCTCATGGCTCTAAGCTAAACCAATCATCACTGCCATAAATTGATTCATTTGGGCCCTCATCCCAGTCCTTTCATTGGCCATTTGGGTCCTCACATCAGTCAAATCCTGTTGAACCTGATCCATTTGTAATCCCGGAAGGTTGTTTCTTGTCGGATACCGGTGCACTCTATTGACGGGGAACACTCCTCTACGAGCAATGTTTCCTGAAATTACAACAAAGTGAGAAACAACAAAAACAAAAACCTACAAAACAAAGAAATGATGTTAGTATGCAATGCAGGATGCCTATTTTTCTTCCAAGAGTATCCGGTTTGGTTCTCTGGTTTTGACCTTTCCAGACCTCGAGGAAATGATGATGTTGCAGAGAGATAAAAACCCACATAATAGTACAAACCATATATTACAAAAGAGTGAAAATACATAGTTTGATTACAATAAAGTCCCCATGGTGGGTCAAAATACAACAAAAAAATAAAAAATACAAACAAAAGGAGGTACAAATACAAAGAAATCAAACATCCAGCCCAAAGTCATCCTCCCGAACTTCCTTCAAGAGAGCCTCAGTCACTGGACCTACTGGGTGTTCTGTAATAGTTCTGATGAGGAGGTTCCTGGTGGCAATGGTACTGGTCAGCTTCTTGTGCTTATCCTGATCCTTTGATCTCTTCAACACCGCCCGGAGTTTCAACTCAGAGATCTCCTTCTGTGCTGCTAACAAAGCTTCCTGATTCTTCTTCTCACTAGCCTCCGGCTGCTCTATCCTAGCTTGGGTTCTTTGATCTTCATGTGCACGAGCCTCAGTGATCCTGATCCACCTAGCCTGGCTCTCCTCTAAGTAATGCTCAACTATGGCCTTCTGAGTCTTAGCTTCCTTGCAAGCATTCTTCAACACTAATTCTCTTGTTCTAGCCTTCCTGATGTAGTCATTTGCCTTCTCAATCTTGGTCAGGTGCTCAATCCGGAGCTTCTCTAACCTTTCATTATCCAGACGGTTGTCATTCCTCTCCCAGAGGGTCTTCTTCAAGGCTTTAGAGAGTTGAGTATTCCTTTCCTTCAATTTCTCAAACTCCTCCAAACTGACAGTGGCTGCAGGCTCCAATACTGATGGTCTAGGTACATCCTCTAAGGTGAATGGCATACGGGTGATCTGTCCCCTGACACAAGACCAGTCAAGATACTGAGCTGAGGTTATATTGTTGCACTTGCCAAGAATAGTTGTCCCCTTAGTCTGAATGTTGTCCCAGGCCCAGGCTTCCTGTCTGACAATGGCAAGGTTGTGTTGGATGTCACAATAGAGGGTTTATGTCAAATCTTGCCGTCTTGGGGGATGTACCAAAGCATACCCTAATTTCCTTTTGAAAAGGAGTGATGAGGGACTGAATCTGTCTAATTCCTGTCAAAGTGGGCTCAAAGAAGTGGTATGTGATGTTGCTCTTCCTGGATGTGTCTATGCAGACAATGGATGTTGATGAAGAAGACTGAGGAGAAGCACTGATGAAGGTAACTGCTGAAAACTGATGAAGATAACTGGAGAAGGTACTGAAGAAGAGTCTCTGATGAAGACAATTGATGAAGAGAACTGAAAAGAATCTCTGGTGAAGATAGTTGGTGCAGATAGCTGAAGGAGTCTGAGCAGTAGAACAGGTCAAAACCAAACCAAATATAAGATGTGGATACCTTGTAAAACAAATAGACAAATGTTAAATGATGCAAAATGATGTATGCAGAATGATATGCAAAGGTGTTGTGATCAAGTGCTGGATCTATTATCTGCCTTGATAGGGTCCATGTGTGCTCATAAGTTCGGATGAAAGCTTAGAAAACCAGTAACTAGGTGGGGGACTCAAATAAAGAGTCACAAGTCCAGGGTTTCACAAGAACAGTCCAAAATGATACCACCTTAACAAAACTAGTGACAAGGTATGATGAGGCCAAGGGTTCCTGCAAACCTGTAAACATCCTAACCCCCTCACATGTATTGTTCTAGAACAAGGATCCTCAGACTTGGATCAGTTATGAGGAGTGTAAACACTTCTAACCCGGAGGTACAGAGTTTACAATAACCATAAAGGATCCTCCTCTAATTCACCTCAGACACTGAAGGTCATAAAAGGTCATCCAGACTTAGCAGGCTTCCCAGATAGCCCTAGTACTACAGGAAATCCGTAGCACCGAGTTCTCAAGAAGAAACCCATGTCTGAACCGTGTTTCATATTCCCGCACCAGACCAAAATGGAATGGGAAAGAATATGAAGCCACTATATCCTATGTGTCACTCAAGTCCCCGGTATGGAACCTTAATCACTCAATAATCCCTCCCACCAAAGCAGACAAGAGATCCAGCACAAATGATATAAGGATAACAGTATGAAATGCATATAAACAGTAAATAAAGGCAATAAATAAAGCTGTACAGAAGGCAATAAATAAAGCAATAAACAATAAGCACAAGTAGCACATAACACCCCCATAAACACAAATCAAACAAGTGCTAGGAGAAACCCACAAAAAGAACCAGAAACCCTGGTTGCAAGATAAGATCCCCAGCATAGTCGCCAAGCTGTCGCTCCCGAAGATTTGCATCCCGGTACAAGCGCAAACGGTCGGCAAAGAGAGAAAATGAAGTGAACTGAATAGAGTTTCCAGCTAGGCATTTTTATCCTGAAGGAAAGGTAATGATGCATAAACCTTAGAAAAAAGATGGATAAGACGGTTGCGAACCAAAGAAACTGAGAAAGGGGGTTGGTTACAACCTGGGAAGGTATTAGCACCCAGATTGTTCGTCGTACTCGACGGGATCCGCGCTTAAAAGATTGTGTTTAAAGGGGTAGTGTATGTGCTATCTGTGTGCAAAAGCTAGAAATGAATGTACAGGTGTCAGTGATTAAAGGTGAATGCTCAGGAACTGAGGCTTAAAAGAGAATGTTGAAAAAGGGGGATGACAAAGAGACTTTTGTTCGATAATTGTTAAGTTATGCCTACGTATCCTCTTGTGCAATGAGCAAGTCAGAACACCGTAGTTCGACTCAAAGAGACTGAAGATAAAATTGATTGTGAACTGCTTACTTGTCAATGCTCAAGTGTATGAATCGTCTGGCTCGAGTGCTAACTGTCTTGCATTAGACGAAAGAAGCAAGTTCCCGTTTATGAATGAGTGTGATGAGAAAAGAATCCCGGAGGAGACGATTATTGTTTGTTTTTATGTTTTCAGTCTTTTATTGTTTTTGGTGTTTTGCATAATTTAATGAGCTTAAGCCTAAATCAAGGTCTTGTAAACTCATTATATCCTCCCTGATTAGGGATAATGAGAATACATAAGTATGAGATAAGCATCTCAACTTAATTACCATGATGATGTAGGATTAAGATCATTAACCTACTTGTGATTATTTAGATGTTTTTTTGTTTGGGGTTTTTGTTTAGTGTTAAGTAATGAGTTTAATCTCTAATCACAGATTAGTGAACTCATTACACCATCCTAATAGAAGGATAATAGATGAGAACACTTAAGATGAGGAAGATACCTCAACTTAATCCATGGTTAGGGATTAAATTCATTATATAACAATCCTTTATTAAATGGATTTTAATTAAAGGATGAGATTAAGAAATGAGTTTTATGGTTTGCAAGAAAACTTGAGGGGGACTTGTCCATTAAACACTAGGGTTAGTCCTTCTTAACCATAAGGAAGAATTAGAACCCTAATGTAAGGCCCAAGTTACAAGATAAAGTCTTGGTGATTATTAAGATGATTTGATTAAGAGGTTTAAACAAATTAAAGGTTTAACACTTAGGATTTAAGTTATACACTCCATCCTAAGAGAAGGATACAGGCATAACCCTAATTCCAAATACCTAAAGCTTTAAGAGTTTAGTCTCTGATTATTGAGATGAGAAGAGAGACTCAAGGAGACTCAAAGGTAAAATACTAAAGGGGACTAATCACAACCCTAATTATTATCATGCTTGGATGTTCCTATGGTTTTTAAGGCTTAATAAAGATCTTCAAGGAAGCCACCAATGGAAGAAGCAGATGAAAAGAGGAAGAAGCAGAAGAATAAGTTACTCACTTCATTGAAGAAGATAAGTAACTTAAAGAAAGAAAGTGAGAGAGATAGGACACAAGTGAACAAGTTCACTTCAAGAACAAACAAGATGCATATGAATAAGATAATAAGGAGTGAGAAGTGAAGGCAAATTCACTTCTCAAAGTAACTTACCACCTGAAAATGTTAGCATAAATGCATAAGGTATGAAACATAAAGAAATGAGATGAGATGAGATGAAATGACCAAAGTCAGAAGTGTTTATGCAATGTTAATGTCATGTGAGATGATGCAAAGGCATACAAAATGCATATATATGATCATATAAGAATGAGATGTTATGTAAGCATTCTTTGAAGTTTGAAAACACATGAAAGTTAATGAAGTGAAATGAATGAAAATCATGGAAAATGAATGAAGAAATGATCAATCATGATTCTAACATGTCCTAAGATGTCTAAGAATACATATGAATGCAAGAAATGTCATATCAAGTTCATGTATTGATGCATATGCAAGATGAATGCAAATGAACACATGAAATTAGGGTTTTATGGACAAGTATGATGCAAATGAACAAAACAGAAGCATATGACATGATAAAAAATTGAAACCAAGCTCAAACAAACCCTAATCCCATACTAGGTCACACCCCAAAGGAGAAGGTCAGAAGCCTAACCAATCACAAGTTATGAATTTCCTAAGTTTCTAGGGTTTTTTTGGATGGTTCAAAGGGAAAAATGCAAATCAAATCAAAAATGCAAGATACATTCATGAGATAAATGACCTATAAACTACATGCTATGCACAAAACAATGCAAAAAGAATCATCTTCAAACTCTTCTTGATTAGAAAGAAATGATTTTTTTTAAGTTAGGGTTCAAAAAATGCAATTTAATGACCCTTAATTCAAAGAAAGTTCACAAACTATGATCAAACCTAAAAATAAATTTGTATGAAGAGTTTGAAAATGTTTCTAAATGCAATGGGATGATTCATGATTTTTTGGGTGATTTTTAGAAACCTAAATGTATTTTTAATTAATTAAAAGACTTTAATTAATTAAAAATAACATTTAAATAATTTAAAAATACTTTTTTAATGCAAAAAATAAAATAAAAATCATTTTCAGGTTATGAAAAATATTTAAAACAGAAATGCAAAAGGAAATATTTTTTGGATGATTTTTGCTATTTTTAATAAATTGTACAAAAGAAATAGAATAAAATGAAAATAAAATGAAATAAAATGAAAGTCAGCTTATCCTAAGGCCAGGATTTAAACTGGGGAAGACTGCGCGCGTGATCCTATGGTTCAGATTGAAACTGGTTAATTAATCTTAATTAATTTAATTAATTTGATTAGGGTTTAAGTGAACGCATCCTGGCCATCTAAACACGCGGTAAACATGATCTCCGGTCACCCTTTCACCCTAACTCCCTCAAAACCCCATGAAAACGCATCAAACTCTCCAGAATGCATCATTAAACAACACTAAACACAAATCCAGCAACAAAATTCATTTATTTTGCATCAACAACAAGAATCGAAGCAAAATGGAAAACTGACAAAAATTTCAGAAGTTAAATACACACTCAATTCTCAATCATTTTTCATCATTCAAAGTTCATTGTGATCAGGAGAGCAAACTCTATCATTTTGTAACTAAAGAAATGAGTTCTGGAAAAATGTTTCAAGGTACCTGAGATGAAGCTTTGTTAATGGAGCTTTTTGGGCCTTCTTCTTGATGCACACACCCTCCTCTGATCACCCTTGAGCTTTTTTGAGGTTTTGAACAAGTTTATATGGCTTCTTTTTGAAGTTTAGTTTTGAGAGGTGAAAAATCATGTTTTTGTTTTGTGAGGTTTCAGGCCATTCTAATGGTTGGGATTTGTTCCTTAGGTGATATTGTAACCCGGTGAACTGACTTTTAAACAATGTTGCGGATAGCAAGAGTCGCCACCGACTTTTATTTTATCCATAAGGAAAGGTTATAAAAGAACAGGAAAGACCTTAGAGAATGTTTTGGGTCCGGGGGGTAGGTTATGAAAAGGGAAGGTGTTAGCACCCTTTTCATCCATGGTTATCCATGGGCTCTTAGGTACTTAAGCTCACTTTTGAATTGTTTTGAAAGTGGAGTGTGTGAATAAGAAAATTTTCAGAATAGTTAATAAATAATCCATGTAAGGATGTGTTAAAAACATGTTTGAAAATTTGTTTGAAAATTGTTTAAGTGTGAAGAAAGTTTTGAAATGAGCTTAAATACTTAAAAGTAACTTACCCTAATGTTTAAGGTCTTTCTTATTCTTTTTCCTTTCCTTAGTAAGACTATCCCTACTATAATGGAGTAGGTAGTCCTTACTTTGGATGTTAAAGGGACATGTAAGGGACAATTTGATCTTTAAGGCAATGGTGGGGTGTAATAAGCATATTAAGGGACTATCATCATTTTTTCCGAAGGGACTCGATTCGTATAGGCAACCATAAGGGACTTTGATGATTTTTATTCGAGGGACATTGCTTTATACACCCCACTTAACCATTATTCGTAGGCAACGAGAGGGATAACCTTAGAAAGTGAGACGGCGATTAAAATCGACTTACGTGTGTGAAGTGTTTAAATTAATTATCTTTATTAAAAATTATCTAAATTTATTTTAGATAACAAACATATTAACACTCCCTAATTACTAACCATAATGACGATAATAATTAAATAATTACATCCGGGAAACAATTACAAGAAATTATAATAGAAATAATAAGAAAAATAATTAAATAAAAATAAACCAAATATAAATAAGCAATAATAAATAATAAGGGGTTAGTAAATAAAATTAGCAAAAATAATAATAGTAAACATTATAAAATCATAAATGGGTTAGTAATTAGAAATAATATATAAAGTTAGAAACATAAGAATAAAATATAAATAATAACATGGTTAGTAACATAAATTAAAAGATTAATGAAATCATAATAAGCAAAAAATTAATTAATCATATAGTAAGATAGGAAGAAATTATCATATACAATTAATTTTTAAATTCATATAATATCTAAATTATTATAATTACTAAATTTAATTATTATAAACATATATTTACATTTATATATATATTATAAGAAAAAGATTGATCATATTAAAATTTAATTTCTATTGGTCATTATATTTATAAATTAATCTTAACTATATACAAAATATATAAATTAAACTATTTCTAAATATTAAAAGAAAATTAATTTAAATTACAAATACAAAAATTTTATGAACAATTATGATTATATTAGGAATTAAAAAAAAACAGAATTAAATTTTATTTAGAAAAATATTTTAGGGTTAGAAAACTAGGGTTTTATATTTTTTAGAGTTTTAGAATTAGGGTTTATATATATATAAATTTATTTTTACATAACACTATTTTAATTAATATAAACTATACAAAATAAAATTTTAAATAAAAAAACAAGAGCGTTATTATATTTTAGAGAATTATTTTAATATTAATTAAGCTATGTAATATATACATATTTTAAAACATAAATAATAATATACTAATTATTTAAAACAATTAATTTAAACATGAAAATAAAAAGAAAAGAAAAGGAAAAAGGAACCTGGTGGGGCTGGGGTTTGAACCCAGTCCCCTATGCTTGCTTTCAAGAGAGCCTACCACTGGGCCATTGGCGCATAGGCAAGAGAGGAGAGCAAGAGATTTGTTTTGTTCTTTGTTTTGAGAAATCCAGAAAAATATCAAAAACAAAAGGCCTGGGGGAGGTTTCGTACCCAGGACCTTAATGCTTTCATACGCGCGCTTTACCACCCGGCTGGAAGAGCCAATCTATCCATTCGTTGGCTTTGCATCATTATATTTTAAGCCTCCTTGATTCCTGAAAAATAAACAAAAATAATGGCCCTAGTATGATTCGAACCATGGCCCTTATAGCGTATACATTCCAGCCTTACCACCAGACCACAGACGCGCTGGTGATATAGAATTGAAACAAAGTCAAAAAATATAATGTCCAAATTTTAAATTTTAAAACGCGCGGCAGACTTCTTCTTCCTCCTCTGGACTTACGAAATTAGCTGCGATTTCTTCTATGCATTTTCCTGCGAAAATAGAAGCCTAGCAAAACCTGCGAAATACAATGGGCAACGAAACTGTACAATTTCTCAAAATTGAAAGTACAAACATGTTCCAGAGGTCAATTTAAACACAACCATGGTCTTAAAAATTATTTAGATGCATTGGATCATTAAACCCTAAATTGGCCGAAAAACCCTAGGAATGGTGAAATCCATATTAGGTGATGGTTCTTCATGAAACCTGTCCAGAAACAATCAATAACTCCATACAAACACAAAACAATGGTCAAAAGTGATTAAAATCCAGCCAATATGCAAAATCGAAAATCAAAATATGATGAACATTTATGGATTCGGGTTGTGTCATATATGATGTTTCAGATGCAAATGATCATTGGGAATGATTCAATGATGTCTCAGGAACGTGTCTCAACCTTTAAATTGGTTCAAAAAGGCTTGAATCTTCAAATCCGAATTTCAACTTTTGAAGAATTTTTGTGTTCTTGTTCTTACCTCTTAGCTGCTCAAATTCGTCCTCTAGTGTTAGGGTTTTGTTTAGCATATATAGGTGGTTGATTTAGGTCAGAAACAAGGCTTGGCTATGTGAAAATTTGGATCAAAAAAGATTGAAAAAGATCAAGTTGTAAATTTCAAATATTTGACTATTAAGACTTGCTATTTTAGGACAATTCACATGATTCTTTTCTCCTTTTAATCCAATCTATAATTATGAATTTTTAGGAACAAAATCTTCACCCAAAAATAACTTTTCATATTTTTTATTTATTTAAAATGATTTTTAGGAGTTAAATCAATAATAAATAAATAAAAAATAATAAAAATGATGATTTTTGTTCAATTGGGTCGTGCACCATATTAGGAGATGGATTGGGTCATGAATTAGGCAGCCCATTTGGAAAGAAATACTTTTAAGCCTCCATTTTCAACATAAACCATCCTAAAATTGTCCAACTTTGCAAAGGCACATCTCCCTCAATTTTAAAGGTATGAGGGTGTTCTTGGACTTTTTGGAAAGCTTGAAGAGTCCTCTAAACAACCCCATTGGTTTCAGGTCCATATCATTTACCAATCTCAAGTTATGCCCTTTTGAAGCTGTTGACTTTTTGTTGACTTTTGAAATGACCTATAATGTCTTAAATCATATCTTTCAAATGAAGCATTTTTGGGCTTAACCTTCAACATCAAAGTTGTAGAGAATTCAATTTCCTTTAAAATGAGCTTTGGATGGAGACTTGGTGATGAAGTATGTGAAAGTTATGCTTGGTCAAAGTTCAGTTGACTTTTACTGAGGAAGCCCTAATTTAGAAACTCCTGATTATTGATGATCTGGAATCTCCTTGATGAATCATGATCAACCCTTGATCAAATGATGAATTTTACTTCATATACTTGATGTTGGCAAAAAATCATGAAGTTTGACTTTGGTTTGACCACAGTTGACCTCAGTTTGACTTTTTAACTGCATTGACTGATTTTGACTTATCTGATCATCTGACTGAGCAAACTCTTGAGAAAAGTCTTGAAACTTGTCATGGGGATTCTTATACACATATAAGATGTCATGAAACTCACTTGAGGTATTGGAAGTCCATTTAGCCTGATTAAAGTCAAAACCCTAGTTATGGATGCACTACTTAGGAGGTGCATTGTCTGAGGGATTTGTCAACTCTTCTGACCAATTGTGAACTTTGTGAACCTTGTGAACCATCATAAAATGTCTTGTAATACTCATGGGAAGTATTGTGAAGCTTGTGAACCTTGTGAACCTCATGAAGTGGCTTAGTAGACCTCATGATCCTCAGGGGAGCTTTGTAGTCATTGTGAATCTTGTGAACCTTGTGAACCTTCAAGAAGCAATTTATGGACTTCATGAACCTCATGAAAGGTCTTGTAGATGTTGAGAAGCTTGTGAACCTTGTGAACCTTCAAGAAGTGACTTGTAGACTTCATGAATCTCATGAAAGGTATTGAAAGTATTGTGGACCTTGTGAACCTTGTGACCCTTCATAAAGTAGTTTGTGAACTTTATGAACCTCATGAAAGATTGTGCAAGTGGTTGGAGCACTTGTGAACCTTGTGAATCTTCAAGAAGCAACTTGGGGACTTCCTGAACCTCATGAAAGGTTATGCAAGTGTTGGGGAACTTGTGAACCTTGTGAACCTTCTTAGAACACAAAGTCCTGTGTTGTGAGGGCAAATTTTGGGGTGCAACAGCTGCCCCTGTTCAATTTTCTGAAACCTGAGGGGTTAGATTGGTATATTTGCCAGTCGTAACCTGGAAGGTTGAAGGGGATTGAACACAAAAGCCCAAAAATTTGCACTCACCAGTGCATAGAGTGATATTGATGGTTGGTTGAACATGATAGGGGAAAGTTCTTTAGTAGTATAATGAAAGCTGTCAGGAGTCTGGAGTAATACTGATGTAACAGCCTGTCTTCATGAGGATAAAGCAATGGAAAGCTCTAAAGCAGTCTTGAAGTAATGATTTCAGGAGGATGGAGACATCAATAATGACAACTCCAATGCAGTCTTGAAATAATAGTGTGATATGTCTTCAGGAGGATAGAGCAATCAATAATGATAACTCCAATGCAGTCTTGAAGTACTGATTTCAGGAGGATGGAGACATCAATAATGACAACTCCAATGCAGTCTTGAAATAATGATGTGATATGTCTTCAGGAGGATAGAGCACTCAATAATGATAACTCTAATGCAGTCTTGAAGTACGGATTTCAGGAGGATGGAGACATCAATAATGACAACTCCAATGCAGTCTTGAAATAATGATGTGATATGTCTTCAGGAGGATAGAGCAATCAATAATGATAACTCTAATGCAGTCTTGAAGTACTGATTTCAGGAGGATGGAGACATCAATAATGACAACTCCAATGCAGTCTTGAAATAATGATGTGATATGTCTTCAGGAGGATAGAGCAATCAATAATGATAACTCCAATGCAGTCTTGAAGTACTGATTTCAGGAGGATGGAGACATCAATAATGACAACTCCAATGCAGTCTTGAAATAATAGTGTGATATGTCTTCAGGAGGATAGAGCAATCAATAATGATAACTCCAATGCAGTCTTGAAGTACTGATTTCAGGAGGATGGAGACATCAATAATGACAACTCCAATGCAGTCTTGAAATAATGATGTGATATGTCTTCAGGAGGATAGAGCACTCAATAATGATAACTCTAATGCAGTCTTGAAGTACTGATTTCAGGAGGATGGAGACATCAATAATGACAACTCCAATGCAGTCTTGAAATAATGATGAGCTCATCAGGAGGATAAGATAACCCTGAGGTTACAATAAAGCAGTCCCAAAGATCATAAGTTTGCTTGTTGGATAATTAACCTGAAAACAAAGTAGCATTCTGTATAACAATATTAGTTTATGCTTTATGTATGCATGTATGATATGATGTACTTAGGTAATGTATTATGTATATGGATATATATGCTATGGTATGATGTAAATGATGTATGTATGATATGATAACTGCCGGAAACGTCTGGATATCTTCGTATAACAACTGCTGGCCAGGGAAAATAAATCCCGATTCGTTGCTGAAGAATATATAACCCTATGTCTGCTGGGGATAATAAAGTATAGATATAACCTCCTGTTGTTGGGGATGGCAAGGTATATATAACCTCCCGTTGTTGGGGATAGCAGGGTATAGATAACCTCCGGTATGCTGGTGATAGTAAGGTATGTATAACCTCCCGTATGCTGGGGATAATAGGGTATATATAACCTTCGTCTTCGTTTGATAGTAGGATTAGTATAACATCTCGTCTTCGTTCGTCGTACCCTTATTGGAACGTAATTTCCCGAGTATCCGTATGAGGATAAAAGAGATGGATATAAATTCCAGAGGAGATGAGACTTTATGAAGATGGATTAGTCCTACTGAGAGTTTTGTGATTGTTTTGCAAAGATGAACCGGCGAAGCTTCGTTGAAATCCTTCCCTCGTTCGTCCTTAGTAAATACTATTACTGCATTTTCATGCATTTCTGGTAAACATTAATCATATTCAAAAGCATACATACATTCAAACACAACCAATGGACGTTTCGCTTATGTAAATAGGGTAAAAGTAAATCTGAATTCAAAAGATGGAATTTATTTATATCAAGAAGTGACCCATACACGGGTAAGTTTGTACAAGGAGACATAAACCCTAATAAGAGGATTTTGTCATAAAGTTTTACAAAAGAAAGAAAATCAGCTATATGGGAAACAGTCCTATTGAGTTTCAATTCTACTATTGCCCTTCAAGTATCTCATCTTCTTGCTGTTTAGACGGAAACGATTGGATTGAGCTTTATCTGTTCGAGCTTGAATAAGTAATACAACTGGTTGCAGTTTCATGGGTGATCCAAACGAGACATAGTCATACGCTTTAATCCCTAACTTTTGCCTGGATTGCCCTTTCAGGTTTTCAATCCACCAGGATACCCTTTTTTGCCCAAGCCGCCTTTTCAGGTTTTCGACTTGCCGGGTGTACATCTTTTTATATATATCCCTAACTTTTGCCCAAACCCTTTTGGTTTGCCGGGATGCCCTTATTTTTGCCTAGGCCTGTCAACCTAGCGGGTCTCTTTTTATGCGTAGTATTTTTTAACTATGTCTGCGTTCACGGGCTGTGGGAAGTCCTCACCATCCATTGTAGTCAATATCATGGCACCTCCTGAGAATACTGTCTTGACTACAAATGGTCCTTCATATGTCGGAGTCCACTTGCCCCTAGGATCACCCTGTGGTAATATGATACGCTTGATTACCAAGTCACCAGCCTGATATACCTTTGGCTTAACCTTCTTGTTAAAAGCTTTGATCATCCGTTTCTGGTACATCTGGCCATGACAAACTGCTGCTAACCTCTTCTCATCAATCAAATTTATCTGGTCCAGTCGAGTCTGAATCCACTCATCTTCATTCAAGCCTGCATCCTTCATAATTCTCAAGGAGGGGATCTGAACTTCAATGGGCAGAACTGCTTCCATACCATAGACTAAGGAGAATGGGGTTGCCCCTGTTGAAGTACGTATTGTAGTACGATAGCCATGAAGAGCAAATGGTAACATCTCATGCCAATCCTTGTAAGTAACAGTCATCTTCTGTACAATCTTCTTAATGTTCTTATTAGCAGCTTCAACTGCCCCATTCATCTTTGGACGATACGGAGAAGAGTTATGGTGCTTAATCCTGAACTGTGTGCAGAGATCAGTAATCATAGTGTTGTTCAGATTAGAGCCATTGTCAGTAATAATCCTCTCAGGAATGCCATACCTACATATGAGATTGTTTTTAATGAATCGAGCCACAACATTCTTGGTAACAGATGCAAATGAAGCTGCCTCTACCCACTTCGTAAAATAATCAATAGCCACCAGGATGAAACGATGCCCATTAGAAGCAGTAGGCTTAATCTCACCAATCATATCAATGCCCCACATGGCAAAGGGCCAAGGAGCAGTCAACACATTCAATGGTGATGGAGGTACATGAACTTTATCAGCATAGATTTGACACTTGTGACAAGTTCTGGAGTGTTGATAGCAATCAGCTTCCATGGTAGACCAATAGTAACCTGCTCTCAATATTTTCTTTGCCATAGTATGACCACTAGAATGAGTGCCAAAGGTCCCATCATGCATCTCTTCCATAATCTCAGTTGCTTCTTTCTTATCCACACAACGGAGCATAGTTGAATCATGATTGCGCTTGTACAGAATCCCATTACTCAAAAAGAACTTAGCAGCAAATCTCCTCAGGAATTTCCTATCTTTGACAGATGCCCCTTCAGGGAACTCCTGAGCTTCCAGATATCTTTTCACTTCATAGAACCAAGGCTTCTCCTCTGCCCCTTCTGTGTCAATCTCATTGCAGTATGCAGGCTTCTCAAATCTATCAATGGTAATCTTGGGAGCTTCATCATCCCAGCTGATCTCGAACATAGATGCCATGGTGGCCAATGCGTCTGCCAACTGATTCTCTCTTCGTGGAATATGTCCAAAGGTAATCTCTTTAAAATGTGGGATCAAAGACAACACATGTTCTCTGTAGGGAATGAGATTATCATGCTTGGTATCCCAATCTCCTTTAATCTGACTCACTACCAGGGCTGAATCTCCATACACATCAAGGAACTGAATCTTCATATCAATAGCAACTTGAATACCCATGATACATGCCTCATACTCAGCTATGTTATTGGTACAATAGAAACAAAGTCTGGCAGTAATCGGGGTATGACAACCTTCGGGGGAACTAATTACAACACCAACACCATTACCATGTGCATTAGAGGCACCATCAAAAACCATAGTCCATCGGGATCCTTGTTCAGGTCCGTCATATTGTCCAGGTTCTTTGGTGATAATCATGATGTCTTCATCAGGGAACTCAAAATTCATTGATTGGTAATCATCTACTGCTTGATGAGCCAAATGATCAGCAACAACACTTCCTTTAATGGCCTTCTGAGTAGTATACTGTATGTCATATTCTGTCAAGATCATTTGCCATCTTGCAATTCTTCCGGAGAGAGCAGGTTTCTCAAATATGTACTTGATTGGATCCATCTTCGAAATCAACAAGGTAGTATGGGTTAACATATACTGTCTTAGTCGGCGAGCAGCCCATGCCAAAGCGCAGCAAGTTTTCTCGAGCAGTGAGTATCTTGTTTCACAGTCGGTAAACTTTTTGCTAAGGTAGTATATTGCCTGCTCTTTTCGACCAGACTCGTCATGTTGCCCCAACACACACCCCATTGAGTTGTCTAGCACTGTCAAGTACATAATCAAGGGTCTTCCATCAACTGGGGGCATTAAGATTGGTGGCTCTAACAAATATCTCTTGATTTCATCAAAGGCAGTCTGGCACTCATCATTCCATTCCATCACCTGATCCTTCTTCAACAACTTGAAAATTGGCTCACAGATAGAAGTTAATTGGGAAATAAATCTTGCAATGTAATTCAATCGTCCCAAGAAACCTCTAACCTCCTTCTCAGTACGGGGAGCTGGCATCTCTCGTATAGCTTTTACTTTTGCAGGATCCACTTCAATACCTTTTCCACTGACAATGAAACCCAGGAGCTTTCCAGACCTAACTCCAAAAGTACACTTGTTTGGATTCAATCTCAACTTGTATTTCTTCAACCTCTCAAACAACTTGTGCAGATGATCAAGATGTTGCTCTTCATTCTGAGATCTGGCTATCATATCATCCACATATACCTCTATCTCATGATGAATCATATCATGAAACAAAGCCACCATAGCACGCTGATATGTTGCCCCTGCATTCTTCAAACCAAATGGCATCACCTTATAGCAAAAAGTGCCCCACTGTGTCACAAATGTTGTCTTCTCCATATCTTCAGGTGCCATCTTGATTTGATTATAACCAGAGAAACCATCCATAAAAGAGAATACCTTATGTTGAGCAGTGTTGTCTACCAAAATGTCAATATGAGGAAGTGGAAAGTCATCTTTGGGGCTAGCCTTGTTCAAATCTCTGTAGTCTACACACATACGTACCTTACCATCTTTCTTAGGAACCGGTACCACATTTGCAACCCACTGAGGATAAGAAGTCACTGCCAAGAACCCTGCATTGAACTGTTTCATTACCTCTGCCTTGATCTTTTCTGACATTTCAGGACGCATACGACGAACCTTCTGCTTCTTTGGACGACAATCTTCTTTCACTGGCAAACGGTGAACCACAATGTCCGTATCCAACCCTGGCATATCTTCATAAGACCAAGCAAAGATCTCCACATAGTCACGTAACATCTGAATCAACCTGCTCTTGACACTGTCTTCTAAATCAGCCCCTACCTTGACCTCTTTTCTGTCTTCTTCGGTTCCCAAATTCACAACTTCGACTGGCTCTTCATGTGGCTGTATAGCTTTCTCTTCTTGTTGTAACAACCTAGCAAGCTCTACAGGTATTTCACAATCGTCCTCATTTCCGTCTTCAGTTTGATAGATCGGATTCTCGAAATTGTAATTGGTAATAGTAGAACTGTTATCAACAGGATCCAGAGTGGATGAGGATCTGCATTTAGTGATGTGGGTGTGTGTAAGAACACATAGCTGATAAAGCGAAAATAAAGAAAGGAAAGACAAGGAACACAATATTTACGAAAACGAAACGTCCACTGATTTTATTGAATGAAGTATGCAAATGAAATGACAGCCCGTAACAAGCACACCATTGTGCCCCGGGTAAGGCACATGGCTTGAAAGTTTTATTGTTCAGAAATTACAAATTTAAAACATAACACAGTAATAGTATTTACTCCTGACTAAAGGAGATAGGGATAACATCTTCAGCTTTCCAATTATTGAGTCCAGCACCCACAGTAGGAAAAATCCATGCATCCAAATTGTAGTCTTCATCTTGATCTCCCACAGCATTAATCACCCCTTGATTGGTGATACGAGCAGCACGAGCACGACGAACAGCCTTCTGGGACTCTGCAGTGAAACCCAAACCAAACTTGTCAGACTTGTACGGAATATCAGGAAGCTGACCCCAAACAGTACAACCACCTTCATTCACCACAGCTCTAGCATCATTGAGGGAGGCCATTGCCATTGTTGGAGGATTTCTGATGACCACAGGAACCTTCTTCACAGCAGGAGGAATCACACAATCATTACCAACCCAAGGAACCACTTCAAATGATTGACACGGAGTCTCAATGTATTCACCTTCCATTTCCAGATACTTGAAAGTGTTTACATGGCTGACAAAGTATTCTTCCTCTCCAAAGACAGTAACAACCTTTCCATTCACCGGATATCTCAACTTTTGGTGCAATGTAGAGGTCACAGCACCTGCCCCATGGATCCAGGGACGTCCAAGTAGACAAGAGTATGAAGGACGTATATCCATCACATAGAATGTAGCAGTAAACATCTGAGAGCCAACCTTGATTGGAAGATCAATTTCCCCATGCACTACTCTTCTAGAACCATCAAAAGCTTTTACCACAATATTACTGGGCTTCAACACGGTATCTTCAGGACTCAGCTTGTTCAGGACTTCCTTAGGCAACACATTCAAAGAGGAACCATTGTCTATCAGCACATGAGACAGGGTAGTGCCTCTGCATTCAATTGAAATATGCAAGGCCCTATTATGATCCCTCTTGGCAGGGGTCAAGTCAGCATCAGAAAATCCTAACCCGTTGTCATAGGTCAGGTGGGCAACACAGTTCTCAAATTGGTCAACAGAGATCGCACTGGGTACATGAGCCATCTTCAGAAACTTAATCAATGACTTGGCATGAGCCTCAGAACATAACAACAGGGAGAGCATAGAAATCTTTGAGGGAGTATGTCCCAGCTGATCAACAATGTCATAATCACTCTTGCGAATGATCTTCAATACTTCTTCCATCTGCTTAGAGAGATCATCAGCAGCTGGCACATCAGTAGATACAGGCTCAATAACAGGACCCTTGCCCCGAGCATCAGTGGTGGTAATAGCAGCAGGAGTAACTGCATTCTTAGAAGTATCTGGAGGAGAGAAGACTCTTCCACTACGAGTGATCTTGCTAGATCCAGCAATATTGTCAATGTCAACAGGTACATCAGCTACAGGCTCTTGCTTAACACCATGGATGTAAACGTCAGACCCATAGTGCCAAGGCACAGCTTTGTCAGATGTATAAGGAATAGGACCAGGAGTGGTAATGATCAGAGGAGCCACTCTGGCTTCAGCAACAACCTTCACAGGACCTTCAGCAGTAATCTTGATTGGGCCCTGATGAGTGATTTTAATGGGACCCTTTGAAGTGATTCTTACCGGTACTTTGTCAACCATATCAACCTCTTCAATCTTCTTACCCCGAGTCAGATGATCCACCATACTTTCTACAGATGCTGGTCTTCTTTCAAACACTATAGTATACTTATCCATGAGACGTTGAATTCCATCTCTCAAAATGAAGCAACTATCCGGCTTATAGGTACAATACAGACAATCTTCACGACAACCTGGAAAGATCCCAGCTTGTACTAACCTCTTTTTGATAACAGACAATGGTGTGCTCAACTCCATAACTGAATAGACATGCAGATCTTCATCAATATCTTCATCAATGGCGTTGACAGTCTTCTCGTGATTTGGCATTGGAGCTGTAATCACATTTGGAGTACCTGGTGGATCAAACTCAATTTCTCCGGCATCAATCATATCTTGAATTTTGTTCTTCAAGACCCAGCAGTTATTAGTATCATGTCCTGGACAGTTTGAATGATATGCACATCGTGCATTGGGATTGTACTTGGGAGAAGTAACATTGGGATTCTGAGGAGCCTCCCTCAAAGTAATGAGTTCAGCCTTCAACAAGTGTTGCAATGCCTGAGCCATTGACATGTTGATTCTCGTGAACTGTCTTCTAGTCTTTGGTTGGTGTCCCTGAGGCTGCTCTGTTGTTGCAGGAGTTGGATTTGAAATATGAACTGCACTAATAGACTGATGTCTTCTGTTACGATCAGGCTGACCATAAACAGCATTAGATTCTTTCTTTCCAGTGGGAGGCTTCTTTGCAGCACCTGATGAAGAAGTGCCCACTTGGATCTTACCACTCTTGATACCATTCTCTACCCGCTCTCCTGTCATGATCAACTCAGTGAAGCCAGATGATGAGCTTCCAATGAGATGACTGTAAAACGGACCATTCAGCGTACACATGAACATATCAACCAGTTCCCTGTCAGTCAAAGGGGGTTGAACTCTTCCAGCTAAGTCTCTCCACTTCTGAGCATACTCTTTAAAATTTTCTTTGGCACCCATAGACATGCTTTGAAGTTGCATGCGAGTGGGGGTCAAGTCAGCATTGTATTGATATTGCTTGTAGAAAGCTTCAGCAAGATCATTCCAGTCTCTGATGTTGACACTCTCCAACTGATAATACCACTCCAGCTGAGCTCCAGATAAGCTCTCTTGAAAGAAATGGATCCACAACTTCTTATCAGCAGTGTGGGGTTGAATTCTTCTGACATAGGACCTCAGATGCAGCTTGGGACAAGAGACCCCATCATAGACAACAAATGTAGGAACCTTGAAACCCATAGGTATGACCACCCCAGATATCAAACTCAAATCCTCAAAATCCAGCCCAGATGATTTCTGCAACTCCATAGCATCCATCCTATCCACCAGCATCTTGAATTTGTCTTCATTAGACTCATGGTAGTAGTTAGCCTCAGAATCAGAGTCCCCCATTGTGTGATGGAGACTGCCTACCTCTTGCTCAGATTCTTCAGATTCATAGTCTTCAACCTGTTCCTTGGTCTTGACAGGACCTTTGAACCTTCTTCCCATGTTGAGCAACCCAGCAGACCTTCTAGTCTTCTTGGTCTTCTTGGCCAGCAGTGCCTTCAAATCATCTTGCCCCTTGGATAGGTTCAAGATCAGCTCTTGGAACTGTGCATTCTGTGCCTGAAGATCCTTAACTGATTGTTCAAGTGCCATTGCTGAAATAAACAGCGAGAAGATGAGAAACCTGTGCACAATTATAAACCTGTGATGCGATGAAATGATATGGGAATGCATATGCAATGTTTTCAAGGACCGCAGAATTTAAATTTGCTTAAACAAACAAGAAAGTAAACTTTTATTAGTAATAACTTGTTTTGCCTTTTAGGCTTACAAAAATGAAAATGAAATAAGTACAAAAGATGGGGTTTTAAGTCTCCCATGGACGTTTCCTCTTTGTATTGAGGTATGAGTTGAGGTTTCGTTCCTCGTGAAGCTGCTTTGTTAGCTCCAGGACCCTTGCTTGGCTTGCTTTGTAATGAGCCTCGAAAGTATCCCTTTGCTCCTTCAGTTGGATCCATGATCTCTGCAAGTCTTCCTTATCAGTAGGCATGTCTGGGTGAAGGATGGTATAAGCGGTGTCTCCTTCAGCAACAGGTTCCATGGTAACTGGTAGGATGGCAGGATATGGCATCATGAGTGTCTGAGCACGAGATCGTACCCATCTGAGATAAGCCTCCATAGGAATAGTGTATTTAGGCTCCAGTGTCTTACTGTCAACCCTGTTTACTTTTCCCCATGCTCGTATGAATCTCTGACGGTAACCCTGAAGATCGTTGTCGTAATCAAACACAATGCCTTGAATCAACATGTCATGTGGACCATCGCTCCGGGCGTAACCAAACTGTCGTAGAGCTAGAGATGGGTTGTAGGTGATGCCTCCTCTTATGCCTAGAAGTGGCACATTAGGAAACTCCCCACAACGGTCAATGATGGTGACATTCTCCATAGATCTGGAGCACCAATGAATGTCTGAGTGAGAAAGTGACATGATCCTCTTGGACCATCTGAACCCTTGCTCATTCTTCATTACTGAACGAGGAAGGTGAGAAATAAACCACCTAGAAAGCAAAGGTATGCAGCACATCAAAGTTCCTCTTGCCCTTGTAGTACGAGTATGGAGAGAATGTAGGATGTCTCCAAGCAATGTAGGCACTGGATTGTGACTCAGGAAAATGTTGATGGCATGAACATCTATGAACTGATCTGGATTGGGGAACAATACTAAGCCATATATCAGCAAGGCTAAGATCTCCTCAAAAGCATCATAGCTCATGGCCTTCAAGAACATTTGAGCTTTATCCATTAATACCTTGGCAAGAATACCCTTGACCCCACTTCTCGTCTCTAGAACAATGTCAGACTTCTTCAGATGTAGAGCTGCAGCAATAACCTCTGGTTTAAGTTCCTTCTCCAAACCTGTGAATGGTTTCTGATCAAGAACAGGGATACCCAGAAGTTTAGAGAACTCCTCCATGGTTGGAACCAGCTGGTAGTCAGGGAATGTAAAGCAATGGTGCTTAGGGTCAAAGAACTGGAACAGGACACTCATCATGTCTTCACTGAATCCTGAAATGACTAGGTCCAATAGGTGACCATGTCTCTTGTTGAACCGGGAGTGATCAGACACTTGAGAAACCAATTCTTTAAGCTTGGGAGGTATCCCCACAAAGTTGATCCTGATGGTGTTTCTACGAGCAGAAGCCATGACCTGCAACAAAGAACAAAGATAAATCCCTTGGTCCTTGAAATGGTTAGGGAAAATGGTATGCTCATGATGCATGATGATGTCATGATGTTATGCTCAATCACAAACATGTGGCACACACAAACAAGTCACACCATAGCCCTAGGTTTAAAGGTTTGCATGAGGTTCAAAGGTAAGTACCCTCCCCTGAAGTTTAGTTGGTTCATCCTGTCCTACAAAAGTAACCGGGTTCTAAGGGATCTCAATATCATTGATCCTTCACAAGGGTGGTTGATCAGAAGGCAACTTACTTGCCAACCAAAACCCTCCAAGTTTAAGATCTCAATGAGTGTAGCATCGAGTGTCAACCAACTTCGGTCTGCACCAAAGCCGGTTACCTCACTACCTTCTAAAGGCCAAGATGAGTTAACTAGGGTTCTAAAAGTTAGTTAGTGCGTTGACAACATATGGCAGCCTCAATATTATCCTCAACTTGACTTAAGGAATATAAGTACCAACCAAGAAGTCGCACTAACTATGGCCACCAGATCAACCGTGTCGATATACGTCGCACAGTTTCCTTGGTCTATTGCCATTTACCTAAGGTACACTAGATCCGGGTTAGGACCTTTCACACATAAGAGCACCCCAACAAGTAATATAAAACAAACAAGGCAAACAATTTAAAGTGATCTTATTTCCTAAGGGTACCCCTCTTAAATAGATCCCCAGCAGAGTCGCCAGTTCTGTAACCCGGTGAACTGACTTTTAAACAATGTTGCGGATAGCAAGAGTCGCCACCGACTTTTATTTTATCCATAAGGAAAGGTTATAAAAGAACAGGAAAGACCTTAGAGAATGTTTTGGGTCCGGGGGGTAGGTTATGAAAAGGGAAGGTGTTAGCACCCTTTTCATCCATGGTTATCCATGGGCTCTTAGGTACTTAAGCTCACTTTTGAATTGTTTTGAAAGTGGAGTGTGTGAATAAGAAAATTTTCAGAATAGTTAATAAATAATCCATGTAAGGATGTGTTAAAAACATGTTTGAAAATTTGTTTGAAAATTGTTTAAGTGTGAAGAAAGTTTTGAAATGAGCTTAAATACTTAAAAGTAACTTACCCTAATGTTTAAGGTCTTTCTTATTCTTTTTCCTTTCCTTAGTAAGACTATCCCTACTATAATGGAGTAGGTAGTCCTTACTTTGGATGTTAAAGGGACATGTAAGGGACAATTTGATCTTTAAGGCAATGGTGGGGTGTAATAAGCATATTAAGGGACTATCATCATTTTTTCCGAAGGGACTCGATTCGTATAGGCAACCATAAGGGACTTTGATGATTTTTATTCGAGGGACATTGCTTTATACACCCCACTTAACCATTATTCGTAGGCAACGAGAGGGATAACCTTAGAAAGTGAGACGGCGATTAAAATCGACTTACGTGTGTGAAGTGTTTAAATTAATTATCTTTATTAAAAATTATCTAAATTTATTTTAGATAACAAACATATTAACACTCCCTAATTACTAACCATAATGACGATAATAATTAAATAATTACATCCGGGAAACAATTACAAGAAATTATAATAGAAATAATAAGAAAAATAATTAAATAAAAATAAACCAAATATAAATAAGCAATAATAAATAATAAGGGGTTAGTAAATAAAATTAGCAAAAATAATAATAGTAAACATTATAAAATCATAAATGGGTTAGTAATTAGAAATAATATATAAAGTTAGAAACATAAGAATAAAATATAAATAATAACATGGTTAGTAACATAAATTAAAAGATTAATGAAATCATAATAAGCAAAAAATTAATTAATCATATAGTAAGATAGGAAGAAATTATCATATACAATTAATTTTTAAATTCATATAATATCTAAATTATTATAATTACTAAATTTAATTATTATAAACATATATTTACATTTATATATATATTATAAGAAAAAGATTGATCATATTAAAATTTAATTTCTATTGGTCATTATATTTATAAATTAATCTTAACTATATACAAAATATATAAATTAAACTATTTCTAAATATTAAAAGAAAATTAATTTAAATTACAAATACAAAAATTTTATGAACAATTATGATTATATTAGGAATTAAAAAAAAACAGAATTAAATTTTATTTAGAAAAATATTTTAGGGTTAGAAAACTAGGGTTTTATATTTTTTAGAGTTTTAGAATTAGGGTTTATATATATATAAATTTATTTTTACATAACACTATTTTAATTAATATAAACTATACAAAATAAAATTTTAAATAAAAAAACAAGAGCGTTATTATATTTTAGAGAATTATTTTAATATTAATTAAGCTATGTAATATATACATATTTTAAAACATAAATAATAATATACTAATTATTTAAAACAATTAATTTAAACATGAAAATAAAAAGAAAAGAAAAGGAAAAAGGAACCTGGTGGGGCTGGGGTTTGAACCCAGTCCCCTATGCTTGCTTTCAAGAGAGCCTACCACTGGGCCATTGGCGCATAGGCAAGAGAGGAGAGCAAGAGATTTGTTTTGTTCTTTGTTTTGAGAAATCCAGAAAAATATCAAAAACAAAAGGCCTGGGGGAGGTTTCGTACCCAGGACCTTAATGCTTTCATACGCGCGCTTTACCACCCGGCTGGAAGAGCCAATCTATCCATTCGTTGGCTTTGCATCATTATATTTTAAGCCTCCTTGATTCCTGAAAAATAAACAAAAATAATGGCCCTAGTATGATTCGAACCATGGCCCTTATAGCGTATACATTCCAGCCTTACCACCAGACCACAGACGCGCTGGTGATATAGAATTGAAACAAAGTCAAAAAATATAATGTCCAAATTTTAAATTTTAAAACGCGCGGCAGACTTCTTCTTCCTCCTCTGGACTTACGAAATTAGCTGCGATTTCTTCTATGCATTTTCCTGCGAAAATAGAAGCCTAGCAAAACCTGCGAAATACAATGGGCAACGAAACTGTACAATTTCTCAAAATTGAAAGTACAAACATGTTCCAGAGGTCAATTTAAACACAACCATGGTCTTAAAAATTATTTAGATGCATTGGATCATTAAACCCTAAATTGGCCGAAAAACCCTAGGAATGGTGAAATCCATATTAGGTGATGGTTCTTCATGAAACCTGTCCAGAAACAATCAATAACTCCATACAAACACAAAACAATGGTCAAAAGTGATTAAAATCCAGCCAATATGCAAAATCGAAAATCAAAATATGATGAACATTTATGGATTCGGGTTGTGTCATATATGATGTTTCAGATGCAAATGATCATTGGGAATGATTCAATGATGTCTCAGGAACGTGTCTCAACCTTTAAATTGGTTCAAAAAGGCTTGAATCTTCAAATCCGAATTTCAACTTTTGAAGAATTTTTGTGTTCTTGTTCTTACCTCTTAGCTGCTCAAATTCGTCCTCTAGTGTTAGGGTTTTGTTTAGCATATATAGGTGGTTGATTTAGGTCAGAAACAAGGCTTGGCTATGTGAAAATTTGGATCAAAAAAGATTGAAAAAGATCAAGTTGTAAATTTCAAATATTTGACTATTAAGACTTGCTATTTTAGGACAATTCACATGATTCTTTTCTCCTTTTAATCCAATCTATAATTATGAATTTTTAGGAACAAAATCTTCACCCAAAAATAACTTTTCATATTTTTTATTTATTTAAAATGATTTTTAGGAGTTAAATCAATAATAAATAAATAAAAAATAATAAAAATGATGATTTTTGTTCAATTGGGTCGTGCACCATATTAGGAGATGGATTGGGTCATGAATTAGGCAGCCCATTTGGAAAGAAATACTTTTAAGCCTCCATTTTCAACATAAACCATCCTAAAATTGTCCAACTTTGCAAAGGCACATCTCCCTCAATTTTAAAGGTATGAGGGTGTTCTTGGACTTTTTGGAAAGCTTGAAGAGTCCTCTAAACAACCCCATTGGTTTCAGGTCCATATCATTTACCAATCTCAAGTTATGCCCTTTTGAAGCTGTTGACTTTTTGTTGACTTTTGAAATGACCTATAATGTCTTAAATCATATCTTTCAAATGAAGCATTTTTGGGCTTAACCTTCAACATCAAAGTTGTAGAGAATTCAATTTCCTTTAAAATGAGCTTTGGATGGAGACTTGGTGATGAAGTATGTGAAAGTTATGCTTGGTCAAAGTTCAGTTGACTTTTACTGAGGAAGCCCTAATTTAGAAACTCCTGATTATTGATGATCTGGAATCTCCTTGATGAATCATGATCAACCCTTGATCAAATGATGAATTTTACTTCATATACTTGATGTTGGCAAAAAATCATGAAGTTTGACTTTGGTTTGACCACAGTTGACCTCAGTTTGACTTTTTAACTGCATTGACTGATTTTGACTTATCTGATCATCTGACTGAGCAAACTCTTGAGAAAAGTCTTGAAACTTGTCATGGGGATTCTTATACACATATAAGATGTCATGAAACTCACTTGAGGTATTGGAAGTCCATTTAGCCTGATTAAAGTCAAAACCCTAGTTATGGATGCACTACTTAGGAGGTGCATTGTCTGAGGGATTTGTCAACTCTTCTGACCAATTGTGAACTTTGTGAACCTTGTGAACCATCATAAAATGTCTTGTAATACTCATGGGAAGTATTGTGAAGCTTGTGAACCTTGTGAACCTCATGAAGTGGCTTAGTAGACCTCATGATCCTCAGGGGAGCTTTGTAGTCATTGTGAATCTTGTGAACCTTGTGAACCTTCAAGAAGCAATTTATGGACTTCATGAACCTCATGAAAGGTCTTGTAGATGTTGAGAAGCTTGTGAACCTTGTGAACCTTCAAGAAGTGACTTGTAGACTTCATGAATCTCATGAAAGGTATTGAAAGTATTGTGGACCTTGTGAACCTTGTGACCCTTCATAAAGTAGTTTGTGAACTTTATGAACCTCATGAAAGATTGTGCAAGTGGTTGGAGCACTTGTGAACCTTGTGAATCTTCAAGAAGCAACTTGGGGACTTCCTGAACCTCATGAAAGGTTATGCAAGTGTTGGGGAACTTGTGAACCTTGTGAACCTTCTTAGAACACAAAGTCCTGTGTTGTGAGGGCAAATTTTGGGGTGCAACAGATATATAGTTAAATGGTGAAGAAAGTTTGGAGTTTGAGTGGTTGTGTGATGAAATTCGAAGAGAGGAAGTGCTATGGAGGATTTTGTGATTCTGAGTGTATGAGTGCTTGCAGGCTTGTGTGATGTATGAAATGAGTTCCTTAGGGTTTGCATAAGAGGTCTTGATTGGTCAGAAAGTTGGTGGTGGCATAGTGTGATTGGTATGGTTGTTTTTGCAAAAAGTCAATATTGGTTGTACTATGGGCATGGGTCATGGCAGGAGTGGTTCTATGGCATGTCTGGCCTCAGCTGACTTTGTGGAGGGCCCTTAGATCATTTTTCTGCAGCTGGATCACTTGGATGGAGAGATACCATAGGTTTTGAAAAATTCCCTCTTTGAAGTTTCTTGGATCATAAGTCATGGAAATGCATGGTTCAAAGCATAATTCTGATGTTTAGAGGTTTGTTTGACATGTTGTGAAGTGTTTGTGTCCATTTGAAGTCATTATAATGCCTTAACATGTCAATTTGCAAAATCCCTCTTTGACATGAAACTTGAAATTTTAGGATTTTTGCCAACTTTGAAAGGCCATATCTTGAGTTCTAGGATGAATCAAGACATGTTCTTGTAATTTTTGAAAAGGGAAAGACCTAATCTACAACTTTCATGACCAAGAATTTTTCATTTGAAGCATTTTTGGTTGAGAAAGAGGAGTTTGAAAAACTTTCCCAAAATGGAAAGTTTCCATTACAAGTCATTTCCATTTTTGGCAAGTTTGCAAATGGCTCAAAATTCTTCAATCTTGTGAACATCTAACCTTTTCTAAGATCAAATAAATATCATAGAACTTCAATTTGATGAAAATACCCCTTTGGTTCCATTGTTGGGGGCCTCAGATGCCCTGATTTTGACTTATCTTGCTCAAGAAGTTACCCAGTGAACAAATGACTTCCACAATGAATTTCTTCATCAAACTTGGTACACGTGATCCTTATAACATCTTAAGAACATTAGAAACAAGAATTGCCAAAAAATTTGGAGTTAAGTCCTTCGAAACCAAAACCCTAATTTTGGCCATCTGTGTAGTGAAAACCCTAACTCTGCTTCCATGCCTTGCCAGTTCTTGTGATCTCTTGACTTCCATGAACTTTGAGGGACATAATATGATGATAGAACACACATGGACCCTCTTGGAACACTTTGAGGCCTTTGGGATGGCTCAGATGGAATCTTGGATTGCTCAGATCACAAACCCTAGATGCAGATGAACTTGAACTATGCAGATGAAACAAATATGGAATGTGATGTGGTATGCTTATCACACGAGTATCCCCAGAATAATTGTTAGAAGTGATATTCTTATCACACGAGTATCCCCGGCTGAGTTTTGATCTCTTCTTCGGCAGTTTATCCTTAATTTAAGAAGCAATGTTTATGTAGGGAATCATCAACTGAGTCTTTGTTCCCCAACTTGAGTTGGTTGCATCCCCTAACATAAGTATTGATATAGTAGTAAATTTAAAGGTTTTATTTTACATGGTGGTAGGTATTGATTTAAAATCCCTCGCAACTGTATTTTTGGATATGATGTTAACTTCTGGTATCCCCACGTGGATCAGCAAGTCCGAAATATTTCTAGTGATGAATGATTTTCTCAAGTCTTTCTCTTAGGTACCCAGTAGGTCTGCATGTGATGACTTCCAGCAAATTCCTACATGATTCTCAGCAAGTCTTGCATCCTTTCCCCAAGCGGAGCAGGAGAAATATGATGGTTATTCCCCGTAGGAGTTGGTTCTTAACAAGAATGTCTCTGTCCCTAGCAAAGAATATGGAAGCATTTCCCTATCCCCTGCAGATTATTACCATTCCTCGGCATGGTGATATCCCTACGCATAGTTGATGTTTGATGTTTGATACTCCAGTAGGCTATGCTTTATTTGCACCACTGGTAGATCTTTACCTTGTTTCTCCAAACAGTGTTGTGAAGATATTTGTCTCCATCAGATTTTAACAGGGATACTTCCCTTTTTCCCTAAAGAGTGGAAGATTTTGGGTTGTTGTATCTCCGATATGTTATCCTCTCAGAGTGGAATTTCTGATGTTATCCTTTGACATATTATTGAGGATTGCTTTGTGGATTGGATCCCTAGCAGATGTTTCCTCAGTATAAGTTAAGCATTGTAGTAGGATTTTATTCCTTTTATGGCTTTTGATTATTTCCTGCAGGACGATTCCCCAGCTTTGTCGTCTTGGGGTTAGCCGAGTATCAGGTTGTTGTGGTGTTTATGTCACACATTGCTTATCTTTATGTTTGCTTTGTCATCATATTCATACGCACATTCATGCATTCTCTTTATGCATAACATCATATGTTTGCATTCTTGCATTCTTTGATTTATCTTTGTTCCCCGCTCTTTGGTGTGAATTTCCCCCACTGAGTGCGTGTTGTCTTTCCTCAAGTTTAAAGTGTTGACCTTTAAGTAGAAAGTGTTTATCCTTTCTAAATTCTCCACTGAGTTTGTTCCTCGTGGATGATTTTAATTCAGTTTACTCCCCAGTTTATTATCTGGATGGAATGTTCCCCAGTTGAGATATTTCCTCCTCGGGATGAGTCTTGTTTGACCGTTTCTCTTCAATTTGTTCTTGGATTGAACTTTGGTTCTTTTGTGAATGTTTACATCAATTTAAATGTCACATTAATGGTAGTAGGTATTATTCTTCCCTTATTTGAGCTTATTACTTTTGCTCCTACCAAATGCACCTGTAGTTGATCCTATTCCCTACCAAATGCACCTGTACTTGATCCTATTTACTACCAAATGCACCAGTAGTTGATCCTATTTCCTACCAAATGCACCAGTAGTTATTCCTATTTCCTACCAAATGCACCGGTAGTTTATCCTATTTTCTACCAAATGCACCGGTAGTTGATTCTGTTTCCTACCAAGTGCACCGGTAGTTAATAACCTTTTCCCAATTCAGTATTCTTCCATCTATTTGACTTGAATATTTTGTTTGGTTGATGTTTCCCCGACGGAGTTTTACTCTTCCCTGTTGAATTTTATCTTGATTATGTCTCATAATATTTTCTCCCAAGTTGAGTCAGCTATCCAGTGATTTATTTTCCTGGAAAACTCTCATGTTGTCTGTTGCTTTCCCCTAGTGGGATTTTCTTCTGTGTCCCCAAGCTTTTGCTTTCCTCTAGTGGTCATGTTTTCTCAACCAAAGATCTTGGGTTTTCATATCATATCATATCACGGTTTCTTAGGACAAAAAATGGATTTTCTATATTTAAGTCTCTCCCTTCTTGTAGAGACGAAGATGTCAATCTTCATATCTCCATATTGAAGAAACTTAAATAGGGGAAGCTGTAACACCCTAATTTATTCCCTAAGATTTCTTTGCATTTCATCTGCATCTTGCAATACAAACAAGATCACATTGGTTTCTCGGTTCTTCTCGGGTGTAGGTTTATGCCTCACAGGGGATCACCATTGCTTTTATTTTCTTTTATTTGTGTATGTTTACTAACCATTAATTAAATTCTAAAAATATTTTTGTTTTCTTTTGTTAATCTTTTTAAGGTGAAAATGCCAAAAATAACACTCCCGCAGCTCGAATGATTTTCACAGATAAAAAGTCGAAGTTGATCCACAAACAATTCAAATTTACTTGATCAAGGATTTTCCAAGTTTTAATTGATTTATTCAAGGAATTTCAAGGTTCATGTGTATTTTCATGCCTTCTTCGACGTGCAAAAGAATCGAGCTTAGAGCCAATATGATCCAGTCCATAGGGCATTTTTTTCAAGATTTTCAGCAGTGCAATCGATTGCACCCATGTGCAAATCGATTACACCATGTTGATTTTGCCTAGAAAGTGCAATTTTCAGCACTAAAATCGATTGCACCAATGTGAAAATCGATTGCACGGGTGCGAATTTGGCAAAAAAATCAACATTTTTCATGTTTTGAAGCATTTGGCACCAATTTTTGAAAGTTATCAAGAATTCACATTGAATTATTGATTAACTTTGAGTTAAACCTTCATCCTTTTCATTTTTTTCATCTATTTTAGTAGATCAAGCTTGTTAGTGGAGTAATTTGAAGTTTGTTCTCGGTAATTCATCTTCCTCCATTGTTACCAATTCATCTTCGTCCTCAAGAATGTAGATCTTAATTTATTCTTGTTACTTGATCTTTGGATCTTGCAATTGTGTTCTTATCGGTGTTATTTGCTGTTGATTTAGTGGAAAATTCGTGCTCAATTGAATCCACGGTCATAAGGTGTTTCAAGGAATGATTAAGCATGGATTTTTCCATTTAAATGCTGATTTTTGAAAACTGAACAACGTGCAATCGATTTGCATCTTGTGCAAATCGATTTGCACTGCCTTTTTCCTCACAGTTTTTGGCCTGGATTTGAATTTTTGCATTGGCAATCGATTTGCATAGGTCTGAAACTGATTTTTTTCCTTATTTTGGGGCTCTTTTACCTCCTCTTCTCCCCTCTTCCCCTCTCTTATTATTTTTACCTTGGGAGACATTTTTTGGACTGATTTCTCTTTAAATTCAATGGACTTTGGGTGTAGATTAGAATGGTTAATATTCATTAGTCCAAATCTACCTCTAAGTGAATTATTTAATTCACTTTAGGTACTTTACATTAGTGATATATTTTCATACTTGAATCCACCTGATCGTACCTGGAGATCAGGATCCGATATGGCTGGCGTCGAGCGTTGCTGAAGGACGGTTGGTCAGGAGAAGAGGGGGTTGTACCCACAAGGCACTCCAATGCTAAAGTAAGACACTGAGAAAAGAGTGTGCAAGTACGAGAATTAAGGTGAGAGAATTGAATACCTGGCCCTCTCCTCTGAGAGGGTTTATATAATATCGTTAGTGGATGGTTATTGGTTTAAACCGTTTGGCGCGGATCGCGGAATCCGCACAAATAGGTAACGGTCAAAACTAGCCGTTGGGGGATTTCATTCTGGTCAGTATGGCTTTGGTCGACAAGGACCGTTATTCTTGGCATGGTGCTCGACGCCGAGCGTGTATGCTCGTCACTTTGCCTGGCCCAATTCTGGGAGTTGTGCCTGCCCAAAACAGGAGCCCCCAAGTCGTTGCTCCTGCGGAGGAGCGATGACTTGGTGATGGTTTTCTGTCTAAGGCGTACGCAATGCGTCTGGTGTTTTACGTGCGCGGACCAGGGAATGATCGTTCGATGACCTATGGCAGGCGGACATTTGTTTGGTCGCTCGACGAAGGGGGAATATGAAATGAAAAGTTGGCGTGTCTGGGAATTCGCGCCTATTTAATGTTCTGACGGCTAGCCTAGGGAATAGAGCATAGGTAATCATTGCCTAGGGGTAGGGGTCACGCGTTTCTGCACGTGTTTCCTTCCCTATAAATAGGAACCCAAGGAATTCTGCAAGCTTTTTCGTTTCGCCTTCTTCTCCACTGCACTGCTCGTAGATCAGCCACTGTTCTCAGCCGTCGACCACCGCTTTCATCCGTCGACCACCGCGTTCCAAGCTAACTTCTTCTGCAATGACCTCCCAAGCTCCAGGTACGGCTCTTTTTTGCGTTTTTCTTAGTCATAGGCTTGATATTTTAGCAATGCATATGGCATAGGATAGATTTTCCGGTAGTTTAGGCTTAAAATAAGTAGATTAGAGACCTTCTGTCACCGTTGCTCGTCGACTACGAACCCTAATTCGTGGTCGGCGATGGTCCTGGTCGATTTTGACCTGGGACCTGGTAAGCATCTAGGTTTTAATCGTATCCTCGCCGTCGTCGGGCACTGGCCATTGCCTTGAGCGATGGTTAGCCGAGGGCTATGGCTTGGGATCTTACTTCTGGGCCGATACGCGCCCTTTCACTTGTTGAGCGGTGAAAAGGTGAATTTGATATTCTAATCGAATTCACTAACGCATTTCCTCTACTTTTCAGGTGAGCATTCGCTTATGGACCCGCTCAATATTTCCTCAGAGGAGGTGTCCTCGGAAGATTCTGGTTCTTCTGCATTTGTTCCTTCTGACTCCGAAAGCTCGTCGGGCGAATCAGACGTGACCGCGACGGAGGACGGAGCCCCTGACTCGGGAGAGACGACTGATTCCCCTCGGTGTCTGGAAAAAATAATTGTGCCCGAAGAATGGGTAGTGGAAGACCTGCTCGATAAGGTGTCGTCCTTCTCGAGGCCTCGTGCGGAGCCTTTGCCAACTGTTGGCGATCCTGAGGATTAGGTCGTCACCTTCCCGGGGGATGATGACCAGATATTTTCAGACTTCGGCGGCCGGAATTTTTCAATGTACGAGTATGCAACATCGATCCTAGGGGTAACCTTGCCCTTGAGTGATCTGGTTTGTGCCGTGCTCGGGCACTTGGATGTAGCCTCGTCTCAGCTGCACCCCAACTCTTATGCGTTCCTGAGAGCGTTCGAGGTGACGTGCGCCCATCTGGGTGTTGGGCCCACGCTTCCTCTGTTATTTTGCTTGTTCTCGCTGTAGTGCCAGGTAGGGCGGGGGACCGACCGGAAGGGATTTATTTTCTTTAAACAGCGGACCAAGATCTTCAAAGCTCACTCAGAATCTATTTGGGCTTTCAAGACAGATTACTTTTTGTAAAGCCGGCGAGCGCGGAAGCCGTGAGAGCACTGAGTTTCCTGGGGGTAGATATCGACGAAAACGATGAGCCCAGACTCGATGACCGAGGGCAGGTGATTCCGAGGAGGCTCTGGTTATTTCCCTTCTCGTGGAGTTATTCTCACTATGGACGCGCAGTTAGTGAGTTTATCCAAGTAGGGGATTCTCTTAACGAGGACGATGCGACTAGCTTCGAGGCTTTTCGAAAGTTGGTAGTCTCTTTTACTCCGATCCCTCTATTGGACGGGGAGGGTAAGATAATGCTGGATCAGGACGGGGGAGAGGCTGTGGAGCATCCTTTGATAGACGTTACAGATCTCATGGCGTGTAACACCGGGCAAGAAGTGTCTGAGTTCTTTGGTATTTGTTTGTATTTCTGCTTGATATTATGTTTTAATAATTTTGAGCGTTCGTGACTAATTTTGTATTCTTTTTCTTTGTAGGTTCCATGTCGAACCCCTTACACAAAATCTAGGAGCGATTGCGTCAACAACAAAAGAAGAGGTCTCAGGTTGTCAAACCAAGCTGACCGAAACGAGTGGCTCTGGGTCGGGCCCCCTGGGCCAAGGGTCTCCGAGTGCGTATACTGGCTCGCTCATGAAGAAGCATAAATCTGTAGCGACCGTGGATTTGACGGTCAATGCTCCGCCAACCGAAACATGTGCTGCCGCCTTGCTTTGTGAAGCGAAACTATTTCGAAGGGACGAGCATAGAAGTCGACCGGGTGGACTCTTTGTTCGTTGAGGCAATGGATCGCCCTGCCTGACATCTATCTCTGGCCCAGGACGCGAGCGCAGTTATGCGGATATTGTGTATGGCCTGGCTAACGGCCGAAGGGAACCCTGGGCAGGAAAGGGAGGTGACAAAGCTGAAGGAGCTCTTGGCCGCTGTCGAAAGAAAGTTGGCTACGGCCTCTGAGGAAGCTGCTGCCTCTGCTAAGGAGTTGATCGATCGGGGGAACATCATCTCCAAGCTGGAGGTCGATAAGAGGAGGGCCTTGGACCAGAGAAAAAATATGAAGGACGCCTTTTGCCCGAAGGAGGATGAGGATGCCGGCACCAAGAGTTTGGTGACCAGGCCCCAGTTTCTTGCTCGGGTCAACCAGGATATGGAAGATCTGAACTCGTCGACTGAGCTCAGTTTCCAAAATGTTGTAGACCAGATACGAGCTCTTCATCCTGAATTGGCTCTGGATAACGGTTGCATCAGCTATCTCTACAAAGTCGAGGATGGTCAGATAGTGGTCCCTGCAGACTTGATCGTGGAGGACTCCCAGCCCGGGGTGATTGCTCATCCTGAACAACCAGAGATGCAGTCGCCTCAGAGCAAAGATCAACCCGGTGCTCCAGAAGGGGAGGGGAATTAGTCTGGCATGCGCGCCGTTACTTTGTAATTCATTATGCCTTTTGTTTTGCTCGGGGACATGGTCCCCTTTGCGTGTAATTATGAACAAGTCGGCCCTTCGGGGTCGCAACCTTTCAGTAAAATTGCCCGACCTTGGTGGTCGTTTGTTATTTCACAATGTTTTTATTTTACAAGTATTTTTAACTGTGCGTCCGTCGGAGGACTTCCTTCCTTTTATGTTTATATAAACGTTAAGTGTTTGATGTCTTTATGATGGTTAGATGTAATTGGGCAAATACGGGGTGTGTGTTTGTAATCTGTTAGTTTGGGGGACCAACCAGATGTTGGAGGCTGGCTCATGGTCGGTACCCGGGCCAAGATAATGACTCGGGCTCCGAGGCTTGAACGTCCCATCGCGAGCTGGGGTTCTACTTGGTCGTGGTACATAGGCGACGTCAGACTCGTTTGAGTATCCGCCCGTGCAACAGTCACCTCCTTCCTTTGGAAGAAGATCCTGATAATCATGTATTTGGGCTACTGTGCTTGTACCTGGGCACGCAAGTTTAGTCGGACCTATTGCTCCTTGCTTGAGAGCCGAGCAAGGTGACTCTGTAATTAACTGTAATATTGCTTTAGCTTCTCGGCGTTCCACGGCCGAGCAAGTTCTTCCCCGTGAAGATTTTCTAAATAATAGGCCCCGTTTTCGGTCTTTGCCCGGACGCGATACAGACCCTCCCAATTAGGCGTTAGTTTTCCTTCGCGGGAATCTCTGTGATTTCTTCTTAGAACAAGACTACCCACCTTGAATGCTCGTCTTATGACTTTAGAGTCGTACCGAGCTGCTATTTTCTGTTTAAGATTGGCCTCTCGGAGAGCGACTTCTGATCGGATTTCTTCGACCAGGTCAAGCTCGTCTCTTAAAGCTTTGGAGTTGGTGTCTTGGTCCATTGGGGACTCTGTCCGCCTGGATTGGATGTGCATTTCCACAGGAATTACTACTTCGGTCCCATATGCCAACCGGAACAGGGATTCACCGGTCATTGAGTGGGGAGTGGTTCTATATGCCCAAAGTATGTTGTGTAACTCCTCGACCCAGTGTTTCTTGTGCTCGTCCAGTCTCCGTTTCAGACCTCTTAGGATTACTCTATTTGCAGCTTCTGCTTGTCTGTTGGTTTGGGGATGCTCAACCGACGCGAAATGCTGTTTTGTTCCTACTGAAGCAACAAATTCTTTGAAATGTCTATCGGTGAATTGGGTACCGTTATCGGTTATAATGGCGAGCGGTACCCCAAACCGAGTGAGAATGCTCCTCTTAAAGAAGCGTAGTATGTTGAGTGCAGTAATCTTGGCCAAGGCCTTAGCTTCTATCCATTTGGTGAAATAATCGACGCCCACAATGAGGTATTTACTTTGGCCGGATCCGACGACGAATGGCCCTAAGATGTCCATCCCCTACCACGCGAATGGCCATGGGGAAGATAGCGATTTTAGCTCGGTAAGGGGTGCTACGTGTATGTCCCCGTGTCATTGGCATTTTTCGCATCTTTTTACGTGCTCTTTCACGTCGTGCTGGAGTGTCGGCCAATAGTACCCTGCCCGGTGGATCTTTCGGGCTAACGATCGTCCGCCTGGGTGTTCGGCGTTAATCCCTTCAAGGACTTCTCTTAGTACGTGTGGGATGTTCTCTTCCTCTACGCACCTGAGGAGTGGCATGGAGAAACCTCGGCGATACATACGCCCACCGACCAAAGAGTACGAGCATGACCTTCAACGCACGGTGCTGGCCGTTTTCGGGTCTGTTGGTAACTCACCCTTGGTAGGTAGTTAAACACTGGGGTCATCCAGCAGTTGGCATCGCCTACGAGATTAATGTCTAGGTGGGTTGAAGATTGTCCAATGCTTGGTTGGGGGAGCGCTTTTTGTATGACGGACTTGTTGTTTCCTTTTCTTTTAGTGCTTGCCAACTTGGAAAGGATATCAACTCGGGTATTATTCTCTCGCGGGACGTGTTTGACCTCTATGTTTGTGAATCGTTTTAGTTCGTCCTTTACAAGGGCCAGGTATTCGGCCATATTGTCGTTTTTGGCCTGGAAATTTCCTCGGACTTGATTAGCGACCAGCTGGAAATCCGTGCAAATTGTGATTTCTTCTGCCTCCAGGTTGGTCGCGAGTCGTATGCTGGCTAGGAAGGCTTTGTATTCCGCCTGGTTGTTGGATGTGGGGAAGGAAAAAGTTAAAGATACTTCGATGATGTTTCCCTCTTTGTTTTCCAGGATAATTCCAGCTCCACTACCCGCCGGGCCAGATGCTCCGTCTACGAAGATGGTCCGTTTGGATGGAGATTTTGGCTCCTGCTCGGTGAAAGTGAGCTCTGCTACAAAGTCGGCTAGTGCTTGAGGCTTGAGAGCTTGTCTCCCTTTGAATTTGATATCGAATTCGGACAGTTCCAACGACCATTTTAACATTCGCCCGACCATGTCTGGTTGACCGAGTAATTGTCTTATGGGTTGGTCTGTCCTCACGGTGATGGCGTGGGCTAGGAAATAATGTCGTAGTCTTCTGGCTGCAAAAAGGAGGGCCAGGGCCACCTTTTCTACCTAGAGGTATCGAAGTTCGGAGGCGTGGAGCGCCTTGCTCGTAAAGTAAATAGGTTTTTGTCCCTCAGGTAGGTCGCGTACGAGGGTTGCGCTTACGGCCTCGTTTGCTACGGCGAGATAGAGGTAAAGCGTCTCCCCTTTGTTGGGCTTGGACAAAATCGGGGGCTCAGATAATGCCCTTTTCAGGTGGGACAAGGCTTGCTCGCACTCCTCCGTCCATTCAAAGGTGGCCTCTTTGCGGAGGAGTTTGTAAAAGGGGAGAGCGTGCTGAGCGGATTTTGCCATAAATCGTGCGAGGGAAGCAAGGACCCCGTTTAATGATTGTATGGATTTTTTAGAATCAGGAGTAGGAAGTTCTGTGAATGCCCTACATTTGTCAGAGTTGGCTTCAATACCTCGTTCAGTTAAATAGAATCCGACGAACTTCCCTGCTCGGACCCCAAACGTGCATTTCTCGGGATTGAAACGCATTTTGCATTTCCGGGCTTGATCGAATACTTTTCGCAAGTGGGACGTGTGGTCCGTCTCTTGTTGAGATTTGAAGATCATGTCGTCCATGTATACTTCAAGCATGTCCCTGATTTCTGTCCGAAATACCTTGTTCATCATGCGCTGATATGTCACGCCTGCGTTTTTTAAACCGAAGGGCATAATGTTATAATAATAGTTTCCCGATTCGGTCATGAAGGCCGTGTATTTTTTGTCGGACACGGCCATGGGTATTTGATTGTACCCCGAGTAGGAATCCATAAAGAACAATAGCTTGAAACCGGACGAATTGTCGACCAGTTTGTCAATGTTGGGCAAAGGATATGCGTCTTTCGGGCATCCGGTTAAGATCAGTATAGTCAACACACATTCTCCATTTTCCACTAGACTTTTTAACAAGTACAACATTTGAGAGCCAGGTTGTATACCTGGCCTCAGTTACAAAATTTTCCTCTAGGAGGTCTTTAACAGCAGATTCGGCCGCTTTGGTTTTCTCGGTCGACTGCTTCCTCCTATGTTAGGCGACCGCTTTGTGCGTTGGGTCGATGGAGAGGTGATGACAGGCCGTCTCGGGGTCGAGCCCTGGCATTTCTGTGGCGCTCCAAGAAAATAGATCAGCATTTCCCTTGAGGCATGCTTCTAATTGTCGTTTCGCCAAGTCGGGCAGATGGGCTCCGATCTTGACGCACCGAACCGGATCATCCCCCAAAGGAATTAGTTCAAACTCTCCGTCAGGAATTGGCTGGGAAAGTGAATCGATCAGCCTCCGAACGCCCTCATCGTTATCTGAGAACCTGCAGTCCAGATTGATTGAGTTGACTTGAGAAAAAGCCTTGGATTTTTGTGGAGTATCTGGAGAAGTCAGGGGTGATGGGTTTGGTTGGTAAGATATCGAGCTGAGACCCCTGGATGCTGCTTCAAAGCATCGGCGAGCAGCTTCGACGTCACCGTGTAGCGTAGCGACTTTGCCCGAAGTAGTATAATACTTCATTTTTAGGTGAACGGTGGATGGAACGGCGATCAGCTTGGCCAATGTTGGTCGTCCCAAAATGCATTGGTACAATGAAGGACAGTCTACGACCAGGAATTGGACACGAATAGTTCTGGCGGTTTCGGATGTCCCGAAGGTGATGAAGAGATCGACGTAACCCCATGGTCGGGAGACTGCTCCGTTGAAACCCTGTTGTCGCTCCCGGGATTTTCATCCTAGTACAAACGCGAAAGTGGCACGGAAAAGATAGAGTCGCTAGCCAGACATTTTTATCCCGAAGGAATGGGAAAGGTAATGTTGCACAGACCTAAGGAAGAAGGAAAGGACAAGGTCCTGCGAACCAAAGATCTGGGTTCGGGAGTCGGTTACGACCTGGGAAGGAATTAGCACCCCAGATCGTCCGTCGTACCCGATGGGATCCACGCTTGTTTGTCTGTTTCAAAGGGTGAGAAAAATATAACTACTGGTGAACAAATGAACTGCTAACTGGAATGGGAACGAGAAATGGAAAAGGAGTTGAAAAAGAACAAAAAGAAAGAATGGGGAAAATGTAGGGAAAATAAAGAATGTTCTCGAACGAGCCATACCCCGCTGCCTACGTACCTCATCGGGAAAATGAGGATCAGAGTCGACGTAGTTTTCCTAACTAAGGCGGGAACTATTTTTTTGTATTTTTTACAGCTGGAACTGCGTATGTCTATGCTCAGGTGTAGCAGGCTCGTCTGGTACGAGTGCGTTTACCGTCTTGCATAAGAGACAAGTCGTCGCAAGTTCGCGTTGAGAATGAGTGAGATGAGAAGTTCCCGCAGGATAGTCGCTTATTATTTTTTTTTGTCTTTTATGAGAAATATTTTGAGTTTATTTGTTTTATGAAACAATCCCTTGATGAGACTTGTACATCATGATAGACGAGCTTACACCACTCCAAGATGGAATGAATGCAAGTGCTTCATGGAATAAGGCTATACACAAAGGATCCTTTCATTTATTTGTTAATTGTTTTTTTGGATTTTGTTTGAAGATGAGAAAGAATGACTCAAATTGCAAAAAGGGAAAATCTAATGGGGAACTAAGACACACCCTAATTTTATTGATTTATTTACATGGGAGATCCTATGGTTTGTGGAGTTTTCTAAACCTAATGGAAAAACACCTAGAACTAATAGAATGCAACTTACTTCCTAAGGAAGATAAGTTGATTCTAAAGCTAAGGGAAAACCTAAAGCAATTGGAATATTAATCAACATACAAAACATAAAATTGAATGACAAAATAGAATTCAAAATATATCAATTAAAGGCATGAATTAAAATAGTCCTATTTATTTATTCTAATTCTAATTAAAATGAAACTTAAGCCTAAGTCCTAAACTAAAGTCATACCTAATATTTTCCTTCTAAAAAAAATAAAAATCTAAACTAGCCTAAGTCCACATTGAATCCTAAGATTAAATCTAAACTAAACTACTTTTTATTGAATTTTAGTTTCATGGCCTAAACTAGTGAAAATTATAAGTAACAAAGCCTAAGAATTAGCATTCTAAAAAATATCAAAACTTCTGGAAAAATTATGAAAATTAATCTATGGGGTCCTATGATTATCTATAACATTGTGTTAAAAGGAATTCTAAAAACTCATATTTTTACTATGCTTAAAAAAATGTTTATTTTCACCTAAGAATTATTCGTTAATTTCTAAGGATTAAGCCTCTAAACCTAAGATAAAATGAGCTAAAAAATACACTAAAATTACCCTAAGTACTAATATGAGTCCTCTAATTACAGTAAAAAGAATGTGCAAAAAAGCTTGCTGGAAAGTAAAAATATAAAATCTACAAACTTGTGCATATTTGAAGAAAATTCATTAAGAAACATCTACATGAAAAATTCAATATAAAATCAAAAATAAAGCAAAAATAGAAAAATAAGATTCTAATCAATTCTAATATGAATTAAAAATCTATTTGAATTTTTTGGGAATTTTTCTATTCTTTTTTCCTATTTTTTATGAATTATTTTGAAACTATATCAAACTAAGAAAATATTAAAATCCTAAAGAAATTAATAAAGGGGGTGAATTAGTAGTATTTCTAATGTTTTTGTGAACTGGGCCCAGAAAGGGGGTGTTAACAGCAAAAACAACAAGCCCAAAATGCAAATTATTGAGGGTGTACTAGATGGGCTTTCGGTCAACTGTTTTGACTTGATCCAGGCCGTCTGATTGGGTCATATCCACTAGTATTCTCATCCTGGGTCTTACTGCGCATGCCTATGGGAACTATGGTGGAATGAACACATAGGATCACCGCGTAGGAAGCCAACCGGACAGTGACACGTGTCACCACCAGTGTGGCTGAAATTCAAAAGCTGCTCCTTTCCTCTTCTAACGGCAAGATTAATGAGGAGTTATACACAGTCATTAAAATTAAAGGTGGATTAATGACATAACTTAATGATTCATAATGTTTTTCATTATTAATATTAAACTTATAAACAAAAATCAAAAGCTGAAGGAAATAAAAATAAAAACCATAATTCCCTTCTTCTTCTCCCTATCTGCCGCTCTCATAACCCTAGCCTCTCATCTTCCGCCCTCATCCCCTTCATTCCTCTTCTTCCAAACACTTGTCTTCTTCCTTTAACCCGTAACCCTAACTCCACCGAAAACAACACGGCACCACCGAGAACCCAAAAACGACGCCATACCCACCTCCGAGCAGCTTCAATCCACAATCTAACGTATTCCCTCATCTCTTGCGAATCAGAATCAATTCTTAACAAATAACTCCAAACAACTCAAGAACAAACTACAACATCTAAACAGTGATCTCATATGTGCGTTGGGTTTGAAGTCGTACCTTGTGAATCGGAGGAGAAATGATAAGGAGATGAGAACGTCGAACGGCGAAGACGATGATGAATCTTCACCACGAAGCAAGCTATCAAAGTGGACGTGATGCAAACAACAGTTCGGCCGAAGCAACTGCGATCGCTGTTTGCTCTTGCTGTAGTGAAAATCACCTTTACTGAAGTCGGACGAAGATGCGAGATAAGGACTGAGCAATTGGAGAGATTTGTTTGAAGATCACTGAGGAGAAACAACAAAGCTCGATGGCGAATCAGAAGTTAGGTACGCATTCCTTGGCTCGTTCTTCTTTTGGACTTCAAATCAATTTTGCTTTTGTTTACATTCGTCATTTTTGTGCTGAATCGGAGTGTGTTGTGTGCGACATTATGCAGGTCTTAACGATAATGAAAATTGATTAGGATGATGATGCGGTTTTAAGCCACTGAAGATTAAATACGAATATGAAATTTCCGATTGAAAATGTGATGTTGATGAAGAAGATCGAAATCGCAGAAGTTTGATTAGGAAGTTGAATGTCGACTTTTGCAGTTCTGGTTAAAGGTTGATTTTGAAGGTTGATGGAGATTCGAGGAAGGTTGAAGAAGATTGGAGAAGATGAGGGTTATGGAGAGAGACTCGGATTGAGGGAGAGAAGGAGAAGAGTGAAGATTGATTGAGGAAAACAATGTGTGAAGAGGAGAGAGAGTTTGAGAAGCTGTGAAGAAAACTCAGAAATGGTGAATGAGAGATGAAGAAAAGGAAATGGTTGAAGGAGATGGAATGAAGGATTCTGGAAAACAGAAGAAGATTTGAGAAGAAAAATGGTGAAGAGTGGAAGAGAAAAATCGTTAAGAATTGGAGAAGAAGGGTTGAAGAAGAAAAATAATGAAGATGGAGTTTCTGATTTATATAGGATGAATTCAGTTTCTGTGGAGCTTTTCAGGTGAAGTTTCTAGATTCATTCTGTTAGAAATCAGTTGCAAGTTAGTTAGCTTTTGGTTAGTTTGTTATTTCGGTTAGCCATTGTGAGTGTTTTGTTATTGATTTTGGCTTTGATTTCTTGTATGCTAGACTTTTCCATCCACCTGAATTTTTGTAATACCAATTTATGTACATAATCGATTCTGCTATATTAATCTTCTGTCATGGAGTCTCAATAAAAAAGTGAGAAAACCATTTCCTGTTGTCTGAATTGAGTTGTTAGAACTCTTCTTCTTTTTGAAGCCATTTTATTTCCCTCTCTCTTTTGTTGCCAAATCCTGTTATGAATTGGTTATGAGATTGATTAGATTTTCCATTTTTTTTGCTAGCAGGTTGTGAATTGATTTATGTAGGCTCTTGTGGTATCAGTTCATGACAAGTGCGATGATGATGATGATATCGCAAAGTTGGCTATTCGAGAAAACGGACGCATCAGAGAAACGCAAGTAAGCTCCAATCTCTTCTTCATCCCCGAAACTATAATTTATTAGCATTGAACTCCTTCTGGTTCACGAATCTTCTTCTTTTTCTCACTGCAGCTCATGTTGAGGATCCTCATTGAAGCAGGATCTTGCATTTCTTGTGGCAGTTTATGAAGATTGGATGGTGATTGAGGCCAGTGATTGTCGTTGCATCGACGGTGATGATGATCTGAAGATGATGACGCAATGATGCTGTGAAGAATGGTTATAGAGTTAGTATCAAGATGGGTGAAAAAGAGAGTTTCTGTTATTCTGTTAAATTACTTTTTTTTGTAACTGGATTTGGAGGAAGTTTTGGATTTAATAATGAAATTGCACATTGGTCTCTTTATAACTTGTAATTTTTTTTCTTGATGTACTATGGGCTAATGAGCAAAAAAAAATGATTATGAATTGAACCAAAAAAAAACAATTTAATTTGGGACTGCAGTTTTTTTAATCGGGTAATGGAAAGAAAAAAAAAGAAGGAATTAAATAAGGGTGGCTTAATATGGATTAAAAAATGGTTTAATGAGCTTGAATCTTAACAACAAAGTGACTACTTGGTAAAGATGATTTATGGCATGACATGACTTAAATGGATAGTTAACATTGGTGAAATTCAGATTTGGGATTTGTTAATGGATGTAGATATGATTAAAAAAAATGATTCACGATATAGAACGAGAACTCTAGAATTTTGCAAGACTTGGATCAAAAATGGATATCTGAAATAGGTTTGAAAGGAGATTTCAAGACAAATGGACAATTAAGTCCGAAATGAATAAACGGTTTTGATTGACTCGTATCTCAAATCCCAACTGTTTCTCCTGACAATATCTTCATGCCTTCAATCCATATAAAACCTATAATCCAAGGTAAAATGTATTCTCCACCAATCCCTGACTTCAATCAATAAACCATGTATCCTGAGTCGTAAGCGGTAATCAACTGATAGACATTGGCGCACTGAGGACTTCTCGAAACATATTCTTGAAACCCTCGTCTTATGATCTCCCGTTGATGAATACCGAACAAACTCAATTATGATGAGCCACAGACCCTAATATTCTTCTTGATATCCATATTAAATAAAGATAGTTCATGACGTGAAAAATCAACCACCTTTGCACAGAAACCTTCTCAATTGAAACATATGACACGTGTTACCTTTGGGAGATCTGTTGGAGAGAATAACTTGATGCTCCAATAGGAAAATACTCATGAAGTTGGAAACTCAACCTTTGTCCTGATCTCAAGTTTAATAGCCAGATAAATCACATATGAACAGGAAAATTCCAGATCCCAAGGACATGCTTTTGATCCCATGCCTTATGAGCCCATGAAATACATGATTGAATGCTATGACCTAATGAGAAATGCGGATGAATGTGAAGCGATAAGCCAGTTAGGGTAAAAAGGAATGAGGGCAAATTTTGAGGTATTACACCTGTAATTCTGATCCGACGTACGGATTAAGGTGTGTTTCATTCAACTGGAGTGTTGAAAATAATTGGGAGTACATGATGTCGCAGGAGCTACCCTGGTCCACCAGGATTCTCCTTACATCAAAATTTGCCATCCGTGCACAGATGAGTAGTGGGATGTTGGCATTTGGTGCTCCTCCCAGGAGTTCCTCCCGGTAAAAAGCAAGGGGTATTGAGCCCTCTCTTGGGGGGTCCAGGGTCGCGCACTGAGCAGGGCCTTTCGCGATCAGTTGGTCGAATTTCCTCTTTACGGATCCGACCGTGATTTTGTTAAATCCTCCCCCTGAGATGACCATTGCAGAGGGAAAGGTCTCCCACGGGTTGTGGGAGGAAAAATATCCTGTGCTCGCCGTATGGTCGGGCAGGAAGAAATCTTCCAGGCGATAGATGCTCAGGGCAACCTGCATGTTTGCATCTGCTGGTATGGGTACAACTTCCTCGATCTTCTGAGTCTCCTGTGCTTCTTGGCGAGGGGTGTCTCTCGATTTGGTAAACTGTTTGAGGTGCCCGTCTTTAATAAGTATCTCGATTGCGTCTTTGAGATGGATGCATTCTTTGGTATTATGGCCGTGACTCTTGTGGAATCTAGAGTACTTCGTCTTGTCCGTGCCCGGTTTTCTAGGCAGCTGCTTCAGAAAGCGTACTCCTGCTTGTCTGAATTCTGAGTTGGCACACTCGGATAAGATCTTTTCTCTAGAGACCAGGAGGGGAGTATACTCATGAAACTGGCCGACGGGTCCTCTGTGCTCCCGCGGTTCACGGGGGCGATCATCCTTTCTTTTGTCTCCTCCCCGACGAGATGTCGAGGGTTCATCGACTCGGGGAGGCTTTGCGTCCTCGCGACGCCGGGCGTCTCGGACGGAGCTAGCAGCCTGTTTTTCCTCATATTGGATGTAAGCTTGGGCTATCAACAAGAAAGCGTCAAGAGTGGTCGGGGTCTCGATGCCAACCGCTCGGTGGAATACGATCGACGGGCGCAGACCTCGCTCCAGCAAGTACTTCTTCATGTCGTCCGTTGTGGACACCTGGACTGCCTCTTTGTTGAACCTCTCGATATAGGTTCACAGAGGTTCATCTTTTCCCTGGATGATTGCTTCGAGCGATGCTTCCATCTTCAGGTGTCGTCTAGAAGCGGTGAAGTGCCTGGAAAATGTGCGTCCGAGCTGTTTCCAGGAAGTGATGGACTCTGCTTCGAGGCTTTTGTACCACGTCATCGCTCCTTTCCTAAGATTCGTAGGAAAGAGGTGACATTTGATTGCCCCTCGCACCCCTCGGTAGTCGAGCAGAGCATCAATATTCTCGATATGCTCGTCAGGATTTGTGATCCCATCGTATGAGCCTAAGGGTGGAGGTTTTTCCGAAACCCCGTGGGAATTTAGCCGCCATGATTTCCGACGAGAGGGGGCCCCTGGTGTCTTCATTATCGCTGGAATTGAATGAAGGGGACCTGGGCACGTGCTTCCTCGTTCGTCGGGGTAATGTGGATCTTGATCTGCTCTTTCTTGACTTTCTTGGAAGGGAAGATCGAAGAGGAGATGGGCGGGACCTTTTGTCATTAGTGGATTCATCGTTGCGTCCTTTCCTCTTCCTCTTGGGAGGAGAGGGATTGTGTCTTCTTTGATGTCTCGTGGGAGACCGGGATGGTCGACGGTTATTGTCCTCGAGACATGCAATCTTCTCGCCATGGGCGAGGAGTAACAAATTTGTCTGGTTCAGAATCTCAGCCAGCGCTGCGAAATCAGATCCTGAAGGTGTTGGAGGAAGAGGAACTTCTGGGCGAATTTCTAGAGGTTGGTCGCGATCGGGGGAAGGTGAAGTTGTCTTCCCATCTGGGCGATCCTGCACGGTCTCTTCGTGCGGAGGATGATTAACGTTGCTCTCACGTTGCGTGAGGAGCATACCATCGTTCGACCGATTGTCCGGATTGTTGTCTCGAGCAGCCATGGATCTTGGTAAAAACTTTGGTTCTTGAAGATTTTGAGAGAGAAGAACAGGGAAATTAGTGATTCCCACAGACGGTGCCACCTGATCGTACCTAGAGATCAGGATCCAATTTGGCTGGCGTCGAGCGTTGCTGAAGGACGGTTGGTCAGTGTAGCGGTAAAATCATGAGTGTAAGCTATTGCTTAACTTAACTCAATATACACAGAGTCGCCACCGCGCTTTTATTTATTTCCAAAATGAAAAAGGCAAAAAGAACGAAGAAAGCCTTAAAGAATCTTAAAAGCTAAAAAGCTAAAAGAATCAAACAGAGAATGGGTACGGGGATTGGTTACAAATTGGGAAGGTTTTAAGCACCCGACTTGTCCGTGGTACTCCACGGGAACCCTTTGAAATGTTTACTGCATTTTTGGTTTGAAATGGTTTGCTTGAAAAAGGATTGAAGAGATGAGAAGAAGAATGTTTTTTTAAGATTTTGGTGTTTGAAGAGACGAACGTCTCATGCCTACGTAACCACAAAGTGCAATGCGAGATCAAAACCCCGTAGTTCGTGGTACAAATTGTGAAAAGGCAAATGAGTTGAGTTGATTTTAAAATGTAAAGATAAGTCGTCATCCTTTAGCAAATAATTCCGCTAGAAAGGATGAATCATATCTAAACATAAAAAAGGTTAAAAGGAAACCTGCACGAGGGCACAAAAAAAAACAATTGAGTGAGTTGTGAATGTTTTAAAGTTTTTGAGAAAGAAAGTTTCGATATGCTTATGTGGTTTAACATTTATTAAGAAAGTGAAATGAAAAGGTAAAAGCACATGACCGAAGTCAAGGTTTGATTGAGAAAAATGCTTGAAGTTTGAAAACAAAGAAAGTTTTGAAAACAGGAATGAGATTTGAAAATTGAAGAAGATGGGAAGAGATGAAGGGACTGTCCTAAGACTTGAAAATAAAAGCTAAGGAAGAAACGATCAAACCATGTGGCAAGCACTCTTTGAAACAATTGGATTTCCATCTTCATGAACAAGTGAACTTAATCGGAGCCAAAATCTTCAATCCATAACAACTCGAGCAAGGGAATGGTCCTAGAATCTAAGTCTCACTCCAAGTCTCATGCTAAGGATAGTAACCATAGTCCGACATTAAAAGTCACCAATTTTTTAGATGTTTAATCCGTTATTAGTGTTTTTGTGTCCAAATGGACAAATGATAAATAACAAGTAACAATATGAACAATAAACAAATGATATATGATATAGAAGCATAATAAGAGATAAAGGAGCAAGGAATTGAAATAAAAGGATAAGGTGCGAGAGATGGAAATTAAATGTTAGTATATTCACATTATTATAATATTTACAATATAAAGTGGTATGATGAACTTAATCAAGCACAACCACGAAAAAGAAAAAGAAAATCGAGGCAACCGGATCCAAGTAGATCTTAATCCGAATCGGGACAACTTTAGGTCTATGTTAAGCAATCGCCGAGTAATTTACGGAGTAATTACCCTACAAATGAGGCCGGCCACCACTAATTAAAGTGGAAAATAATCGTGTTAATACATGTTAGAGAAACAATATTATGGATCGTTCTCCGAAAACATGCCACACTAAAAGAAAAAGAACGGTCTAATCTTAATCGAGATTTTCGTTGAATTTATCGAAAGGCAATCTATCATGATTTCAAAGTATGGAGAATGATCCAAATGATCATTCACCCATAGATTTGAAATAATGAAGATTAAAACGATCGGAAATCAACAATCACGAATCAGAGATTGTCATCGACCAAAAGGAAAAAAATAAGAGATGAAAAAAGAAAATGGATCTAAAGCTAAATCCATAAAAGAATTAAAATGTTTTTTTAAAACCTTTTTCTAAAATCTTTTATAAAAAAAACTTTTCCTAAAATATGCTTTCTAAAAACTCTTTCTAAATATTTTTCTAAGTTTTATATCAAAAGGAAATTGAAAACAAATGTTAAAGAAACAAAATAAAGATAATATAAAAAAAAAGTTAACAAAAATGGAAGGGGGAGGGTAAGAAATAATCCGCGGGTTGCAAGAAAAAACAGATCCAGGTGGATCTGGATCTAGGCCCAACACTCATCTTATTTCCTTTTTTTCTTTCAACAAAAACAATAGAAAAATGATGAAAGAGGATTTGGCCAAAGTGACGCAACATCTCCTTCTTCTTCAAGAACATGAATGGCGGAAAGAGGAGACAACACACAACACCCTCACCTTTCACGAAATCCAAACAAATCAAACTGTTTCTTCTTCTCCTCTCTTTGCCGAGCTTCTCCTTTCAATTTCAACTTCTTCTTCTCTAAATCGCGGAAATTTCTCTCCTCTCTTTACAAAACTCGCCGATTTCGCTCTTCTTCTTTACGAACCACAAACTTCTCCTTCTTCTCCTTTCGCGAATCCGGTTTTTCTGTGTGAAATAGGGATAGATCTCTTTAATATCAAAGAGCTACATGAAGAAATAATTGATGATGATTAGAAGGTGAGGATGATGAAGGAAGAAAGGGGTTTCGGGGGAATTTTTCCAGAGCTTTCCCGGCTAGTTCAAGCTTGGAGGATTGAAGAGAGGGAGAAGCTCCTTTTATAGAAGGATTTGAGGATGAGGCTTGCCATTTCGTAATTTGGATGCATTTTGGAGAGGGAGTTCCGCGTGCCTTGCTGAATTTTCTCGTGTGCATTTGCCTTTCTTTTCTTTTGCTGTGCGTTTTGTTTAATTATTGATGCGTTTTGATATTTGTCGTGTTTGTGTGCAGGGAGTTTACGCGTGGTAATTGTTTTGGCTGTGGCCTACGGCTTAATGCGGAAGGCTGTTTGGTGTTAGCTTGGTACGGGAAACACGTGAAGAGATTCCTGTGTTGTCTTGCGGGATGTGTACGGAAGACGTGATGTGGCTTTGGCTTGTGTCGCGGCTGTTTTTTTGTGAAGCTGAATGGAGGCTTGGAGTTGTTGTTGTAGCTGAGGCTTACGCTGAGGATTATTGTTCGTGCGGTGTGGAAAAATTGGATACGGCTGATGTAAGGCTTGAGGCAGCATGCGGCGTGCGGATGTGGAAGTGGGCCTAGCTGTTTGTTTGTTTTAAGCCATGTTTTTGCAGGTGTTAGCTTATTGTTATGTTGGCTGCTTGGTGTAATGCTTGCGGGAATTTGGGTACAACTGACGTGATATGTGAAGCTGGCAATTGGCTTGTCACGTGGGGGGAGTGTGAGGAAAGCTGGTTGGGAATTGATAAAGTGATTTGCGGCGTGCAGTGTAGGTTGTATGGCATGGGATTTGTTTGTGTTGGGGTTCAGCTTGTTACTTTTGTTGTGGCTGAATTGAAGTCACATGTGGGGAAGTGCAGCTGACTTGGGCCGAGGCTGGAAAGTGATTTTGTTTGTAGGATGTGGGCAAGGCTATAGGTGATGTGAGATGGCTTATATTAGAATGTGTATTAAACTATTTTATTGTGATTAAAAGAAAAGTGTATAAAAAAAATCAACATTAATTTTCTTTCATTTTTATATTTTTCTTTGGAGTAATGAAAAAAAAGAAAATAATGAAAAGAAAGCAACAAAAAGAAATGGGCCTAAATGGGCTTAAAACTATATTTTGTGTTTTTTTATGATAATAGGAAAATGGGAATAAATTGGATTAAAAAAATAGAAAGAAGAAATTAATGATATTTTGTGAAAAATTGAAAATGGATTAAAAAATGGAAATGGAAAAATATAAAAAATGAAATAATCGGGAAAGGGAAACGAAAGGTTTAGAACTTGGTGCTTTGCGAATAAAAATGGATAATTGGGTAATTGAACAAAAAAAAGGTTATTGAAGATTTGGATAAGATGATTTAATCAAGAAATGGATAATGGATGGAAATTGGTTTTCAAGCCCACAACAAATCTCGATTTCTCTTTCACAAGCCTTTGATAAAAATGAATACAGTCATCACAAATCCACTGAATAATTCATAGCATTGAGCCACAACCACTTGAATCCTCTAAAAATTGCCCAGATTATTTGAGGAAAATAAATCCACAAACAAACCACTGATGAATTAACGATCATTGGAGATTCGGACCAAACTTTGCACAAAACACTGTCGGATAACTGATGATCCTAGCACATAACACAGTCTTGAACTTTTGAATACGCACAGTCTAAGAAACAGACCACTGGCACACACAACCTGCAGTCGAACAATCTCTTGATAGTTTGACCAAGATTAGGTCAAACGTCCATCTGAATCGAATTGTGACTGAACAAACACATCTGAATTGGAATCACAGCCATGTCTTTGAAATCCTGCAACACAGAAGAAGAAGAAGCAACTGCAACAATATTTTTTTGTATTTTAGTTAGAGATTAGTAAATGTAAACAGATAACAGAAATTAAACATAGTGATCCCTTGCAAGGCATAGACCTGCACCTGAAAAAGGATAAACGAACCAACGCGTGATCTTGTTTGTATGCAAATGCAGATGAGATGCGAGAAATCTTTGGGTCAAAAATTAGGGTCTGACAGATGCCCCTATTTAAGTTTCTTCAATCCAGAGATAATGAAGATTGAAATCTTCGTTTCGACAAGATGGAAGATACTTAAATATCAAAAAACCCAATTTTTGATCCTAAGATGCCAAAAACTGGAATGAAATGAAATGAACGATATGAAAAGATATGAAGATGATATGAAGCATATGAGATGTATATGAACTGCAAAGGAAATATGTGAAATGCAGAGACGTCCGTGAGGGACAAGACGACACATGAAAAAGAATAAACGCTGGGGATAAGGAGCATAAGACTCCGACGGGAAAAACAACATGCTAGAGACCACCACATGGCTCAGCTGGGATGAAAATGTCCAAGAATGGCAATTGGACAAAATGATCACAACATCCAGGAATGACACTGAATGAAGTGAGAAAAGTCCCGAAACAATACATCAGAAGCATCCCAGGATGACATTACTGACTTTAATAGGGATATTCGAGAATGGCATCAGATAAAAGGTAATCACAACAATCTGAGAATGGCCATCAAATAAAATATGTGAATCACAACATTCAGGAACAGCACTGAATGAAATGGGAAAAGTTCGGGAAAGCACATCAACTCAATGATGACTCCAACATGAAAATCTGAGAATGGCAATCGGAAGAGAAGTAATTACAACATCTGAGAATGACAATCAGATGAAATGTGAAGCACAACATTCAGGAACAGCACTGAATGAGATAAGAGAAGGGTCCGGGACAGTACATCAAATCAGTGATGACTTCACTATGGACATCCGAGAATAGCAGTCGGAAGGAAAGTGATCACAACATCTGAGAATGGCAATCAGGTAATATGAATCACAACATTCAGGAACAGAACTGAATGAAATGGGAAAAAAGGTCTGGGACAGTACATCAAATCAATGATGACTTCACTATGGACATCCGAGAATAGCAGTCAGATAAAAGAGTATAATATATGAGAAGACACAACAAGTAAGTGAGGAAAAAGTTAGAGAGACAGACAAATGCCAAGTAAGTTGGACTTTGATCAAACAGTAAGAAGTTGAAAACGACAAGACCTCGAGAAATGCCTATGAGGACTAAAACACTCAGTATGCAGACATTTACGAAAATAGGGACTAAACCACCCACAGACACGCATAATGAGGACTAAAACACTCAAATATGCAAAGTGTAGCAATAATGGGGAATAACACACCCGAGAAAACGCATAATGAGGACTAAAACACTCAAATATGCCAATATAAACAAAACTGGGACTAAAACACCCGAGAGAATGCATAATGAGGACTAAAACACTCAAATATGCAAACGTTAACAAGAATGGGGAATAACACACCCAAGGAGACAATACGAGAGAAAATGTTGACAACCAGTTTAGACTCTTAGAGGAGTGAAGAGATGAAAGACTGATTCCTCAACACAGAAATCACTGCCATTCTGCTCGAACATTAGAGACGCTACTGCTGAACAAATCTCTGTCACATCAGTAAACTGTACCAAGTTGAAAATCTTTTTGAGAGAAGTCATGCACAACTGCTTGGGGATTCTTGAAGAAAGTTGCCCCAAGTTCAAAAACTGATGAAGGTAAGCTGATAATGGATTCAGTTCTTGATTACTGCTGGAGAAAACAATCACGTCTTTGAAATAAATGTTGAGAAGAATAAACTGAACATGGCTTCAGTTCTTGAAATGAATGCTGAGAAGATAAATCCAGTATGACCCTTGCAGAGAATCTTATGATTAAACAAATCTGAGAACAATTTACACTAATCAACAACTCTTGAACCATAGGACCTGAGAAGAACTTGCCCCTGATAAGATCACTGACCAAGTTTTCTTAACTGTTTGAAAATTCTTAAATGAGGAAAGTTTATTTGCAAATAAAAAATGTTTGTACAAACATGGTAATTTTAATGCAAAGTTCAATGCAAAGTTTGAAATCAAGAATCATTTTTTTTTTTTGAAATTTATTGATGTAAATGGAATGAAAACTTGTCACAACACGGCGGTTGAGACAAAATTAAAGATAAAGCAAAGGTAAGAAAACAAATGATTGGTAAAGAACTTGGGAGTCAGTTTACGCAACCTCGTTGTAGTATGCTTCTCAAAAGAAACCTGGATTCAATTAGGACTTTTGAAGGTTGTAACGTGGTCTGGTTCACGGTTATTGAAATAAAGGATATAGGCTCAAAGTTTATTTATACCCAACCCAGCTTCGTGATGAACTCCAGTCCTACATTCAATTAATTCACATTATGCATTCAAGTTCCTAGAAATTTAGGATTGCACAGATGAAGATGATTCGTAAGCCAAAGGATTTTGAGATAGCAGTCACATCTTTCCCTTTGTTATTTCCAGTGAGGACTTTGGTCAACTCCACTTGCTTTTGCTGAGGATTTTGATGACCTTTCGACAAATTTTTCTCTTTTATTATCCCTAACTTTTGCCTGAACTGCGTCATTTCAACTTACAGCCAGCGGGATGCCCCCAGTTTTTGCCTAAATCTCCTTCATAGGTTTTGACTTAGCGAGCTTTGATTTTTCCATAAATTTTTTCAATATCATTTTTTTTGAAAGATAATGACTGCATGGCTTAATGATTACGATGAACCATCATTGGCTTTTGAATTGAGAAACATCTTCAACACTTCTTGATGTGTGTGAAGGAAAACTTGAGATTGCAACCTTTATTGAAAGGTGTCTTGAATGATTCTCTTGTACTTGAGTGCACATTTGAATTAATTGAGAACTAACCATCCCCGGGTTAAAATTGAGGGTTTTTTCGAATAGAAAGAAACTCCAACTTCGAGGCTCAAAGGGGTTGACAAAGGATTAACTTCCTTATTTCTCCAGTGTTTGGAATTTGAAACAATGCCTGTATATCATCAACCAAGTCTCAATTGAAAGCATACCAACAACAGTTATGGGTATCTCGTTTTCATCATCCTCCCTCCAATCATTGTAAAACTTTGAGAAAAGATAAATGAACTTGAAATGTAAAGCATAAAGATGCAAACAGTAAATGAAATTGAATCAAAACAAAGCAATGCTCATTTCATTAAAACCAACATGAAAGTACAAACAAATTTAAAAGCAAACAACTTAATATTGTTAGACGCTGTGGCGAGTGATCTAGAGGGGAGGTGAATGGATCACCTCCTTGTTTTCAAGGATTTGAAAAGTTTTTCAGAGTTTTCAAAGTATTATGGAAGCGAAGGTCCCGAATAGAATAAGCGTCTATTCTGAACCGGCCACTAGAAGACCAGACAAGCGATAACGTGCTGGATTTTACGATTGCTATGATAAGGGATTAAACTCACGATATGAAAACAGTTGAATGCACCTATCACTAAATCAATTTCCAATGAATCGAAAAACAAATTAACACGAAAGTAAAGATAGAGAGGAGAAACAATACGCCGAGATTTGGTAAGGAAGTTCCCCACGGTCGTCCTCGCGTGTGGGTACGTCTCCCTCTCAATTTCAAATCGAAATTGAGAATTCTTATATCAAAGTTGTTGAATCCGTTGATTACAAGGTTCGAATACAAAAACCAGAATTCTAAACTCCTAGAATTTCCTATTGTATCAACCTCCACTCGATTTGAGCCCAATCGAGATTTCCCGCAAGTTATACAATCAATCCACCGGTTCCACGACTCTCGCTGCGGCTGAATCTGACTTGTACAACGTGACTCACAAAACCCTCAAGAACACGCCCGTTCTTGAAGGAAAACCCAGCTGGTTTTTCCTTGAACCTTCTATCAATCTTCAACTCAGCTGGATCTACGATCATACCACTGAACGTTGTCTCGAAAGCCTTCAATTCACAGGACAGCAAACACTCTTGTTGATGTTCTTGAATAAGATCTTTGAGAAGATGATGAAGATGTCTTGATTCTAGGTTTCAAGCTTGCTCAACAATGAAGTTCCAACACTCCAAAAACCCTATCTTGATGTGTTCTTCAATGTTCAATCACTACAAAATTCGTCTCACCAATTTCTGTAATCTGTGATCTGTGTTTTTGAAATGAAAAACAAACACATATATGTATTGCAGAATCTGTTAGACAAATAACAGAAGAATGAATCGATTCAAGCTTGGATGAATCGATTCATACTGATCAAATTTGAGAAAATAGAATTAGTTAAACTGCATGAATCGATACATCAAAGGATGAATCGATTCATTTTGCGAAATCCAGAATCCACACAACAGCATGAATCGATTCAAGCTATAATGAATCGATTCATTATGCGTATTTTTCCAAAAATCCATAAACAATGAAGAACAAGAGAACCAAAGTGATACAAGCATATTTCTTAACATGGAACAAACATAAAACACTTAAAATTTATAATCGATCAAAAACTAAGGGTGCTCACAAACTCCCCCTTTTTGATGATGACAAAATTTTGAAGTGTGAGAGAGAACTCCCCCTGAGTTTGTGCTCATCATGTTCTTGTCACACTTGCCTTTTTCTCCCCCTTTGTCAACAGCAAGAAAGAGTTAAAGATGAACTAGAAACAGCAAAACTAAGATACAATGGAAAAATTCACTCACAAAGAATGAAATAGAAAGCGCAAACAATTGAAATAAAAGCAAATGACATAAACAAGCAGTGAAATTGTCAAGAAAAGTTACGAATTACAAAGCCAAACCAAAACAGAAATTGTTCAAACATGAATTACAAAAGAAACTTAAGCAACACACAGATATGAAATGCTAAATGAAATGCTTCAATGAGGGATATGGCCACCACACGACTCCGCATCATCACGATCAGGGTCACGGAAGCTTGGAGGAGGTGGTGGAGGAGGCATTTCATTTGGATTCTGCCCCATGAACGCATAACGCCGAAAACGCCTCTGGACTTCGGTACTTTGAAACCTTTCCATAATGCCCGGGTGCGAACGGCAGTCATCCATAAAGCCTGACATCTCATTATAAAACACTTGATTCCACTTAACTAACTCAGTATGCCAGGAATATTGATTATGGTACATGCGAGTATGTTCATCGTGCCACTCACGATGCTCCTTATGCCATTCAGATTGCTGGACATGCCAAGCACGAGTTTCCTCATGTCGGACATTGTTTGCCACTTCCAATTGTGCAAACATTTCAGTGAGATAAGCTGGAGCAGCAGTGGAGGAAGTCGGTGCAGCCGTCGAGGGAGCAGGATCATAATTAGTGGGAGACCACCTTTGTGGTATCCACTCACCCCATCCGGTGTTGGCAGGTGCATCGGGAGCCGGAATTTCAGCTTCTTCCGTATCTTCATCTCTGATTTCTTCCACATATATGTGTTCATCCAGGTTATCAAAGTTGTAAATGCGAGTACGTGTGCTGCGTTCAAAGAAGTAGTAACAACGACGCTCGATGTCCCATCGATACCCCATATGAGAAAGTGTGGCATTGTTGAATTCCTGCACACTAGAGACTGGTAAAAAGAGGCACAGGAGGAAAAGTAACTTTCCAAAACTTTAGAATCCTCATGATTTGAGAAGCATAGGCAAGGGTTATGTTCTTGGAGCTGTTTCGTGTAAGGAAGATGCGCTTGACAAAGTAATTTGCCCAATTTAAGGGAATCTTTTTCTGCAAAATATAAAGCAAATGGATATTCGGCTTGTCCAAACGAGAATGACCATCGGACCTTGGACGCAATATGTGCGAAAAGATCCAATGCAAGATTCTTGGTACACTTTTGATCATAGCTGAAGTTAGTGGCTCATCATCAGCAATGGGTCTATCCAACTTAGAAATGGATGCACAGAATTCCTTCAAATTAAACTGAGTTTCGGAACTCTGGTCATGCCACATCTGCAAATTATCCACTTCAGATGGCATACCAAACACTGTGGCCCAATCATCAGCCTCAAACCGATAGGTTCTTGTTCCAATCAAACACTTAAACATATATCCTCTTGCAGTTCTCACACCAGCATAGAAAGCACGAATAAAATCCTCATGATACTGATCTTTAACATATAAAAAGAAGCCAAGATTTTGTGCATCGACTAAAGCCGCAACTTCTTCTAATCCTAGAGTACGAGCATCACTAGGATCAAACATATGAGGTTTCATTACTAACCTTTATTTGAAGGAAGTTTCAAATTCTTCAATGACAGCCGGATGAAGGATAGCAGCCCCGGATGGAGGGATTTCAGGAATAGGAGGAGCCTGAGAAGAAGACCCAATAGGTTCCTTTCCTTTTCGCTTGCTTCTTTCTCTTGGGATCATAACTCTTGGAGGCATGGTGAAGTTTTAGGGTTTGAGAGAAGAAGAGGGTTTTTTGGAATAGTTAGGTTTATGATGCAAATGATGTAACTGATGTAAATGAGATAATGAGAGAGACATAATGGAGATAATGGGGTTTTGTAATAGTTACAAATGTAATGGATGTTGCTGATGTGTCGATTCATTAAAAAAACTGAATTTTCGTCAGTATGAATCGATTCATTTATGTATGTATCGATTCATTATGCGAAAAAATTTAAAAGGCAACTGCTATGAATCGATCCAAGTGAGTATGTATCAATACATACTGTAACTGATTTTGAAAGAATTTGCAAAATTAAATCATGAATCGATTCAAGCTAGTTGGGATCGATTCATGTTACGAATTTTTGGTTTTGTAAATGAGAATGAATCGATCCAAGTGAGTATGAATCAATACATACTGTAACTGATATTTAAAAAATCTGCAAAATTAAATCATGAATAGATTCATGAATGTTGGGATCGATTCATTATGCGAAAATTTGAATATTTCAGTGATTTTTCAAGAATTGACACATTTATGCAGAAGCAAAACAATCATTATGCAGTTAAATGAAATGCAACAAGGTATGCAAGCTTAAGAATAACAAAAATCAAAGTTCAAACATTCATATGAAAAGAAGTTCATGTAAACAAATGATCATTAATCAAAACATACATTGATCATACAATATTACCAAGGTGAGGAGAGGAAACGATATTACCTCCATCATAGTATTCTCATAAGGAACTAGTGAAGGCTACAATCAAAACTTAGCAAATATGATGAGATAAATGGAAATAATATCAATCAAGCTTACGGCATCAAAGCGGAGAGATCAAGAATTCCCAACTCGCGACGAATGTTGAAGAAAGGTTCAGTTGCCAAAGGTTTAGTGAAAATATCAGCAAGCTGATTTTTAGTATCAACATGCTCAAAAATGACATCGCCTTTTTCAACATGATCGCGAAGAAAGTGATGTCGAATCTCAATATGTTTGGTGCGCGAGTGTAAAACAGGATTCTTAGAAAGGTTAATGGCACTAGTGTTGTCACACTTAATTGGAATATGCTTAAGTTCAATATCAAAGTCTTGTAATTGTTGTCGTAGCCACAGAATTTGAGCATAACAGCTACCGGCTGCGACATACTCAGCTTCTGCAGTAGACAAAGCTACGGATACTTGCTTTTTACTGTGCCAACTTATCAAAGAATTTGAAAACAGGTGACAAGTGCCACTAGTGCTTTTCCTATCTGATTTGCAGCCAGCAAAATCAGAATCAGAATAACCTACTAAGTTACAATCACTTCCTTTGGAATACCAAAGCCCGTATTTAGGTGTTCCATTGAGATACCTAAATATGCGCTTGACTGATTTTAGGTGAGATTCCTTAGGATTTGATTGATATCTTGCACACATATACACACTAAACATGATGTCTGGTCTAGACGCAGTAAGATACAAAAGAGATCCGATCATACCTCTATACCTCTTGACATCAACATACTTACCATGTTCATCTTTATCCAAGTTTCCATTTGTAGGCATAGGAGTGTCAATTGGTTTAGAATCATTCATTCCAAATCGTTTGAGCAGCTCTCTACAGTATTTTGTTTGACATACTGTTGTACCTTCATCAAGTTGCTTTATTTGGAGGCCTAAGAAGTAGTTCAACTCTCCCATGAGACTCATCTCAAACTCACCCTGCATAACATTAGAAAATTCCTCGACCAAGTGTATGTCAGTTGAACCAAATATGATATTGTCTACATAAACTTGAACTAAAAGAATGTGTTTTCCTTTGTGTTTAATGAAGAGTGTATTATCCACTTTACCTCTAGAATATCCATGATCAAGTAAAAATTTACTAAGTCTTTCGTACCACACACGAGGTGCTTGCTTAAGACCATATAAAGCACGCTTTAACTTGTAGACATGATCTAGATATTCAGAATTTTCAAAACCAGGAGGTTGTGAAACATATACTTCTTCATTTATAACACCATTTAAGAATGCACTCTTTACGTCCATTTGGTAAAGCTTTAAATTCAAGGAACACGCATAGGCAAGCAAGAGACGTATAGCTTCAAGGCGAGCAACAGGAGCATAAGTCTCCTCATAATCTATGCCCTCCTCTTGGTTATACCCTTGTGCTACCAAGCGTGCCTTATTTCTAGTTATCACTCCGCTTTCATCTAGTTTATTCCTAAAAATCCATTTAGTGCCTATGATGTGATGATCTCGCGGACGAGGGACAAGTTCCCAAACGTCATTTCTTTTAAATTGATTTAGCTCTTCTTGCATGGCCATTAGCCAAAATTCATCAACCAAGGCCTCTTTGGCGTTTTTAGGTTCCACTTGTGATACAAAAGCGAAGTGAGAACAAAAATTACTTATCTTAGAACGAGTCAACACTCCCTTTGAAATGTCTCCCAATATATTGTCTATGGGATGGTCTTTAGAGGATTTCCAAGCTAGTGGAAGATCCTTTACTTCGGATGTCCCTTCCTCTTTATCTTTTTCAATACATGTATCTTCCTCCTTC